>OZ035961.1:60470859-60897859 GCA_964034945.1 Chrysopilus asiliformis | reverse complement strand
AAATTCTTCAAATGTTAAGAGGCGATCGTTTAGTATTTTTTTTAAATGTGTTTTGGCACTTTTTACACCAGCTTACTAAAGTCCTCCAAAATGTGGTGCCCCCTGGTGGATTGAAATGCCATTTAATTCCTTGGTTTGCAACTTGGCGTGCTGCGTTTTGTTCGGATGAAACAATACTTTCCTTCAAATCTTGGTCTAACATACGATTGACTCCTATGAAATTGGTTCCACAATCACTGTAAAAAAGGTTGGCCTCTTCTCGGGCAGTCGCGAAAATATCTTCCGAAAAATATTTAATGTTTTCGTAAGTCTCGTCGTAATTATCCATTATGAAGTCGTGGCCTTGTTGTAATTTTTCCCATAATGATTTGATGCCATCAATTCGATTGCGAAAGTAAGGACCTATTTTTCGTTTGGCTCCATCTTTCCTATAATTGTCTCCATCTTTTATTAGCAAATTATAGTAGTAGGTTTGTTTGCTACAGAGAGTTCGGATAGTAGTAGGATTCTTGCCTTTGCTGGAAGCAGCTGCTTCGTTTTTGGTTGCCAGCTCTGGAGGGTCGGAAATTGTTAGCAGATAAGTTGTTTGTTAAGAAATTATTTATCAAATCCGGCTCGAAGGACCAAATGTTCGGGCCCAATGCTCGAACAATAAATTTGTAAGGTGCCAGATTCAAATAAACAATTAATTAATTTTAACTAATGTTTTATTTTAACTTTATCTTAAACTAACAATTTTATAGAATTCAATAATTTAATCCTAAAGCAACAGTGAATGATGTCTTCTGGTACTTGGTGGTTTATTGATGATCTCTTCTTTGTTGAAGCCGTTTCCTCAGTTCTTCCGGTTTCGCACGGTGGTTCCGTCAATCGAATTGGTTGGATTCTATAGGTCTATACGGGGTAACTACCGTAGGGTGAGTGGCAGAACTTCCACTGATTTGCAGCGTAGCTTCTGCTAGTGTATGGTCTAACTACCATATAGTGAGTGGCGGAACTTCCACTTGGTTGCAGCGTAACTTCTGCTATTGTATGGTCTAACTACCATAGAGTGAGTGGCGGAACTTCCACTTGTTTGCAGCGTAACTTCTGCCATTGTATGGTCTAACTACCATAGAGTGAGTGGCGGAACTTCCACTTGTTTGCAGCGTAACTTCTGCTAGTGTATGGTCTAACTACCATATAGTGAGTGGCGGAACTTCCACTTGTTTGCAGCGTAACTTCTGCTATTGGACTTTCAAGTATTTGAGTTAATTTGTTAGTGGGAAATTATGATGTTAAAGGTTGGAAATCGAATACTGAAGTGCCGTCTCTTGGTACAGGACTCAGTATTTATACTCTTTTGAAAAGCGGTAATTCCCACTTTGTCATCCTAAACTTAATTCTTGTAAGTATTTTTGATTGCAATATTTTTATGGGACTTCAATCGTTTCGTAGTAGAAATATCGATCAAAGTTGTTTTATTTGGGGTAATTATTTTCTACCTTTTGTTGGTGAAATATTGTTCGTGTGGCACTCGTTACTTTGTAAATGTCCTTTGACAGAAATGGTATGAACAGAAATGGTCTGTATGTTGAGGATCATCTTTATTTTCAGGGAGATCGACAGTATGGCCTTCAGTGTGGTAATGTGGCAGTGTGGCATTCGAGGATGTGGCAGAGATTGGGCAAGGCAAATTGATCTGTTCGGGTGTAAGGCTACAGATCAACTGATGGTTGTTTTTTGATTGCACTTCCATGAGGTTCAGGCGTATGAGATGGTTTCTCATCCTCTAATCTTTGTGTTACGTTTTCTGATTTTGAGGTTAAGTTCATTTGTTGATGTTTTCCTTTCAAGTGATTTTCTTGTGTTTTTCTTTTTAGGTGTTGGGCCGAACAGTAAGTAATAGTGTATTATGAGTGATTTTTGTTTATTTGTTGATTTTAACGTTTGTTATCGTTTGTTAGGGGGGAGGGAGTGGTTTGATTGAATTTTTATGTATAGAGTTATGTAATGTCGTATTCTAAACATATTTTACATTTATAAATTTTTCGATATGAAACGCCGTTTTTGAGGCAATTGTAAAAAACTGTTTCATTTGAATGGCGGAGGGGGGAAGAAGGGGTCCGATTTTCCCCGTCCAATAACTTAGCCTTACTGTTTACGAGAAACGCAACGGTACGAAATTTCAAGTCTCTGGCTCAATCCTTTTGAAAGTTATGGTGTTACTTTTACTTCATATAATAATTCCATTCGAAAATTATTCTTTTGCGATAAATTAGTGAGCGAATTTTAATTTTCCATTCCTAAAATTTTCCATTCCATTCGCGAATAGAATTTTAAAAATACGAGAATAGAAAAATAAAATTCGTGAGTGAACGAAAATTAAAATTCTCGTGCTAATCATTTGCGAATGAATGAATGAAAAAGAACTATTCTCCGTACTATACTTATCACACGATTAAAATTATGCCCGCATCAAATAACAATAAACAACGGACGCGAAACGATAACTCACAGCACACAAACGTTTCGGAAAGTAACATTTGAACGTTTCGGATGGATCCGAAACGTAATGTTTTGTTATGTTTCGGATATTTCCGTAATCTAAGTCCGAGAATACGGTTTCGTATAAAGTGTTGAATTGCTTCGTAATGTTTGAGACGTCATTTGGAGCAATATAGACAGTACTTACACCACATAGAGGTCTTTTTCCACTGCACCACAAACGTTTGGTAAAAATCCGTAATGTTCCGAGAATAGCGCCCCTGGCTATGTGTCTATCTCTGGAATCTTGGAACCTTATATCTCCGAAACTATGCAACCTAGGAAGATGAAATTTTGTCACCTTGCGTAGTTCCGGTGACAGTTCAATATTTTTACTACTCCATCCTTGTAAGGATAATGGAATGTCCTGTAAGAATAACGCAAATATCCTTTTTCCCATTTTTTCCGGGCAAAAATGGAATCAGGGGGTTTGTGGGGTCGCTGAATCCGATTCTGACATTTAAAATTCGGTTTTGCTGGGAAAAAACTCATTTTGGGGTGTTTGGGGCCGCTGACTCGGACTCTGATATTTAAAATTCTGTAATGATAACGCAATGTCCTGCAAAGAGAACGTGAGGTCACCAGCAATATTCCCTACCATTGGTTTTCATTTTACATACGCCTAAATGAGACTCGTGAAGCTGACTTAGAACTTGAGCTTTTAACGAATTTGGAATTATAATCCTATAGACACATTCATTTTCTACATTTAATTCATCACTTTTGAGAGTATAAGGACGTAATGCTGAATCCTTTTTAGCCCCAACTGGCCACCCATTTCGTATATAATCTATCACTTTATTTAAAATCGTGTCTTTTTTGGTTTCGATCTCAATATTTTCAATTGTGATAGGTGATTGAGTTAGGGTAGTTGCATAATTTATATATATATATTATAAATCTAATATATTATCGAAACTGTTTTCGATGTGTTGCGGATTGGGAGATCTTGAAAAGAAATCCGCAATATTGTTTTTGGAACTGACATGTTGAATTTTGAATCGATAAGCTGTGAGGGCTAATGCTATTCGTTGCAGTCTATTGGCTGCCATTAAAGGAATGCCTTTTTTTGGACCTAAAATATGCATTAACGGCTTATTGCCAGTTACTAGAAGGAATTCCCTTCCAAACAGATAATGGTGAAACTTTTTAACACCAAAATAAATCGCAGTGGCTTCTCTATCTAATTGAGAGTAATTTTGTGCGCTGACTTGCAATTTTCTTGATGCAAATTCAATTGGCCTTTCCAATCCATTTGGATAACAATGCGTCAAAATTGCAGTCACGCCAATAGGACTCGCATCTACTATTAATTTAATTGTGACGTTTGGGTCAAAATGCGCCAAAGTTCGATGTGACATTTTTTTAATTTTCGTAACTGCGTTACTATGTTCTTCTGCCCAATAAAATGGTTTGTCTTTCTTTAATAAATCATATAAGGGCGCGCAATTTTCTGTAATCTGAGGTAAGAATTTACGATAAAAATTTACTACCCCCAAGAATTATTGTAATTCGCTTAAATTTTCGGGATTTTTCATATTCACTATGGCCTCGACCTTTTCTTTATAAGAGTGCAACCCGTTTCTGTCAATAATATGACCGAGATATTCAGCCCTATTCCCGTAACCGGCGAGACGTGTACGCCGCGGGATTTGGCGTTTCCCGCAGAAAATTTGCATTCTGCTAAACGCAATTGTCCCGGCGTGTGCCGTGGTGCTGAAAACGTTTTACTTTCGGTATTACACTAAACGCGTAGAAAGTTTGAATAAAAATGTGAATTTTATTTATACATTCAATTAATTTTAACTAAATATAAGTTTTGAAGGTCAGGAAAAACTAACTAGACGCAGTACAATCATTTAATTGAGCAAATAAAACTTCATGTTGATACGCATCAAAACTGTCAAAATAGTCCGCGCGGGGCTGAATAAAACTGCGTTTCTACGTCTACTAGAATAAGAAAATTTCATTCGATCGAGATAAAACTTGCGTGGCGTATACACGTCCCGCCGGTTACGGGAATAGGGCTGATTTAATGGATTTTTGAAAAAACGCGCATTTATCTCTTTTTAAACCTGCTTCTTGTAATTTTTTTAGAACTTTTTCTAAAATTTCGAGGTGTTCTTTACGATTATGCGCCGTGACTAATACGTCGTCTATGAAACACACTACTCCTTTAATTTCTACCAGTAAAGCTTCCATCGTTTTTTGAAATATCGCGGGTGCGGGTGATAACCCATATACCAGTCGCGTGTATCTGAATAACCCCTTCAAAGTAGATATGGTTGTTAATTTCCGCGATTTTTCATCTAAAACTAACTGTTGGTATGACATAGTTAAGTCTAATTTTGTGAATTCTACTCCCCCGTGTAAATCGGAAAAAAGTTCTTCAATTCGCGGAAGCGGATACTTATCTACAATTAATTGTGGATTCAATGTTACTTTAAAATCTCCACATATACGGACGTCCCCAGTCTTTTTCAAAATTGGTACAATAGGAGTTGCCCATTCGCTAAAATTAATTGGCTCCAAAATGCCTAATTGAACCTTTTTTCTATTTCGGCCTCTACATTCCCTTTTAAAGCCAAAGGTATTTGTCGTGGTTTACAAAATTTAGGAACTGCGTCTGACACTAACCTCAATGATACTATACTTTTATTAAATGTTCCCAATTTATTATCAAAAAGTTCATTATATTTCGTTATCAATTTATTAACCTCACTAGCGTCAGCGAAAAATTTAATTGTTCCAATCCGATATTGAATAACGTTAAAAAATTTCGACCTAGTAAAGGAGGACCACCGTTTTCAATCACAATCACAGTAATATCTAGATTTTGTGTTATACGATTATATTGAAGTGGCATATTGCAAATTCCTGATGGTTTTATTTTCGTACCATTGTAAATTGAAAAAATCACATTCGAATGAACCAACTTAAAACTCGAAAAACACTTACGGTATAGCTCCAATGAAATTGCAGAAATGGCTGCACCGGTATCTAATTCCATTGTCATCGGAACACTATTCAGCTCGACATTAACTGTAATTGGATCCAAACCTTTTGCATTCGATCTAAAATTGTACAAACTTAAATCAGAATTGACCCAATAATTTTCTAAATAATTAATTTTCGAGTCGTTAGTAGAATCTGATTTGTTAGTAGAGTTTTTACACAATTTTTTCAGGTGTCCTTTCGGTTACATTTCTTACAGCGGTAGTTTTTAAATCTGCATTTCGCAGTCTGGTGATTGAGTCCACATACGTTGCACTTCTGCTGTCCTTGATGAACGTCATTTGGTTTTCGCTTAGTGTGATTTTGCCCGATGCAGTAAATACCATCTGTAGAGGCTTCCTTCTTTATCTCATATTGTTGCTTGATGCTTTCCACTGCTTGACCCATTGCTACTGCGTCGCATTATGGGGCCAAAGTGCCATTTGGCCAAAAATACATAACTTTTGAACGGATCAATATTTTAGAATGGGGTTTTTTTGTTGGCTAGATAAATATCCAAGCTTTATTTCCTAACAATCTGATCACCCCCTCCTCTCCCCTCACCCACCCATCTGCATTTGAAATCAAAAATTACAAAAATCTCGAGAACGGTTGGTCGTACAGAAAAAATCACTAATGACGAAAATATTTAGAATGCCATTTTATATCGTCAGTACATGAAAATCGAGTAGGAGTAACTTGAATACCCTATATGACGAAATAATCAAAACTGTAATATTTGTTGTTGTAATATTTTTTTTTGGTTTTGTTTTAAAGTTGTTTTTTAAATGTTATAAAAAAATATAGCATTTTTAAAGACAACTTTTTTTTTGATACAAATACACATGGCTAAAATTACATTAAGTTGAGGAAAAATTACATTCTAATAATGTCTTGATCTTCGTCGAATTTTAGCAATTGTAGGATTTCTTGATCTTCCTCGTCATCCAATTCATCTTTTGCATTTGTCCATTTAGAACGCAGTGAAGCCAAAAATGGATCTGACGATAGAAGTAATATATTCATCAAATCTTCATTTTGGTTGATTCTATCGTTTTTTCTAGTGTTGGTTAGTCTAAAATGTCTGTAGTCTTTATTTTTCGATTCCTGAGCTTCTTCTGAAAGCTCCCCAAGTGGTAAAATGCTTTTTTCAATTATCAGCTTGCCATGGAAAAGCACTTTATGCATTGTTGCAGACATATTTCTCCAATTGTAATGTCTATTATACAAATCAGCTGTGGCCTTGGCATATGATTCGAATTTATCTGGATTTATTGCCTGCTTGCTTGAAAGCACCGATAATATAACTTTCAATCGTCGAATTAATGTAAATTTCTTAATATTCTGTTGTAACATATATACATATGTATATCTAAGATATTGATTTTTATTGCTCTAATTATTCATAGTACCAGGAAGACCGAGCCATGCTCGGCGATCTCAAAATCCTCCTTCTGCCTCTGTCTCTGAGTAGTTGAATCCGATTATAATTGCAACATGATTCGTATAACGAGGTTCAGGGAACTTGATTGTTTTGTTGTTACTATTTATCGCTGCCGATAGATATCTAAAAAGTGATATTTCGGGGGGAATTTTCTCAGAGGTGAGACCTATCTAGATCGATTCCTTGTCCCCGAAAATTCCTTACCCCCAAGTTTCGTGAAAATCGTTTGGCAGGTTTTCGAGATCGTTGTGCAGTCATTTCTCGTATTATATTATAGGATAAGATTACCAGTTTTAAACGGTTTTACTGTCAAGAAGGGTGATATTTAATGGTTTCACTGTATGTAAAATATTCCGCTTTAATGTATATTAAAAATAATTAAAACAATTTCCTAGCATATAAGACGAAAAATCTTTGTTCTTTGTTATGACAAAATAAAACATTTTTTTAAAATAATATGTAAGAAATCAGACTTTTGCTTACGGTGAGCAGAGTTGCAGGTAGTAGCAGATTTAATATGGATATTTTGAAAGGTATTGACCTTGGCTATATTTCCAACTGACGCCTGACCGGTACAAGCCGGTACATTTTTTGCAGAGTCATATATATAAAAAATTTCGAGAAAAAATAGTATTTTTAGAAGGGATAACAATTTTAAGAAAAAAAAATGTAGTACTACAAATTTTTAATTTTTATTATAAGTGCCTAAATATGTCCTCAGGTTGATAATAAAATTGATTTTTCTGTACTAAGTGACTTAATAAAGTTAAAAAAATTTGTTGAAAATTCAAAAATTGAAAAAACCAGAATTTTTACCAACTTTGACCCCGTGGCGTTCGGAAATTACTTGTCCCAGGAGAGTATCCTTTTGGATTTCTAGGTTCCTAAGAATTCTTAACGCAATGACATAACCGAAATCCTTCAAAGGCAGAACTCAAAATTTGTATTTTTGGCCCGGCGGCATTAGCACTTTGGCCCCAACGTGCGTCGGTGAATTTTAAGGTTACATTCTCCGCTAACAATTTATCTTTTACTGGACATTTTTCCAAGCCGAAAATAAATTTGTCACGCAGCGCCACTTCGAGTTCCGCTCCAAAATCGCAATTTACTGCTAACGCCCTTACCCTAGCAGCCCACTTTGTAGCGTTTCATTCGGACCCTTATTTGCGCTATAAAATACGTTCCTTTCAGCAAAGGCTGAGGCAGCTGGTCTAAAGTGTTTCTCCATCGTTGAGCAAATAACGTCGAATGTAGATGATTCTTCTTCCATCTTTCTTGGATGCAGCAAATTAACGAGAAGTTTAAAGGTGTCTTGATTGAAGGCATTTAATAGAATCGCTTTCTTTTTTGGAGCAAATTTAACTTCCGTCCAATCGTTGGCGATAAAGAATTGGTCCAACTGACTTTTAAAAATCTTCCAATCATCAGATTTGTGATCGAACATTGGTAGTACTCCAATTAACGCCATCTTGTTCCTTTTTCCTCATCGCCAATGTAATATTCGATTATATTTATTGAATTTAATTACAATTTGGTTGTGAACCGCTTGGCGGTCGGCAATGAACTGGTCTGTTAGTTAGTTAGTTATTATTCTAGTACTATTCAAGCTAATCTACAACAGAATTAAACATTTGTTCGTTGTGTTGCAAGTGAAATTTCATTTTTAGGTACAAGAGGCCGAAATTCAACAAACGGAAAGGCACATCCCATAATGGGCACCTTATACGTTCAATATATTGAACAATATTTTGGTTGTGTTCAATATATTGAACGTGTAAGAACTATATTGAAGCAAAAATATTGTAGCGATCCATACGATTTTGAATACCCTTCAATATATTGAAGCAAAAATATTGAACGTGTAAGGCAGATCTAAACGTAACATTACGGTCAATCAAATTGTTTCTTTAGTTTCCTTTTCACTAAAATTTCTTACTTAAATATCTAGGCGGATCCACGACTTCTGGCCGTCTCTACGAGACAGACACTTTGCTTTTTTGCTGTGTAAATTGTGGTCCAGGAAGCGTACAAAAGCCAGCTTTGCTTTGGGCTTCGTCATCCATGATTAAATGAGGTTTTTCCGCTTGAAGGACATCGTAAACTTTTCGGGCACGTGTTTTGATTGTTGAGCGTTATTTTTCCGAGACTCTTGGTACCTTTTGTTTTTTATAAGTCTTCATACCTGCTCCCCGCTTTACTGTTTGAACCATAGACCTGGTGGTTCCACATTTTTTGGCGACATCTCTAACCAACATGCTTCGATTCCGCTGATTGGTAGTCACGATCTTTTTCCCAAGCAGGGTCACTTGCAGCAGAAGGTCTTCCGCTCAAAGGCTTCTGTTCGACGCTCAAGGTCACAAAATAGTTTTTTAAAATCAAATCTACGGAACTTCGAGCAATTTTTAAGTCTTTTACGATCAAATTTTCGCGCCATTTGGAAATTACAGTTTTACGTCGTTCTTTTCGATTCATTATCTTAACTCACCCGTACCATGTAATTGTACTACAAAATTTAAGTTAAGACTAACTCTTGCAAATAAGGAAAACTTGAGTGAGCTATGTTGTTTAGAAGTGGAGCTGCAACTATTTGAAATTTCCAGTTACTTTTCGGGACAAGCCTTATATTGCCTTTTTTTCCTATTCTTTCTCGTACTTCGTAGTTCATTATAAATATCGGCTCTCGTAACGGTTTTGCTAAATTCTTTCAACTTTACGTTTACAGATTTCAAAAAAAGTTTAGCAGTTCCTACTAGCAACCGTTTTGAATAAACAAAGCGCAAGAAGCAGCCCCATTGTAAAAACTCGGCCGCGTCTTCAAATTCCGGCACCGACTTCTGGACAGGAAAGAAGTTATCACCACTAAATCTAGTCAACGATTCTTCTATGTCTCTAAAATGAAAGACTGCAGATTTTTTTCTTGCGGTAGGAATATCGTCAGTTAGCATCAACTCATCTAGCTCCTTTCTCAGCAGTGCGATTTGTTTATTCTTCGTAATTTGCTCCTTCAATCGGAAAACCTCAACACCGCTTTTTCGCCTTGCGTGGACTGCTGCAATTCCAGGAGATTTTCCTTCAAGTCGATTAACCTGGCGGCGTTTAAAAATGCATGCGCTCGTAAACATTGATCCATCCCGTATGATGATATTATTTCCCGTATGAAAATTTTTCAATAATATGAAGATTTTTTCGCGTAAGAAATATTAAGCTTTTAATTCTTTCGTTTGAAGATGAAACAAGTCGTTTTTTTCCCGTATGAAAAAAAGAATTCCCTTAAATAAAATTCAATCGTATAAGTCCAGTATTCCAATACCACTTCTGATTTACTGTGGGGCCAATAAAAGAACTCGAACTGATTTGTACGGTGGTTCACTGAGAACTGTTCATCACGGAATTTGAGAGATAGCTTAATGTACCAGCAGTGTTGCCAGGATTGAACACAGCCATCTATTTGATTTGTATTAAAGATATTTTAATGCAATGCAATTTGAAAATGCAATTAAAATATCTTATGGCTACAAATCAAATAGAAGGCTTACAGAAGCGACGCTTACGTGAACCAGCGCATTATTAATTGTGAAGCCCCGGAATTCCTTTTTAGAGATACCCAGACAATCTCCAATGTGTTAGGTCCGCAGATCTTTCGCATGAACATTGCCAACTTGAGTTACCGATGATTTTAAAAACTTTGCGTTTTATAAATTTTGTAGCTAATTTATGATTTATTTTAGTTTGCAGCATCTCTTAAGCAGAAATTTCGTCTAAACACTATTTGACTCACAACAACAGTTCGGTTCTTAAGTCGTAGACCTTGCTCTACTTCTGTGCAAATTATCTTGATTTTGCCGTCTCCTAAAATTGTAAAATCGTCTTCGCGTTTATTTTTGATTTTACAGCTGTAGCTATTTTCGCTATCTGTTATACCAATCACTGATAGATTTAAATCTCCTTTGATAAATCACTAGCCGCGTATGAAATGGAGGGCAAATAAATAATTTTTTTTATGTTGTCAGCCAGGGCTTAAGGGAAGATCCTTTAATGCCGAAGCACAGATCAGGATAGTCGGAA
Organism: Chrysopilus asiliformis; assembly: GCA_964034945.1. Taxonomy (NCBI): domain Eukaryota; kingdom Metazoa; phylum Arthropoda; class Insecta; order Diptera; family Rhagionidae; genus Chrysopilus; species Chrysopilus asiliformis. The sequence goes on along the minus strand of OZ035961.1, from coordinate 60,886,830 downwards.
GAACGAAAGGGGATGTCGGTTTATGTTCTCCTTCAATTTCTGCGGGTTATAGTCCGCGGGAAACACATCGGATGGTAAAACGTTTCAAACTCTTGTTATTCGCGGACTGACGGAATTCCTAAACTTTACTGTAAGAAAACGGGGAGGCTCAAGGAAGAAGTCATGGGCGCGTGTAGCTGCATGAGAAAACATACCGTGGAGGAATAAGTAGGGAAATTTCAGTGGAACATTTCCCATGGAAATATCAATAGAATATGCTGAGTACCCCAACAGAGCGACGATGCCCGAGAGACGGTAATGAATCTGTCAAAGATTTGTCTCCAATCAGTCGGCTCGCACGTTTTTGAATTCGGTCCAGCAGTTGCAGGACAGTTTTTGGGGCTCCATGTGTCCCAGAAAGCCTAGGCACTGCGATGCTTCCTTTGTCATTTTAAAAATATGATCGAGTCATTATTGGGCTCATACATAAATTAGACCGTTTCGGGGGATTTTTCACATTTCATCGACAACAGGATTGATTGGGTTTTAGATGGGTAGAAGCCAGAATTGTGTTTAAATCAAAATTCAAAGATCTAATTTGCTCACTGCTTTTCGATCGAACTGCAATGGCATTCGATTCTGCAGGTGAGCTGAAATGGTAAGAGGCGTCAAGGGAGGTGTCATCAGCGAAACAGAAAAGAGGATTGAGAGTGAGATACAGAAGATCACTGATAAATATTAAGAAAAGCGTAGGAGATAGAACTGAGTCTTGAGGGACACCAGAGTTAATTTTGAAGAAATCAAACTTGAATCCATCGAATACAACCCGTATTGAACGATTAAGAAGGTAGCTGTCAATCCATTTGGAGAGAGCAGGATTTAAACCGATAGGTCGTAACTTTGTGAGCAAAGCTTTATGCCAAACTCGGTCGAAAGCTTTGGAGATGTCCAAAGCTATTGTTTTTGATTCGCAAAAATTATGGACAGTTGCTCCAACGCTCGGTGATGCAAATCAAAAGATCGCCTGTGGAGCGGCGCGTACGAAAGTTTTCCGGCAGTTCAAAATCTTTTGGTTTTTCCTCCCGATTGGGAACGGTGTTATAAAAGGGCCATAAAAAGCCCTGACACTTGTCCGATACGCTACACTCTGGCACGCCGAAAAAACAGAAGATCTCGTTTTTCAAATATTTGAAAAAACAGAAGATCTCATTTTTCAAATCACCATATTGGGCCAATAGTGGTATTGTCGCAATTGGTTCAGGGTTTTGCCAATGCCAGCATGCCTGAGGCGAAATATGAGCCAGTGCGACTAAGCCTTTGACCAAGCCCATTGTTACATAAAGCTTCCCAGCGGTCAAATAGTGGATAGATGTGTCCATCCGAGACGCACACATCAGGCAGCTTCTCCCATCCTTGTTGACGTATCTATGAGGTCTTGGTATTCCGGCGAAGTGAAATACTCTGACCTCAAGTCTATCGAAAAGAAAGGATCCAATACCTGAGCTGCGATCTCTTCCGCATACATCCTAGATAAAGCGTCCGGTACTATATTTTCGCTGCCTTTTCAGACGCTTGCAGCTTTAGGGACCAACAACAAAAGCTTTTCCGACCTCCGCAAGGATGAGCAAATAAACTTTAAACGTGCGTGAAAATATTAGTAAATCGGTAAGATAAACGAAGACGTATTCACGAGGATCACCTGGCTTGATAGACTTGACCTTTTCCATCAAGCGGCACATCCGCTCAAGCGCGTTCCACAGCCTGATCGCCATCACCGTAAACTGGTACAAAGATCAACCTGGCACGATGAAGGCGGTTGTCTTCAGTGAGAGGAACCTGTCAGAATGCGCCATTCAAATCTTAGACTCGAGATGTAGCGCGTTTCATCGAGTCAACTTAGAAGGCCATCGATGTGGGGCAGCGGATAAGCGCATTTCACTGCAACCCCGTTTTCTTCCATGGAATCCAGGCGAAGGCGAACTTTGTCATGCTAACATCTGCTCAAGCTCGGCGTATATGGACCTCTGTACCACCGGCGATACCGAGTAGTACCTCTATGTTATCCAATTACATGTACCTCTAACGTCGTCTTGCTCAAGCCGAGCACCTCAGACGAACGGGGGCATGTAGTTACCCTCTACAGGTCGCGTTTTTGCTTGATGGATTAGACATGAGCCCATATGCATAAAAATCAGGGTTTACTCACGAGCAAAGTTATGCGAGCAAAGTAAACTACTTGAGCATTTGCTTAAATTGCTATGCTAAACAGTTTACTTTGCTCAACTAAGTTCGAAAATTCGAAATGAGAATTTGCTCATATTATAGACCCATGATTTAGTTGTCATTTTGAATTATATTATACGAGTACAATTTGAAATATTGTTGAGTGAAATGGACAATTTTGAAGTTTTCGACACAGAATATGTCAATATAATTTAAAAATAATTAATAATTTTTATAATTTGAAAAGTATTAGAGTTTCGCCATATACGAGCATCATGAACGGACCCAGCCCATGTGCACTCTACACTAGTAAACATTTCATTTCCACTACAGGTTGCTTGAATATTAAACGAATGTAGACCTTTCCGATTTATAAATTTATCTCCGAATACGTTCGGTCTCTTGATTAAAATATGTGTAGAATCGATTGCATCGATTGCACATGGAAACGAAAATTTGCACAGCCATTTTTTTGAAGTGAAAACTTCTTTAGCGGCGTTGTGAGTGATTTCAAACTCGATGAAACGAAAAAGCGACAGTAAAAAGAGATAGGATATTTTAGCCTACGAGAAAATGAGATAGAATACAGATGGGTGCCAGTCAATTTATCGTAAACAAGATTGATGGGAAGGGGAAGAGGGCGGGTTACGGGAAGGGAAAGGGGAGAAGGGAGAAGGGAGAAGGGAGAAGTGGTAGGACGGAGGAAGTGGAGAGAGGAGGCGATAAATTATGTTTCGTCATAAATTGCAATATATACATATCTACTCGTATATAATTTTATACGAGTTTTATTGTTTGTCTGTCTGCCTGAGATTACAAAACTCAAAAACTACTGGACCGATTTTTATGCGGTTTTTTGCAAAATAATCTGTGTTGCCAGGAGCAGGTTTTTAGCTATGTAGATTTTTAAAATTCGAAACGGAAGGTCCTGTAAGGATAATGAAAATATCCTTTTTCCCATTTTTCCCCGGAAAAATTTGCATTTTAGGGTTTTTGGGGTCGCTGATCACGAATCCGGTATTAGATTTTCAAAATTCGAAACGGAAGGTCCTGTAAGGATAATGAAAATATCCTTTTTCCCATTTTCCCCGGAAAAATTTGCATTTTAGGGTTTTTGGGGTCACTGATCACGAATCCGGTATTAGATTTTCAAAATTCGAAACGGAAGGTCCTGTAAGGATAATGAAAATATCCTTTTTCCCATTTTTCCCCGGAAAAATAGGCACTATGGGGTTTTTGGGGTCGCTGATCACGAATCCGGTATTAGATTTTCAAAATTCGAAACGAAGGGTCCTGTAAGGATAAATATCCTTTTTCCCATTTTTCCCCGGAAAAATTTGCATTTTAGGGTTTTTGGGGTCGCTGATCACGAATCCGGTATTAGATTTTCAAAATTCGAAACGGAAGGTCCTGTAAGGATAATGAAAATATCCTTTTTCCCATTTTCCCCGGAAAAATTTGCATTTTAGGGGTTTTGGGGTCGCTGATCACGAATCCGGTATTAGATTTTCAAAATTCGAAACGGAAGGTCCTGTAAGGATAATGAAAATATCCTTTTTCCCATTTTCCCCGGAAAAATTTGCATTTTAGGGTTTTTGGGGTCACTGATCACGAATCCGGTATTAGATTTTCAAAATTCGAAACGGAAGGTCCTGTAAGGATAATGAAAATATCCTTTTTATCATTTTGCCCCGGAAAAATTTGCATTTTAGGGTTTTTGGGGTCGCTGATCACGAATCCGGTATTAGATTTTCAAAATTCGAAACGGAAGGTCCTGTAAGGATAATGAAAATATCCTTTTTCCCATTTTTCCCCGGAAAAATAGGCACTATGGGGTTTTTGGGGTCGCTGATCACGAATCCGGTATTAGATTTTCAAAATTCGAAACGAAGGGTCCTGTAAGGATAAATATCCTTTTTCCCATTTTTCCCCGGAAAAATTTGCATTTTAGGGTTTTTGGGGTCGCTGATCACGAATCCGGTATTAGATTTTCAAAATTCGAAACGGAAGGTCCTGTAAGGATAATGAAAATATCCTTTTTCCCATTTTCCCCGGAAAAATTTGCATTTTAGGGTTTTTGGGGTCGCTGATCACGAATCCGGTATTAGATTTTCAATAAAAATATAATATGACTTTTGAACTTGGTACCAATATTATAATAAATAAACGCTATAACTATCCCACACCTGATACCGCATTCGTCTCATTCTCACGCTGTTTAGTTTTCCTAAGGTTTCACTTCTACCGCGTGTGCACTGCACACACATGTTTTTTTCAATTTCCAATTCTTCTTTCGTTTTTGGAAATTTTATCCAATCCCCAGCTTTTTCAATAATTTTTTTGCAGACTTCCCAAATAGTTCTACACACCGTCGATTGGTGGATACCAAAGTCTTCACCAACTCCAACCTAGAAATATTGTTATTGAGATTTTGTTATATATTACAAAAACTTTACCTAACTTTTTATGAAAAAGGCCACATCCCGAATTTTGGTTTTTAGTTAAATGAGTTATCCTGTTGACAGACTGACGGACATACGGACAGATGGACATACGGATATAATAGGGTATTAAAAGAACGATGCACGAAAATGCCCCTTGACTAACTTTTGGGTTTCACTTTCGTAGTACATCCATTGGAAAGGTAATTTGCTCTAGTTTCATGGACATAAGCTCTTTTTTGGCGGGGAACTGCCGGGGTATGGTCAGCTGCCATGTTAGGGGTACTGATTTTTTCATGCATTTTTCGACGATTTTTATGCCCCCGGGCTAACTTTTGAACCAGTTCGGGTTTCACTTTCGTAGTACATCCATTGGAAAGGTAATTTGCTCTAGTTTCATGGACATAAGCTCATTTTTGGCGGGGAACTGCAGGGGGATGGTCAGCTGCCATCTTAGGGGTACTGATTTTTTAATGCATTTTTCGACGATTTTTATGCCCCCGGGCTAACTTTTGAACCAGTTCGGGTTTCACTTTCGTAGTACATCCATTGGAAAGGTAATTTGCTCTAGTTTCATGGACATAAGCTCTTTTTTGGCGGGGAACTGCCGGGGTATGGTCAGCTGCCATCTTAGGGGTACTGATTTTTTCATGCATTTTTCCAGTTCGGGTTTCACTTTCGTAGTACATTCATTGGAAAGGTAATTTGCTCTAGTTTCATGGACATAAGCTTTTTTTTGGCAGGGAACTGCAGGGGGATGGTCAGCTGCCATCTTAGGCGCAATGATTTTTCCATGAAAAAATTTTGCCTGACCATCCACATGAAAAAATTTTTCCATGAAAAAATCATTGCGCCTAAGATGGCAGCTGACCATCCCCCTGCAGTTCCCCGCCAAAAAAGAGCTTATGTCCATGAAACTAGAGCAAATTACCTTTCCAATGGATGTACTACGAAAGTGAAACCCGAACTTGTTCAAAACTTAGCCCGGGGGCATAAAAATCGTCGAAAAATGCATGAAAAAATCAGTACCCCTAAGATGGCAGCTGACCATCCCCCTGCAGTTCCCTGCCAAAAAAAGAGCTTATGTCCATGAAACTAGAGCAAATTACCTTTCCAATGGATGTACTACGAAAGTGAAACCCGAACTGGTTCAAAAGTTAGCCCGGGGTCATAAAAATCGTCGAAAAATGCATTAAAAAATCAGTACCCCTAAGATGGCAGCTGACCATCCCCCTGCAGTTCCCTGCCAAAAAAGAGCTTATGTCCATGAAACTAGAGCAAATTACCTTTCCAATGGATGTACTACGAAAGTGAAACCCGAACTGGTTCAAAAGTTAGCCCGGGGGCATAAAAATCGTCGAAAAATGCATTAAAAAATCAGTACCCCTAAGATGGCAGCTGACCATCCCCCTGCAGTTCCCTGCCAAAAAAGAGCTTATGTCCATGAAACTAGAGCAAATTACCTTTCCAATGGATGTACTACGAAAGTGAAACCCGAACTGGTTCAAAAGTTAGCCCGGGGGCATAAAAATCGTCGAATCCTGCATAGTTCTTTAAGATACATCTTACCTGAAAACCAGGGTCTCCGACGTAGCGTAAAAATGTTTTCATTTTTTGTATGTTGGATAAGGCACCGCCTCGAGTTTCCACGTAATCTTCTAGAAAGGTGTCAGCTAAAAAATTCACATTTTCACATTTGAAGCGATATGTCTTTAAAATTATTGTCGTCACCCAAACGACGTTTTTTATAGACTTCCCGATTACTGTCCTCATCACTATCCAAATCTATTTCAGCTATCATTGAGTAAACGTCTTTGAGTATGACTCAGACTTTCGGGAGTAAATACAGGTGTTCGAATACTTAATACTCTCTTCTAATTTTTTCGCATACTATACTGAGCATTTACTCCAAAATGTGTAAATTTAGCAAAGTAAAGTAAACTCTAATTTTTATGCATATGACCTATGGTAATCCCGCCCCGTCTGATCAGCACCGTTAAGATTTAACTGTTCGTTTAGTTTGAGCATGATCCTAAGTAGACTGTCTGTATTAAGATCTAAATTTTGCATATTTGCATTTGATCTAAGCATTCTATTAACTGTTAATCGAGCGCCGCCGCGATGAGCTGGCGTTCTTTCCATTTTGCCAGAGAAACAATCAACGTTATCAGTTTTAGGGGAAAACGAATATTTTGTAAAAAACAAACTAACGACTAAAATATCAAAATAGGTTCGGATGACAAAAAAAAATATTATGGAGAATAGAAATAATTAACGCAAAAAGAAAATTATAATAATAATCGAGGAAAGAAAAACAATACTGTCCAAAAGGGTTATTCTAAAGGGTTTTTCAATAAGGACGCTCGATTTTTAAATATAAATAAAACAAGTTGTGTGTGAGATATCCACTCAATTTTTTTTGTTTGAAAGAATATATTATGGCATTAAGTATAGAATATAACATCGTTTGAATGTCCGCCGCGGCTTTGCTTGGTGTCACGTATTCGGAGGTCCAATTTTCGATGACTTTGTCGCAAAAATCTTGCTGAATTTGTTGGATGTCGTTCGTTATGTTGGCTTTGATGGCAGCAATTGTTTGCGGTTTGCCCCACAATGTCACCATACATTCTGTTTGATCGACTCCATTCAAATGAACCTCGGTTAATAATAATATCTATTATCTCGATAACGGTAGAAGATATCGGATAACGGTAACAGACAAAAGTGTGGAAAATATTATTCTTTTCAATTCATCTCATTCATTAAATCACAAAAAACCAGTTATTTTTCGAAATAATCGCAAAAAACTGGTTTTTTAAAATAACGGTACATCTCGAATGTGACGCATGTAAAGGGGATTGTTGTCTAAAGATTTTTGGATATTGCAATGAAATATGTCATATGGCAGCAAAAAAAGGTTTATAAAGTGATTTTACACAACTCTTGCAATCATGTGTTCTTGTTAATCTTGGTCTTGTGAAAGTATTGAACCCACGCCTGTATTACTGGCATCCGTGTCCAGTATAAAACGCTTGCCAGGTACTGTGTATGCCAGGATTGATGCTGAACATAACTGGTTTTTCAGTATCTGGAAGCAATTCTCGCAGCAATTGGTCCAGGTATATGGCTTTCCTGTTTCGGTCAGCTTATGTAGGCATTTTGCGATATCAGAATAGCGGCGATAATACGTTACCTCTTCAGTTGTCGCTTATCTTCTGGCTGTGGCCAGCTTCTTATCGTTTCAGTCTTTTCTGGGTCAGCTGCGACTGCTTTAGCAGGCATGATATAGCCCAAATATTTCAATTAAGTTCGGTAAAGTGAGCAATTTTTCCGACTCAATTTCAGATTCACAACTCTTAATCGCTGGAGCACTTGTTCTAGGTTATCTAAGAGTTTGTCACAACTCCGCCCCAATTTTAATTATGTCGGTTAAATATATGAAGCAGGATTTCCAATACAATCCCTTTAAGACGTATTCCATCAACCTCTGGAATGTAGCTTGCGCGTTGCAGAGCCAGAAAGGCATAACTCTGAATTGCCACACACCGTTGCCAGCAGAGAATGCCGTATTTTCCGTGTCGGCGCTATGAATGCCAATATCAACTCTAGGGTATCGTCAATTTTGACCATAGATGACTGTCCTTCTTTGTAACGTAGTTCAGTTGGCGATAGTCTACACAAAATCTGGTGCTACCATCGATTTTCGGTATTAGAACCACACGATATGATCTAGGACTCTTTGATTTTTCAATTACGTTTCTATCCATCATGTATTTTATCAATTGGTGAACTTTATTTTACTATGCCAACGGCAGTCGTCTGGCTAGAGTTTTCTCGGATTGGCATCGCCAGTCTCTATACGGTTTTGTACCAGATTTGTCCCACTCATGTGCAGTTCGCTGGTACAAAAAGTGTCCTTAAATTTCAGTAGAACCTTCTCGGCCGCTTTTTGCTCATCACTGTCCAGAAGGCTGGCATTCAACAAAACTCGGGCAACTTTGATCTCCGACTTACTGTGTCGAATATTCGATTCTCCAGTCTTGTGGACCAATTGTTGGATCATTGTTATACATTAATCGATGCCCATAATTCAGTTCTTCTTCAGTTTGATTGCTTGTTTTGTCACATTGCATGTATTGGCACCAGTGTTGGGCAAAACGGCGTAAAAAACAATTTTTTTTACATTTTTCACGTAAAAAAACGTAAAAAAACGTAAAAAACTGGTAAAAAACGTAAAAAACCGTAAAAAAACGTTAAAAATAGTAAAAAAAACCTAAAAAATTGGACATCGCATTTCCTACGAAGCATGACAGTCTGTTTTAAAGTTTTTCTCAGCGTTTTATTAGAGATCCTATAATATAGAGTGGACATCAGCACTTAATAGACTGTACTACTAAGTAGGACAGTCTATTAACTCAAATTAGAACAGTTGTTTGAATGGAATTTTTCCAGTTTTTAGAATTTTTTCGTTTCCTTTTTAACCGACTTCCAAAAAAAGGAGGAGGTTATCAATTCGTTTTGGTCCAACTTTATTTATTTATTTTATATCTGTATGTTCACGCAGTACTTGGGTGCCGTTGCATGGATTTTGTTGAAACGTTGGTGGATGACAGAGTTCATTCCCTAGTTGGTCCCATTTTAATTTCCCCTCTCTCCGACGTTTCCCGGCCTTCCCCTCCCCTGTCAACTCCCAATCGGATGGTCCGATCGATCTGAAAATTTGTATGCATACATTTTGGGGGACGGCTAGTGTTTTCCCCTTATCTATTTTCCCCTACCCCTTTCGCTTCTTAACCCCTCCCCTGTCCCCTAATCGGATGGTCCGATCGGTCTGAAAATTTTTATGCGTATATTTTGGGGGGCAGCGAATCCTTCAACCCTCAAATTTTCCAGATAAAAAACAAACACATTAATTGCCAGATTGGCAAATATAGCTTTTGTTATGTTTATATTATGTAGGTAGGCTGTAAACAAATAATGGTTTGAATCTCATCTCTGTGACTTATTAGAAAACAAAAACTTTTGGTACAATTCAATAAATAATAATTTTATTTATTAGAAATTTTTTAATTTTATATATTGTACAATAAAAGAGAGCAAATTGTTTGTTTCTATTTTGGCACCAACTTCCAAAAAAATTATTTTTTCCTTTTTAGTGCACTTTTAGATTGTACAATAAAAGAGAGCAAATTGTTTGTTTCTATTTTGGCACCAACTTCCAAAAAAAAATTATTTTTTCCTTTTTAGTGCATTTTTAAGTCGGTTTTTTTTACTTTTTAACCGACTTCCAAAAAGGAAAAGGTTCTCAATTCCACCTGAATATTTTTTTTATGTATGTTCACGCCTAACTTTTTACTGGGTGGACCGATTTTGGTCATCCAAAAGAGAAAGTTGTAGAGAAAGTTCCTGGTTGGGCCCTGGTTCATTCATGGGCAAAAATGGACCATTAGGGGGGGTACCCCCCATACAAACGAAAATGTTTTTTCCGAATTTCTCAAAAACGGTGCATCTTATCAAAAAAGTGCAAGAACAAAAGTTGTTTGGGATATGATTCTACATAAAACTTCCATACATCAAAATCCGATTGGAATAAATTTTAAAAAATCTTATAGGAAAGTTTGACTTCAAATTGGAATTTTGATACAACTGTTCGAATTTTGATACGAATATCACCATACGGGTCTCCAATGATTGCCAGATTGGCAATTATAGCTTTTGTTATGTTTTTACGTTGTGTTCAGTACAACACAAGGAAGGTTCTTTTATATATTTCCCCCGTGTTAACCTATCCCTTCAAACCCCTCCCTGCTTGGGATATCGAGTAAAATTCTTTGTATTGTGTTCAGTACAATATCTGGAAGATTCTTTTATATATTTCTCATCTGCGGACTTATCCCCTCAAACCCTTTGTAATTTTACCTATATTAAAAATTGAAACTAAAAACGTTCGAAATAAAAAAAAATTTTCTAAAAAAAATAAAACCGACTTTAAAAAAAAACTGAAAAGAAAAAAGCACTAAAAAGAAAAAAATAATTTAAAACTATGTCCATTAATAGCGCATTTAAAATTCGGCTTTTTTGGAGTGGCGTTAAATTTGCAACTAAAATAAATTACATACTTTCTAACCCTTAAGGCTAATCGTTTACATACTTTCTAACCCTTAAGGCTAACTAAGAACTAAGATCGACTCCAAAAATTTTGTTGTCAAACAGATTAACTATAGACACGGCTCTTAGAAGCACCAAAACTAAGTTCTTTTATGTCCCAAATTGGATTCCCTATTTTTAAGCAATCGCTATAAAAAAGCCCACTGTCTCATATGTTACTATTTTTTGTAGAAATCTATCCTATTTTTTTTCTCCATGTACAAACTGATTTTGTGCGAAACTTGACAATAGAAATTTTACAACGATTTTATTTAGTGTAAATTTAACGCCACTCCAAAAAAGCCGAATTTTAAATGCGCTATTAATGGACATAGTTTTAAATTATTTTTTTCTTTTTAGTGCTTTTTTCTTTTCAGTTTTTTTTTAAAGTCGGTTTTATTTTTTTTTTAGAAAATTTTTTTTTAAAAAGTTTTTTTTAAACACTTCAGTCATGAATATTATGTCCAAATATATTTCTTTAAAATAGCCCATATGTCGCACTCCGAGTTTAAAATCTTTTTCACTTTCAAGAGTGCAATTTGGAAATGCTTTTGAATACTTTTCTGTGTTTGCTGAAGGCTATTCACTTTTTTAACCGACTTCCAAAAAAGGAGGAGGTTATCAATTCGTTTTGGTCCAACTTTATTTATTTATTTATTTATTTATTTTATATCTGTATGTTCACGCAGTACTTGGGTGCCGTTGCATGGATTTTGTTGAAACGTTGGTGGATGACAGAGTTCACTCCCTAGTTGGTCCCATTTTCATTTCCCCTCTCTCCGACGTTTCCCGGCCTTCCCCTCCCCTGTCAACTCTCAATCGGATGGTCCGATCGATCTGAAAATTTGTATGCGTACATTTTGGGGGACGGCTAGTGTTTTCCCCTTATCTATTTTCCCCTACCCCTTTCGCTTCTTAACCCCTCCCCTGTCAACTCCCAATCGGATGGTCCGATCGGTCTGAAAATTTGTATGCGTACCTTTTTGGGGGACGGCTAGTGTTTTCCCCTTATCTATTTTCCCCTACCCCTTTCGCTTCTTAACCCCTCCCCTGTCAACTCCCAATCGGATGGTCCGATCGATCTGAAAATTTGTATGCGTACATTTTGGGGGACGGCTAGTGTTTTCCCCTTATCTATTTTCCCCTACCCCTTTCGCTTCTTAACCCCTCCCCTGTCAACTCCCAATCGGATGGTCCGATCGGTCTGAAAATTTGTATGCGTACCTTTTTGGGGGACGGCTAGTGTTTTCCCCTTATCTATTTTCCCCTACCCCTTTCGCTTCTTAACCCCTCCCCTGTCCCCTAATCGGATGGTCCGATCGGTCTGAAAATTTTTATGCGTATATTTTGGGGGGCAGCGAATCCTTCAACCCTCAAATTTTCCAGATAAAAAACAAACACATATGGGGGTTTTTAGGGTCGCCTAATCCAATTCTAATGTTTAGAAGTCTGTAAGGTTAACGAAAGGTTTCTGTCGATCTAAAAAATGTTGGTGACGACCCCCAAAATTTTTGCTGTCGACCTCTAAAATTTAGTTTACAACTTAGTGTTGCCATCCTTAAAAATTCGCTGTTTGGAACGACCAAAGTTTTGCTCTACCCATTTCCTAACATTAAATATATCCTATAATATGTATATACCAAAAGTCACTAAAAATTTTAAAATAAAAAACTTTTTAAAAAAAAGTAAAAAAAAACCGACTTAAAAATGCACTAAAAAGGAAAAAATAATTTTTTTGGAAGTTGGTGCCAAAATAGAAACAAACAATTTGCTCTCTTTTATTGTACAATCTAAAAGTGCACTAAAAAGGAAAAAATAATTTTTTTGGAAGTTGGGGCCAAAATAGAAACTTAAAGAGGACTTCTATTCATATTTCTTGAGTGTTACAAATAATTTTATTGTAACAAGAATTGTTAAGACAATCAAAAGCTTTTTACAGTTGTCGAGTACTTTTATGTACAATCGCGGTTAAAATATCACAATGACTATAATTTTTACATCCCGCGTTTCGTTTAATGCATTGCAAATATTCGATGTGATAAAAATAAATTTTTTATAGTGACAAGAATCGATATTCAAAATTTGGGGAATATAAAACCCATTCAATATGTATTTTAATACAATTTTCACTCCTATTTATCTAAATTGTTGTATGTGGTTATTTCAAATACCGATGCATCTTATCGAAAAAGTGCAAGAACAAAAGATGTTTAGGTTATAATTCTACATAAAACTTCCATACATCAAAATCCGATTGGAATAAATTTTAAAAAATCTCATTGGAAACTTTGACTTCAAACTGGAATTTTGATACAACTGTTCACTTAAATCACCATACGGGTTTTCAATAATTGCCAGATTGGCAATTATAGCTTTTGTTATGTTTATATTATGTAAGTAGGCTGTAAAAAAATAATGGTTTGAACCTCATCTCTGTGACTTATAAGAAAACAAAAACTTTTGGTACAATTCAATAAATAATAATTTTATTTATTACAATTTTTTTAATTTTATAGATTGTACAATAAAAGAGAGCAAATTGTTTGTTTCTATTTTGGCACCAACTTCCAAAAAAATTATTTTTTCCTTTTTAGTGCATTTTTAAGTCGGTTTTTTTTACTTTTTTTTAAAAAGTTTTTTATTGTTCTAAGATGATTTATTTACAAATAATTAATATATTTATTAAATTTTTTATCATCAATGTTTTAGGTTTTTTACAATTTTTTACGTTTTTTACGTTAAAATTGAGGTTTTTTACGCGTAAATTACTTTACGTAAAAAACCGGCACAACACTGATTGGCAATATGTTTTCTTGCCTGTTGGACTCTATCAGAACAATCATCTGTTGGCCCAGATCTTCTTCGAGTCGGCCCAATATCACTGCTTTCGAACAAGCTGGAACGGAAGTACCCTCTGCTACGATGACTAGTCTCTTAGACTTACCCCCATCGTCATTTGCAATGGGTAGGTCTACATCCCCTATTTTCATTGTTCCCCTTTTAAATGTGGTTGCAATTTCAGCAAATGAGCCTATAGCGTGGAGCTCCGTCAAGAACTAACCCCGGCTATTTCTCGGACCTTATGAACGGAACCGGTAGCTTTTCTGGATGCTTTGGAGGGCAACGCAACAGACAAAATTTCCTGAAGTGAAGACATACGTAACCTATGTTGTAGATCGGTGTCCTTGACTGCGTTGATAAATGCGTCGAGGGCTGCATTCTTACATTGTTCAGTATTGGCTGGATATGAAAGGTGTGCCTGTCTTTCGATGTCTGCCAAAAGGGCTTGTAGATCAGTTTTCTTGTGTGCCAGGCAAACTCGTTCGTTGATCGTGAGGATTTCCAATTTTTCCTTGAGCTCTTCTTTCAACTTCGTCTCTAATTCCGATTGCGATTTTTGTAGTGCGGTTTCAAGCTCTGTTTTGGTCTTTAATGATACTTCTAAATCGGTTTTCAGTGCCGCTTGCGATACCTGCTCGGATATTTCTAGATCACTTTTAAGAATGGTAAGCGACTGGAGTACATCTTGCTTGTCTGTTTCGACTTGTCTGTTTCGTGGAGTGATGGTAACGGGCAGTAGCTTTCTCTTCGACCTCTGATTCTCCGACAACATGTTTGCTTTCGAATACAGCGGATTACAGAGGATTCTAGATCTTTAGCCTTTGGCTTGAAGTACTTCTCTGAGTCTTTGAATAAGTTCAGTCTTATTTCTCCCGAACTCTTTGGCAAGCGCTTCACTAATTCACTTTTAAGCTCACTCACGTTGAGTTCATTAATTTTCTTTGCACCATTTTTAGTTATTTTTAGAAATATCCTATTTCTAAAACCAAATGAAATGGGCTAGGATGGGCTCGTTTGGATATTTTCAGAATATAACACAAGAAAATTAACAAATAAACGTCCTTATTTAACCACAAACTCAAATTCTAAGTATTCTATATCACAATTTCTATTAGCACTTATTGCTACAGTAATTGCTGTAAAATTACTTGCTCATTAGAGGCACTATAGTCGACTCCATCGCATTGGATTCAAATTTCAAAATGAATACTTTTACGGAAAGGGGCAGTATTTATACGGGCGTCTAGCAGCACTAGAAAGTTATGGAAGTTTCCCGATCCTTTGTCAAGATGCTTGTTTGGAAATTTCTAGTGGGTCGCCATTTCTCTCGAATATACGTGGGTTGCTGGTTCACCCGATAATTTTTATACCCGTATGGTGAAACCAAAGGGTATATTAGATTTGCCTTACCGTTTGTAACGCCAAGATCCCGTCATCACACAAAAAAATGAATTACACCATTGTGTTTAGAATGATAAAAACATAACAAAAGCTATAATTGCCAATCTGGCAATCATTGGAGACCCGTATGGTGATATTCGTATCAAAATTCGAACAGTTGTACCAAAATTCCAATTTGAAGTCAAACTTTCCTATAAGATTTTTTAAAATTTATTCCAATCGGATTTTGATGTATGGAAGTTTTATGTAGAATCATATCCTAAATAACTTTTGTTCTTGGACTTTTTTGATAAGATGTACCGTTTTTGAGATATTCGCAAAAAACGTTTTCGTTCGTATGGGGGCACCCCCCCTAATGGTCCATTTTTACCCATGAACGAACTTAGCCTCGCATTTTACGAAAAACGGATACAGACGGACAGACGGACGGACATGTAA
The DNA here is from genome assembly GCA_964034945.1 of Chrysopilus asiliformis. Lineage (NCBI taxonomy): Eukaryota > Metazoa > Arthropoda > Insecta > Diptera > Rhagionidae > Chrysopilus > Chrysopilus asiliformis. Next base: position 60,871,360 of record OZ035961.1, on the reverse strand, counting down.
AAATCAATTTTTTTAGTCATTCTAAACTCACTGGTGTAATTCATTTTTGTGTGTGATAACGGGATCTTGGCGTTACAAACGGTAAGGCAAAGTTAATATACCCTTTGGTTTCACCATACGGGTATAAAAAGTTGAATTCAGCATGTCCGTCCGTCCGTCCATCCGTCTGTCCATCTGTCTGTGGCGCGGATTGCGAGCGCATGGATTGAGCTAAAGACTTGAAATTTTGCATAGATCCGTTTTTCGTAAAATGTGAGGCTAAGTTTGTCAATGGGCAAAAATGGACCATTAGGGGGGGTACCCCCCATACGAACGAAAACTTTTTTTCTGAATATCTCAAAAACGGTGAATTTTATCACAAAAGTCCAAGAACAAAAGTTATTTAGGATATGATTCTACATAAAACTCCCATACATGAAAATCCGATTGGAATAAATTGTAAAAAATCTTATTGAAAAATTTGACTTCAAATTGGAATTTTGATATAACTGTTCGCTGTTCACTTAAATCACCATACGGGTTTTCAATAATTGCCAGATTGGCAATTATAGCTTTTGTTATGTTTTTTTTATAACGATGATGCGGTTTCAGTATTGTAACTCTGACTTATATTATATTTTAACTAGAAACTACCTTCTAACCGTGAAAAATCATTTGGCTTGAGATTTCCATGGCTACATTAAATTCATGAATGTAACGACCAAGATTAAAAAAGCATGTGTCTGTCTCGTAGAGACGGCCAGAAGACGTGGATCCGCCTACAATGATCGCCAATAGATATTTAAGTAAGAAAGTTTAGTGAAAAGGAAATCAAGGAAACAAATTTTTATTTAAAACATAACAAAAGCTATAATTGCCAATCTGGCAATTATTGAAAATCCGTATGGTGATTTAATTGAACGGCGAACAGTGGTATCAAAATTCCAGTTGGAAGTCAAACTTTCTAATTAGATTTTTTAAAATTTATTCCAATCGGATTTTGATGTATGGGAGTTTTATGTAGTATCATATCCTAAATAGCTTTTGTTCTTGCACTTTTTTGATAAGATTCGCCGTTTTTGAGATATTCGGTTTCACCATACGGGTATAATAATTTTATTCATAATTGGTTTATGATAAGAGAAGTATGAAATAAATATCATACATACAGTGTTCAAAACGCTCCCATTTCTAGTCTTTCGTTCAAATTAGTTACATATATAATGACGAAGGTTTTACATAAATTTACTACTATTTCATCGATTCTACTACTATTTTTCGGCTGATTTACTACGATTTCGAAAATCAAAAGTCACAATCCTGAACAGAACTTTAATGCTGGGAGCGAAATATCGCTCTCTTACTAATGAAATACATACTTATACATGTGTGTGCATCATACCCAACAGCCATCGCTCGAGGCTTTCATTCATTTTTATGCGAGACCCACAAACCGCTTTGAACAAGAAGTGAAAACTTAAATAGAAATCATTTTCGTTCCCAAGAACGAGAGTCGGAAACCACAGCAAACGCTTTTGCCGTTAAGAGCGAAAAGATCGAAATAGCATGACATTCAATACATCAGATTCAATACACACAAAGGAGGAGCATAAAAAGAGTATAAATGTGAAATCTGTACTACAAGCAGCAAATACAGCATAGCAGCAGCAGTAACAATTTTGATTTTGATCTTTAAAAAAATAATTGGGGATTCGTACTTAATCCCGGAAAATACGAAATCCCGGAAAACAAAATCCCGGAAAACAAAATCCCGGAAATTAAACCTCCAAAAAAAATCCCGGAAATTTTAAATAGCCTAAAAAATGAAAAAAGAAATTGATTATTAAAGTTTTTCCGTTGTTAGCGTTACCCAGAACCACGACGAGGACGTAACGGGTTGTAGGTTCCATTTTTTGTTATATATTTTTTTTAGTTTTTTAATTTTATATTTTTTTTTTGTTTTTTTTATATGATTTTTTTACGATTTCATATTACTTTCTTCTACGGAGTATAATAAAGTACTAGGGGCTGCGCCCCGAACCGCTTCGCGGTTCATCCCCCTTCCGCAGGTCGGCCTTCGGCCTCCCTGCCCCCGTCGGCCTACGGCCTCCACAACTACTCGGCCTTCGGCCTCGCCCCTCGCGCTTGAATTGTTGGAATTTGAGGTATGGAGATGTTACGTAAAATTATTTAAATATATTTCAGCTCTCGCCTTCCTCTTTACTCGGCCTTCGGCCTCGAGTCAAATGCATATAGTTAACCCAAAAAAAGGGAAATTTTTTTAGAGACATTTTTCTTTGTGACCCAACGGTGTATTACAAAATCGTACTGTTTACTTACAATATATTCAATAATGGTAAAAGGTGGTTATCCACACGGGGAAAGACTATATTGTGGGAAATGTCATTCTTTTTAATTCATGTCATACATTGAACCACCAAATCCCTTTAGAATTACAGAAGATAGCAGGTGAGGGCTATACATAACGATGGTATCTATACTGTTTTTCGCAGTATTATATTGTTTTTCAGACTCCAATACTGCATTACTGCTTTTTTCCCCAAAATACTGTATTTAAATACTCAGAAAACTTTAATTCTTTAATGTTTCGAAATTCAAATTTATTAATAGCAATGCAAAACGTCAGTGGCAACACAAAACAGTGGCAACACATGGCAAGTGTAAATACATTCAAACGACGAACAGCGAAGTATTGATGGCAACATGTAATATAGATTCGCTTCTTCCTTTCCCCATCGATTACTATCTTGTCATTATTCATCCTTCTTCAGAACGCGTTACTTTGATTTTGCTTTCCATTATTAATTTAAAAGAATAAAAATTTTCATTGAATAAAATTTATACTGCGAAAAATACTGTTTTTTCAAATCGATTTACTGCTTTTTTAAATGTTTAGGTGAAATATACTGTTTTTTGTCCGAAAAAAGATACCATCGTTAGCTATACATAAAAAGGAGGGGTAGATATTAGTGAGCAAAAATTTTTCCTGCGGGCTGACCTCTCTCATGGTGAAAATCGGATCCGAAACCCTTAAGCGCATAAAGAGGTTTCAAGGGAGGGAAAGGGGTTGCTATTAAACTGGATCCGACACCCTTGAGTAAGAGATATCAGAAGAAACGGGGATTGACATCAAAAAGAATCAGATCCCTTATTCTGTCAATAACTGTACCTGTGTGCAAAGTTTGATCAAAATCGGCCGCGCCGTTTTTGCGTGATGCCGGAACAAACATTCAGTCAAACAGACAGAAATACCGACCGACATACAGACAGACGGACAAACATAAATTTTAAGCATAACAAAAACTATAATTGCCAGTCTGGCAATTATTAGAAACTCGTATAGTGATATTCCTATCAAAATTGGAAGAGTAGTATCAAAATTCCAGTTTGAAGTCAAACTTTCCAATAAGATTTTTTAAAATTTGTTCCAATAGGATTTTGATGTATGGGAGTTTTATGCAGAACCATATCCTAAATAACTTTTGTTCTTTCACTTTTTTGGTGAGATGCACCGTTTTTGAGATATTCGCAAAAAACGTTATCGTTCGTATGGGGGGTACCCCCTAATGGTTCATTTTTGTTCATTAACGAACTTAGCCTCGCATTTTGCGAAAAACGGATCTGCACAACATTTCAAGTCTCTAGCTCAATCCGTGCGCCCGCAATCCGCGCCACAGACGGACATGCAAAAATCAATTTTGTTTATCATTCTAAACACACTGGTGTAATACATTTTTATGTGTGATGACGGGGTCTTGGCGTTACAAACGGTAAGGCAAAGTTAATATACCCTTTGGTTTCACCATACGGGTATAAAAATGTCATTTTTGGCATCAGTATTATACGACCAAATACATCAATGTATGCCAATATTTTTGAGAAAATCCAAAATTACAAAAATTGTCACCCTTACAGTTTTTATTATATAGATGGGAAAAAAGTAAAGTGGACACATCTACAGATAGAGAGCTTTCCTTTAAAAAAAGAATAATCAAAATCGATTCTAAGCTGGAGCTGTGTCGAAAGAAATACATACAAAATCGCTTTGCCTTTTAAATATATAGATGAGTCTTCGATCTTAACAACACGGATCGCAGCTGGGCGTTTAATGAAGGGGTAAAATACCCATGCTCGAAGCTAGGGTTGCTGGTGCCAAGGTTTTGTTTTTTTTAATTAATTTTTTTTTTGATTTAGTTAAAACAAATTTTTTTCTTTGTGATTTTTGTGTTTTTTTTTGTATGTGAAAACGGTTTAAAACAAAAATAGAGACACTAATTATCAACCGAAAACGATTTTGATCAGATTTTCACCATTGTCCGTGATGATAATATTTTATGACTGAAGTTAGCTTGCCCATAAGGAGGCTGGAAAAACTAATTGGGTATTAGAGTTTTAAAATTCAAAACCGAAAGTCTTGAATCTAGTAAAATATTATTAAAAATTGGTGGAAAAGTAAAATGGACACATCTAAAGATAATTTTCTAAAAGTTATTTCTTGCATTAATTATCCTTACAGGACCTTCCGTTTTGAATTTTGAAAATCTAACACCGGATTCGGGATCAGCGACCCCAAAAACCCCCGAGTGATACTTTTCAGCCTCCTATTGAGCAGGATTCATGGCGAAAATCACGGTTTAAAAATACCCAAACCCCCTTTACCCCCCGTTCACCCCCTTAGCACTAAAATTTCGAAAAATCTCGATGGTTGGGACATATTCTGAAAGTTTCAAGTCTCTATCTTCAGGGGTTTGGGCTGGGCGTCAGGTTAAACGATTTTATATATAGAGCAGATGGTTTTCACTTTTTCCAATAAAGACTCAATTTCAACAAAAAAAAATAAAAATATTTTGCCACTGCTCAGAATTGAACCCGTACCTGGCGCGATGTAGTTTACACTTATTCAGTAGTAAGAATATAAACTTTAAAGATAAATTAAGTAATAAAAAACAGGCAGTCATTGGGGACTGCCAACAGAAGTGAAAACAATAATATATGTAAGGTAATTTTGTCGTGTATTTATACCTATATATTTTTCAACCTGAAATTTCGAAAATATATGCTAATAAACAGTAAATTTTAAATAAAAGTCAATTATGTACAGGGTGCGCCATCTGTTCCTCCGGTATGAGAATGTTGAATAACTTTTGAAAGAAACAATAGATTGCAAAAAATGGTGTTTTTTTATTTAGTTCAATCCTTTACAATTTATGTGGACTACTTTTTGAAAACGACATCGATCAAATGACCACCTTTATTGGCCACCGCAAACTGTGCTCTTTTTCGGGCATTTTCCATCACTTCTTCGAGCATCTCCGTCGGTATGGCAGCTATTTCGGCACGAATATTGGTCTTGAGCTCGTCAATGGTCTTCGGGTTGCTGGCGTAAACTTTACTCTTCAAATAACCCCACAAAAAGAAGTCTGGGGGGGTTAAATCAGGGGATCTTGGTGGCCAGTCAATATCGCCTCTTTTCGATATCACACGTCTAGGGAATTTTTGTTGCAAAAACCGTATTGTTTGGTCCGCTGTGTGGCATGGCGCCCCGTCTTGCTGAAACCAGAAGTCAGTCAGACCTTTTTCACGCATTTTCGGACACACAAAATGTGCCAACATACACCGATATCGATTACCATTAACTGTTTCACCTTCATTGAAGAAAAATGGCCCAATGATGGTTTTTGCGCACACGCCGGCCCAAACAGTCACTTTTCGATCATGCAATGGTATTTCATGAATCTCGTGAGGATTTTCTGTCGCCCAAATGCGGCAATTTTGTTTATTAACACCGCCAGAGAGAGTGAAATGTGCCTCGTCGGTCATTAAAACTTGCATCCAAAATGAACGACTATTTTCAATGTAATCGTCACTATTTCGGCGCGTTCTTTCGGTGTGAAGCGGTTCATGGTTAAAATTGTACTGGTTTGACGTTTCCAAAACGTGTCTAGGAAAGCAAATCGGTTGACAAATGGCGAAGTTATTGAATGTTTACATACCGGAGGAACAGATGGCGCACCCTGTATATTAAGGTTTGAATTCCTGAGCAGCACATGATTTTCTTATACAAAAAATGGCTAGAGATATTTAATTTTTTCTGTATAAGAATGCCACGTGCTGTTCAGAAATTTTCTGTTTAATTTTATTGTGCTGTATATTTTCCAAAAAAAATCGATTTTTTGTTATATAAGTCAACTGGTGTTCAGAAATTTTCTGTTTAATTTTATTTTGCTGTATGATATTTTCCAAAAAAAAAAATCGTTTTTTTATTGTGTAAGAAAGTTATGTGCTATTCAGAAATTTCCTCGCTAATTTTATTTTGCTCTGTACTGTCTTCCAAAAAAAATCGATTTTTTCTTTATAAAAAAATCAAATGAAAGCAAATCAGCATTCTTAAGCTGTTAAATTAGCATGTCGGTGACGCGAACTCATAAGATTTTACCCATCCAAAAATCGCCCAACGCGCCTAAAGAAGTATAATATAAATAATTTAAGGTAAAAAAAAAAAACATTTTGTCACCACTCGGAATCGAACCCGCACATCTGGCGCATTGTAGTCTAACACTTATTCAGGAGTAAAAATGTAAACTTAAAGATAAATTAAGTACCTAAAAAAATATTAAAAAAAAGTAAATAAACCAACAAAAAAAAAATTTGAAAAGAAAAAAAAATTTCTTGCACCATAAGAATTGAACCCGGTCCTGGCGCATGGTAGTCCAACTTCTAACTCACTGCGCTGATCAGGCAGTACGGAATGTCGTGTTACCATTGAAGACTTAGTTAGCGGCATATTTATAATTTTGAAAGGCAAATAACTAATAAAGTATTATTAAAAATGGGGAAAAAAGTAAAACGGACTTATCTACAGCTATAGAGCTTTCATTTAAAAAAAATAGCTATAGAGCTTTCATTTAAAAAAAGGATCATCAAAATCGGAGCCGCTGGAGCTCTGCGGAAAGAAATCCAAACAAAATCGCTTTGCCTTTTAAATATATAGATTCGTGATCAGAGACCTCGAAAACCCCCTAATGACATTTTTTCCCGGAAAAAATGGGAAAAAGGATATTTGCATTATCATTACAGGACCTTCCGTTTTGAATTTTGAAAATCTAACACCGGATTCGTGATCAACAACCCCAAAAATCCCCAAGTGGTATTTTTCAGCCTGCTATTGAGCAGGATTCATGGCGAAAATCACGGTTTAAAAATACCTTTACCCCCCGTTCACCCCCTTAGCACTAAAATTTCGAAAAATCTCGATGGTTGGGACATATTCTGAAAGTTTCAAGTCTCTATCTTCAGGGGTTTGGGTTGGGCGTCAGGTTAAACGATTTTATATATAGAGAAGATGGTTTTCACTTTTTCCAATAAAGACTCAATTTCAACAAAAAAAAATAAAAATATTTTGCCACCGCTCAGAATTGAACCCGTACCTGGCGAGATGTAGTTTACACTTATTCAGTAGTAAGAATATAAACTTTAAAGATAAATTAAGTAATAAAAAACAGGCAGTCATTGGGGACTGCCAACAGAAGTGAAAACAATAATATATGTAAGGTAATTTTGTCGTGTATTTATACCTATATATTTTTCAACCTGAAATTTCGAAAATATATGCTAATAAACAGTAAATGTCAAATAAAAGTCAATATGCATATTAAGGTTTGAATTCCTGAGCAGCACATGATTTTCTTATACAACAAATAGCTAGAGATATTTAATTCTTTCTGTATAAGAATGCCACGTGCTATTCAGAAATTTTCTGTGTAATTTTATTTTGCTGTATATTTTTCAAAAAAAAAAATAGATTTTTTGTTGTATAAGAAACTCACATGCTGTTCAGAAATTTTCTGTTTAATTTTATTTTGCTGTATGATATTTTCCAAAAAAAAAATCGTTTTTTTATTCTGTAAGAAAGTTATGTGCTATTCAGAAATTTCCTCGCTAATTTTATTTTGCTCTGTACTGTCTTCCAAAAAAAATCGATTTTTTCTTTATAAAAAAATCAAATGAAAGTGAATCAGCATTCTTAAGCTATTAAATAAGCATGTCGGTGACGCGAACTCATGAGATTTTACCCATCCAAAAATCACCCAACGCGCCTAAAGAAGTATAATATAAATAAAATAAGTAATTTAAGGTCAAAAAAAAATTTAAAAAAAACATTTTGTCACCACTCGGAATCGAACCCGCACATCTGGCGCATTGTAGTCTAACACTTATTCAGGAGTAAAAATGTAAACTTAAAGATAAATTAAGTAATAATATATTAATAAAAGTAAAAAAATCAAAAAAAAAATTTGAAAAGAAAAAAAAAAGAATTTGTCATCGATAAGAATTGAACCCGGGCCTGGCGAATGGTAGTCCAACTTCTAACTCACTGCACTAATCGAACAGTACGAAATGTCGTTTTAACATTGAAGACTTAGTTAGCGGCATATTTATAATTTTGAAAGGCAAATTACTAATAAAGTATTATTAAAAATGGGGAAAAAAGTAAAACGGACATATCTACAGCTATAGAGCTTTCATTTAAAAAAAAAATCATCAAAATCGGTTCAATAGGAACTTCAGGAGGTCTGTCGAAAGAAATCCATACAAAATCGCTTTGCCTTTTAAATATATAGATTGTATTCATGAAAAATTTCGACCTCTTAATTTTGCCTAAAAAACATTTCCCGATCACTCCTGAGTCGATTGGAGTCATATTTAACCCTTTCACTCGGCGCGTACACAATTGTGTACATCATATTTAACTCGTATTTCTAAGAGAATTAGAGGAGTTTAATGTATATATATTGTAAATATTTCTTTTTAGTCAAATAATTTTCTTGAAAAGAAACACATAAGTTTATAGAATTGCAGTTAATTGTTATATTTGGCTTAATTTCCTGTAGCTAACAAAAAAGTCAAAGCCGCATCGAAGTGAACGAATTTTAAATTTCGATTTAAAAATAAAATATGAATTATTTAGAGTGTAAAAATATTTATTTATATAAAGTAAAGCCTAATATTTTATATTTTTATTGCAAAATTGGTAAGTTTAATATTATTTTTTTTGTAAAAGTTATAACAAAATCGCATGTACGCATTTGTGTACATACGAAGTCAAGTCACATGTACACAAATGTGTACATGTACACAGTTGTGGTCTAACCGACTCAAGTTAACGGAAATTCTATTATAAAATTTGAATTGATTTGACCATTTGGCTCAAAATATTCAAAAAAAAAACCAGATAAAGGACTTAGCAGAAATTTTAAATATACTGATTCAGAGATAGAGCTTTTTGATAATTTTTTTTATATATATATTTTACGCCAGGAGCTTACGCAAATTGCCTCTAATGCCGAAGCACAGCTGAAGATATAATAATGATTGTGAAAACCAGGAATCAGAAACAACCAGTGCGAATCCTCCCAATGATATAATTAATATCAGTACAAATCGACAGGCGAATTTATTAGATGTTGTTACGAATAATGAGAAATTCTGCATTGTAAATATGAAATGTGAGTTTCAATAATAATAGTATGGGGATACAAGTACCAGAGTTAAATGAAGACAACAATATAGAATACGTGGATGAATTTGAACAATATGTTGTAACTGAAAAAAATTGAGTTAAGACAGAGGGAATCTCACCGTAATTATTTGTTTTTCAATTAAATAATGTCACTGGCAATGATAGCAATTTTTTGTTAACCAAAATTCTTTCGTCATATTTCGAAAGATATAGCCCAAGCAGGCCCATAGCCAGGGGGTGGGCTTGAAGGCCCCACCCCGTCCCTAAATTTTGATCGTTCGCCCAAAAAAAAATTGGTTCTGAGAGTTCTAGAACCAAGCCCCCCACGAAACGAAATCCTGGCTATGGGCCTGAGCCCAAGATAAATGTATAAGCGAATGGTAACTTATACCAATAATTATGCAGAACCAAAAGACGTCTACATACAAACCCTGTAGAAATGACGCAGTTTTTTGGAATTCATATCTTAATGGGAGTTATGAAGGTTCCTCAAATTAAGGGGGGCCCACATATACCACAAAAAAATTGGCTCAATTGAAAATTAATTAGGTCTCCCCCCTCCTACCGAATTAATTTTCAATTGAACCAACTTTTTTGTGGTATATGTGGGTCCACAGAGACAACTTTTCATCAACTTGGAATTTTGAATTTCCAAAAAAACGTTTTTTCGATACATCCTGATGGACAATGATTAACTCGTTATGTACACAAATGAGTACATGATCAAAAAGCGACTTCTAAAAAAAAATTTAAATTTTTTAAATTTTGAAATATATTGTGTTGCTATATATTATTGAAAAAAGCAACAAAATATTTTTTTTTGCTATTAGAAATAAATGCCGAGTGAAAGGGTTAAAAAATGTCTTTCTGTCTGTCAGTCTGTCAGTCTGTCAGTCTGTCTGTCAGTCTGTCTGTCAGTCTGTCTGTCAGTCTGTGTACAAGATTTCTCAAAAACTAATAGAGCTAGCGCCATGAAATTTTATAGGCATGTTGGGTCCTGAAATGGGACGATCCTATCAACTTTTGGTGGAAATCCGTTAACCGGAAGTATCCAAAATGGCGGTTTTTCAAAAATCGCAATTTCGTTTTTCTCGATTTACTCCCAAACTACGCGTTTTTTAGTGGCCTTAAGTATGACAAAACTTGGAGAAAATAAAATTTCCCACACTTTTGTCTTTAGCTATAACTCGATATCTCCACCTGTTATCGAGATAAACCGTTATTTCCAATAAAACAGTTTTTTGCGATTATCTCGAAAACTAACGGGTTTTTGCTGACTGAATGTATGAAGTGAATTAATGAGAATGGCATTCTGCACAATTTTGTTTCTTACCGTTATCCGTTATCTTTTACCGTTATTGAGATATTTTCATTAATATGTAAAAAATCATATGTTTGCGAATAATTTGCAAACTAACGGTTTTTCGACAAATCAGTTAAAAGAATAATTAAAGATGTTAACATTTTCTACATTTTTGCCATTTACCGTAAATTGATATCTTTTAGCGTTCTCAAGTTATCTCAAATTTTGTACGTTTTTGATATTTTTGAATAAACCAAGAATTTATTGGGAGGTCGTCTTAGGTTGACAACGCGACAGGGCTCTAGCGTAAATTGCGCAGGGTCGTAGATTTTGTAGAAGAAAGTTTTGTGTTGACCACAACTGATATTTTTTTTTTACTTTCTTCTACGGAGTATAATAAAGTATTGTATTCATGAAAAATTTCGACCTCTTAATTTTGCCTAAAAAACATTTCCCGATCACTCCTGAGTCGATTGGAGTCATATTTAAAAAATGTCTTTCTGTCTGTCAGTCTGTCTGTCAGTCTGTCAGTCTGTCAGTCTGTCAGTCTGTCAGTCTGTCAGTCTGTCAGTCTGTCAGTCTGTCAGTCTGTCAGTCTGTCAGTCTGTCAGTCTGTCAGTCTGTCAGTCTGTCAGTCTGTCAGTCTGTCAGTCTGTCAGTCTGTCAGTCTGTCAGTCTGTCAGTCTGTCAGTCTGTCAGTCTGTCAGTCTGTCAGTCTGTCAGTCTGTCAGTCTGTCAGTCTGTCAGTCTGTCAGTCTGTCAGTCTGTCAGTCTGTCAGTCTGTCAGTCTGTCAGTCTGTCAGTCTGTCAGTCTGTCAGTCTGTCAGTCTGTCAGTCTGTCAGTCTGTCAGTCTGTCAGTCTGTCAGTCTGTCAGTCTGTCAGTCTGTCAGTCTGTCAGTCTGTCAGTCTGTCAGTCTGTCAGTCTGTCAGTCTGTCAGTCTGTCAGTCTGTCAGTCTGTCAGTCTGTCAGTCTGTCAGTCTGTCAGTCTGTCAGTCTGTCAGTCTGTCAGTCTGTCAGTCTGTCAGTCTGTCAGTCTGTCAGTCTGTCAGTCTGTCAGTCTGTCAGTCTGTCAGTCTGTCAGTCTGTCAGTCTGTCAGTCTGTCAGTCTGTCAGTCTGTCAGTCTGTCAGTCTGTCAGTCTGTCAGTCTGTCAGTCTGTCAGTCTGTCAGTCTGTCAGTCTGTCAGTCTGTCAGTCTGTCAGTCTGTCAGTCTGTCAGTCTGTCAGTCTGTCAGTCTGTCAGTCTGTCAGTCTGTCAGTCTGTCAGTCTGTCAGTCTGTCAGTCTGTCAGTCTGTCAGTCTGTCAGTCTGTCAGTCTGTCAGTCTGTCAGTCTGTCAGTCTGTCAGTCTGTCAGTCTGTCAGTCTGTCAGTCTGTCAGTCTGTCAGTCTGTCAGTCTGTCAGTCTGTCAGTCTGTCAGTCTGTCAGTCTGTCAGTCTGTCAGTCTGTCAGTCTGTCAGTCTGTCAGTCTGTCAGTCTGTCAGTCTGTCAGTCTGTCAGTCTGTCAGTCTGTCAGTCTGTCAGTCTGTCAGTCTGTCAGTCTGTCAGTCTGTCAGTCTGTCAGTCTGTCAGTCTGTCAGTCTGTCAGTCTGTCAGTCTGTCAGTCTGTCAGTCTGTCAGTCTGTCAGTCTGTCAGTCTGTCAGTCTGTCAGTCTGTCAGTCTGTCAGTCTGTCAGTCTGTCAGTCTGTCAGTCTGTCAGTCTGTCAGTCTGTCAGTCTGTCAGTCTGTCAGTCTGTCAGTCTGTCAGTCTGTCAGTCTGTCAGTCTGTCAGTCTGTCAGTCTGTCAGTCTGTCAGTCTGTCAGTCTGTCAGTCTGTCAGTCTGTCAGTCTGTCAGTCTGTCAGTCTGTCAGTCTGTCAGTCTGTCAGTCTGTCAGTCTGTCAGTCTGTCAGTCTGTCAGTCTGTCAGTCTGTCAGTCTGTCAGTCTGTCAGTCTGTCAGTCTGTCAGTCTGTCAGTCTGTCAGTCTGTCAGTCTGTCAGTCTGTCAGTCTGTCAGTCTGTCAGTCTGTCAGTCTGTCAGTCTGTCAGTCTGTCAGTCTGTCAGTCTGTCAGTCTGTCAGTCTGTCAGTCTGTCAGTCTGTCAGTCTGTCAGTCTGTCAGTCTGTCAGTCTGTCAGTCTGTCAGTCTGTCAGTCTGTCAGTCTGTCAGTCTGTCAGTCTGTCAGTCTGTCAGTCTGTCAGTCTGTCAGTCTGTCAGTCTGTCAGTCTGTCAGTCTGTCAGTCTGTCAGTCTGTCAGTCTGTCAGTCTGTCAGTCTGTCAGTCTGTCAGTCTGTCAGTCTGTCAGTCTGTCAGTCTGTCAGTCTGTCAGTCTGTCAGTCTGTCAGTCTGTCAGTCTGTCAGTCTGTCAGTCTGTCAGTCTGTCAGTCTGTCAGTCTGTCAGTCTGTCAGTCTGTCAGTCTGTCAGTCTGTCAGTCTGTCAGTCTGTCAGTCTGTCAGTCTGTCAGTCTGTCAGTCTGTCAGTCTGTCAGTCTGTCAGTCTGTCAGTCTGTCAGTCTGTCAGTCTGTCAGTCTGTCAGTCTGTCAGTCTGTCAGTCTGTCAGTCTGTCAGTCTGTCAGTCTGTCAGTCTGTCAGTCTGTCAGTCTGTCAGTCTGTCAGTCTGTCAGTCTGTCAGTCTGTCAGTCTGTCAGTCTGTCAGTCTGTCAGTCTGTCAGTCTGTCAGTCTGTCAGTCTGTCAGTCTGTCAGTCTGTCAGTCTGTCAGTCTGTCAGTCTGTCAGTCTGTCAGTCTGTCAGTCTGTCAGTCTGTCAGTCTGTCAGTCTGTCAGTCTGTCAGTCTGTCAGTCTGTCAGTCTGTCAGTCTGTCAGTCTGTCAGTCTGTCAGTCTGTCAGTCTGTCAGTCTGTCAGTCTGTCAGTCTGTCAGTCTGTCAGTCTGTCAGTCTGTCAGTCTGTCAGTCTGTCAGTCTGTCAGTCTGTCAGTCTGTCAGTCTGTCAGTCTGTCAGTCTGTCAGTCTGTCAGTCTGTCAGTCTGTCAGTCTGTCAGTCTGTCAGTCTGTCAGTCTGTCAGTCTGTCAGTCTGTCAGTCTGTCAGTCTGTCAGTCTGTCAGTCTGTCAGTCTGTCAGTCTGTCAGTCTGTCAGTCTGTCAGTCTGTCAGTCTGTCAGTCTGTCAGTCTGTCAGTCTGTCAGTCTGTCAGTCTGTCAGTCTGTCAGTCTGTCAGTCTGTCAGTCTGTCAGTCTGTCAGTCTGTCAGTCTGTCAGTCTGTCAGTCTGTCAGTCTGTCAGTCTGTCAGTCTGTCAGTCTGTCAGTCTGTCAGTCTGTCAGTCTGTCAGTCTGTCAGTCTGTCAGTCTGTCAGTCTGTCAGTCTGTCAGTCTGTCAGTCTGTCAGTCTGTCAGTCTGTCAGTCTGTCAGTCTGTCAGTCTGTCAGTCTGTCAGTCTGTCAGTCTGTCAGTCTGTCAGTCTGTCAGTCTGTCAGTCTGTCAGTCTGTCAGTCTGTCAGTCTGTCAGTCTGTCAGTCTGTCAGTCTGTCAGTCTGTCAGTCTGTCAGTCTGTCAGTCTGTCAGTCTGTCAGTCTGTCAGTCTGTCAGTCTGTCAGTCTGTCAGTCTGTCAGTCTGTCAGTCTGTCAGTCTGTCAGTCTGTCAGTCTGTCAGTCTGTCAGTCTGTCAGTCTGTCAGTCTGTCAGTCTGTCAGTCTGTCAGTCTGTCAGTCTGTCAGTCTGTCAGTCTGTCAGTCTGTCAGTCTGTCAGTCTGTCAGTCTGTCAGTCTGTCAGTCTGTCAGTCTGTCAGTCTGTCAGTCTGTCAGTCTGTCAGTCTGTCAGTCTGTCAGTCTGTCAGTCTGTCAGTCTGTCAGTCTGTCAGTCTGTCAGTCTGTCAGTCTGTCAGTCTGTCAGTCTGTCAGTCTGTCAGTCTGTCAGTCTGTCAGTCTGTCAGTCTGTCAGTCTGTCAGTCTGTCTGTCAGTCTGTGTACAAGATTTCTCAAAAACTAATAGAGCTAGCGCCATGAAATTTTATAGGCATGTTGGGTCCTGAAATGGGACGATCCTATCAACTTTTGGTGGAAATCCGTTAACCGGAAGTATCCAAAATGGCGGTTTTTCAAAAATCGCAATTTCGTTTTTCCCGATTTACTCCCAAACTACGCGTTTTTTAGTGGCCTTAAGTATGACAAAACTTGGAGAAAATAAAATTTCCCACACTTTTGTCTTTAGCTATAACTCGATATCTCCACCTGTTATCGAGATAAACTGTTATTTCCAAAAAACAGTTTTTTGCGATTATCTCGAAAACTAACGGGTTTTTGCTGACTGAATGTATGAAGTGAATTAATGAGAATGGCATTCTGCACAATTTTGTTTCTTACCGTTATCCGTTATATTTTACGGTTATTGAGATATTTTCATTAATATGTAAAAAATCATATTTTTGCGAATAATTTGCAAACTAACGGTTTTCCAACAAATCAGTTAAAAGAATAATTAAAGATGTTAACATTTTCTACATTTTTGCCATTTACCGTAAATTGATATCTTTTACAGTTCTCAAGTTATCTCAAATTTTGTACGTTTTTGATATTTTTGGATGAACCAACAATTTATTGGGAGGTTGTATTGGGTTGACAATACTACAGGGCTATAACGTAAATTGCACAGGGTCGTAGATTTTGTAGAAGAAAGTTTTGTGTTGACCACAACTGATATTTTTTTTTTTTTATAATAATAGTTATGGTGGACTTATCGATTTCGAATTGGAGTCTTATGTAGGTTTTATATTGTGCCATAAACTAATCAAAAGACCGACAGGGACAAAAGCCAGATATATATTTTTCAATTATAAGAAATATCTGTTGCTAATGTTTATTCATTAATCTTTTGTTCTTTCATTTAGGTAATCAAAACCCCGAATTAGCACGGCAATTGCCCTGCTAATTCGGGATTTTGATTTCCGGAATTTTGAATTCCGGGATTTTGATTTCCGGGATTTTGATTCCGGGATTTTGATTTCCGGGATTTTGAATTCCGGGGTTTTGATTTCCGGGATTTTGTTTTCCGGGATTTCGTACCCAACCCAAATAATTGAACATAATTTAACATAACAAAATACCCTAAACAATGCTTTAATGTAGGCCTCATCTTATAACACAGTTTCTGTTCGGATGTCATCACAAACTATCGAGTATCATCGATTGCAAATTTGTTATCATGGCAGCAAGCAGATTTTCTAATTTGTATCCCTATAACCAAGATCTAAGACGTATCCACGTCAAAACTCTTTCAGTTTTATTTATTGTGTAGTGAAAACTATTTAATTAACTTTTCAAATATCAAATATATAATATTGACATACTTACCACTGACATTATTTGTAAAAAACAAAAATGATATAAACATAATAAGGCATAACTTATAATATTCCAATTGAAGTCCGTTATGTGTTCCATATGGTAGGCACCTATATAATTTAAAAGACATTGATTTTCGTTACAATGCAAATAACTCAATTTTATACCCTTTGATCTTAATAAATAAACTGGTATTAAAAACATTAGGCCATGTTGTATCCAATAAGTTGTCGCCTCTAGAGGCAATAGGCGAGAATCTGCTTCAGGAAATATAAATGCTAAAAGTGGTCCATTCAAATAATTCATTTGTATCCGAAACAATGCCGTTGTAGTTTTACTAGGTTTTGCGGCTAAAAGATAAATCTAAAATAAGAGTATATTTATAAAAAAGAGGTAAATACACAAAAAACTGCTTGAAATTGCTTTAATTATAGGAATGTCATGTGCAAGAAAGCTCGTACAAAATACTATACATAAATAGAGTTTTTTATCTCGTTCCTGATATCTAAAAATTTGTTATCGAGCATTACAGGCGGATTGGCTGATATTTTCACAATTTAGTGAAGTGAGATATGAGGGTTCCCGATGAAACCCTCTCCAAGACAAAATGTCTGCAATGGCAAACAATGAATCAAGTTAAAAAAAACTTTTTAAAAAAAAGTAAAAAAAACCGACTTAAAAATGCACTAAAAAGGAAAAAATATTTTTTTTTTGGAAGTTGGTGCCAAAATAGAAACAAACAATTTGCTCTCTTTTATTGTACAATATATAAAATTAAAGAATTTCTAATAAATAAAATTATTATTTATTGAATTGTACCAAAAGTTTTTGTTTTCTAATACAGAGATGAGATTCAAACCATTATTTTTTTACAGCCTACCTACATAATATAAACATAACAAAAGCTATATTTGCCAATCTGGCAATTATTGAAAACCCGTATGGTGATTTAAGTGAACAGTTGTACCAAAATTACACTTTGAAGTCAAAGTTTCCAATGAGATTTTTTAAAATTTGTTCCAATCGGATTATGATGTATGGAAGTTTTATGTAGAATCATATCCTAAATAACTTTTGTTCTTGCGCTTTTTTGATAAGATGCACCGTTTTTGAGATATTCGCAAAAAACGATTTCATTCGTATGGGGGGTACCCCGCCTAATGGACCGTTTTCGCCCATTAACGAACTTAGCCTCGCATTTTACGAAAAACGGATCTGCGCAAAATTTCAAGGCTCTAGCTCAATCCGTGCGTCCGCAATCGAGTTCACAGACAGACGGACAGACGGACGGACGGACATGCGGAAATCAAAATCTTTTGTCATTCCTAACACACAGGTGTAATTCATTTTTGTGTGTGATGACGGGATCTTGGCGTTACAAACGGTAAGGCAAAGTTAGTATACCCTTTGGTATTCCATACCATACGGGTATAAAAATTTCAGCGGTATTGTTCCTTACTTGGCACGTTGCCCTTAACCCACGTCAACATTAACAAATATTCTTTTGTTTTTGGGTAAGCTCCGTTAAAATTAAAAAAATATTCTTTTGTCAGATGTCGTCACGAAAGATAAAATATTTTCATTTGGATAGCAGTAATAGAATTGGTGATAGCTGTAAAAGTAACACTCAAGAAATATGAATAGAAGTCCTCTTTAAGTTTCTATTTTGGCCCCAACTTCCAAAAAAATTATTTTTTCCTTTTTAGTGCACTTTTAGATTGTACAATAAAAGAGAGCAAATTGTTTGCTTCTATTTTGGCACCAACTTCCAAAAAAAAATTATTTTTTCCTTTTTAGTGCATTTTTAAGTCGGTTTTTTTTACTTTTTTATAAAAAGTTTTTTATTTTATAATTTTTAGTGACTTTTGGTATATACATATTATATAGATATATTTAATGTTAGGAAATGGGTAGAGCTGCGCCCCACGTGCGAAAACGGCGTTACGAATCGATAGCCTTCAACCCCCTTAGTGACAGTGGAAAGTTTCATTAAGATCGGACCAGCCAATTCGAAGATACCAGGCGAGGGGTATCGAGGGGAGGGAAAAGTCAGGTTTTGTAGTGGAAAATCAAACCCCTTAGCCTTCTTAGTAATACTGTAAAGCTTCATTAAGATCGGACCACCGAATTCGAAGATACCAGGCGAGGAGTGTCGAAGGGGAATTTTCTCAGAGGGGATACCTATCTAGATCGTATTTTTGTCCCCGAAAATCCCTAACACCCAAGTTTCATGAAAATCGTTAGGCCTGTTTTCGAGATCCATTGTGCAGACAGACAGACTGACAGACAGAAGGACGACAGTCCTAGTATTATATTATAGGATATACCTATTTAATGTTAGGAAATGGGTAGAGCAAAACTTTAATCGTTCCAAACAGCGAATTTTTAGGGATGGCAACAGTAAGTTGTAAACTAAATTTTAGAGGTCGACAGCAAAAATTTTGGTCACCAACTTTTTTTAGATCGACAGAAACCTTTCGTTAACCTTACAGACTTCTAAACATTAGAATTGGATTAGGCGACCCTAAAAACCCCCATATGTGTTTGTTTTTTATCTGGAAAATTTGAGGGTTGAAGGATTCGCTGCCCCCCAAAATATACGCATAAAAATTTTCAGACCGATCGGACCATCCGATTAGGGGACAGGGGAGGGGTTAAGAAGCGAAAGGGGTAGGGGAAAATAGATAAGGGGAAAACACTAGCCGTCCCCCAAAATGTGAGCATACAAATTTTCAGATCGATCGGACCATCCGATTGGGAGTTGATAGGGGAGGGGTTAAGAAGCGAAAGGGGTAGGGGAAAATAGATAAGGGGAAAACACTAGCCGTCCCCCAAAAAGGTACGCATACAAATTTTCAGACCGATCGGACCATCCGATTGGGAGTTGACAGGGGAGGGGTTAAGAAGCGAAAGGGGTAGGGGAAAATAGATAAGGGGAAAACACTAGCCGTCCCCCAAAATGTACGCATACAAATTTTCAGATCGATCGAACCATCCGATTGGGAGTTGACAGGGGAGGGGAAGGCCGGGAAACGTCGGAGAGCGGGGAAATTAAAATGGGACCAACTAGGGAGTGAACTCTGTCATCCACCAACGTTTCAACAAAATTCATGCAACGGCACCCAAGTACTGCGTGAACATACAGATATAAAATAAATAAATAAATAAATAAATAAATAAATAAATAAATAAAGTTGGACCAAAACGAATTGATAACCTCCTCCTTTTTTGGAAGTCGGTTAAAAACAGCCAGTTTCAATAAAGAAATCTCAGACAAAAATTTTATTGAGGGTGAAGAAGGGTGCTGAATCACTAGACTCTAAGATCCATAGTGCACCTTCTAAAACTCCGTAGGAAATTAAGTCCTTGATGATGCTGTTCTGCTTGAAGAACGCTTGATGTTCTCCAATTTGGCTTCGCACATTTCACCTAGATCCTGAAAGAAGTAGCCGCCCAAGAGCTTGAGTCTGTTGCGAGTTAGGGCATAAGTTAAAACCAGCAACCAGAAAAGATACCAAAAAATAACAACCAAGCGGTATCATATGTCCCCTATGGTGGAAAACTTCAACATTAGATGTTCCCACGGAAAATGATGACAACGCGTCTGGCAAAGGTAGAGATAATACAGTTCTTAAGCAATAATATTTGTAAAACGTCAATTTTTAATTAGCATCATTAAATATAACAATGGAACTAGTTCAATAAATAGTTATTTTAATCATTTGGGATCTGGAAAATAAACGAATAAGTGTAACCATTCTCTATTCGAACAAAGTGCAACCATTTGCAGAACGAAGAAAGTGTAACCATTCGCTATTCGAACTCGAACAAAGTGTAACCATTGGTTTTTCGAACAAATCGGTACCAGTGACTTTGGATAAAGTACGAAAAGTGATTTAAACTAGTTCGATTAATTAATTCACAAATATCTTGGGGTTTCTCGGTGTAATTATTGAAAAATGTAGATTACTTCATATAATCTTTATTGCGCCTCTACGTTTCGCCTGCTGTCGCTAGGCATCCTCAGGTGGTCTTAACTGTTATAAAACTTTTTAATGATTAAGCTTCCAAAATATTTAACAAAAATCACCCTTTTCACAATAATAACTTTTACAAATCAATATCAAGCAATAATAAATTAAATAAATTAACATCAATTAACAGAAAATTTTGTGTGATAGATTGCAATTACTTTACATTCAATAAAGCAGTATATCGTCAGATATTTGGAGTACCAATGGGTAGTCCATTATCACCGATATTGGCGGATATAGTTATGGAAGAATTGATTGATGAAACAATGAAGAAATTGACCTTTGTACCTAAGATGTTTTATAAATACGAAGATGATATGTTCGCGATTGTACCACGTGAGAAAACACAAACTATGCTCAATGCTTTAAATGATTTTCACCATAAACTTCAGTTCATCGTGGAGATTGAAGAGAAGGGAATGTTACCCTATCTCGATGTGAAGGTGATAAGGGAGAGAGATGTGTTGAACACGGATTGGTATCAAAAAAATATGGCTTCGGGGAGAATGCTCAGCTTTCTCTCCTACCATCCGAAGCATATTAAAATAAATACGGCGAGAAATTTTGTTTCAAAAGTACTTACATTAAGTCATGAAAAATTCCATAGTAAAAACATAACACAACTAAAGAACATTCTTCTGAATAATGGTATCCTAGGAAAATTATAGAAACGGTTATAAAAAATGTAATGAATAAACAAGTCATGGATAGAGATAACAGAACAACAGATGATAATGTTGACACGACAAGGAGTTACAGAAGCATACGTTATATACCAGGTCTCTCTGAAAACATTGGTAATATTTTAAAAAAATCTAATCCTTCGCTTTCTGTAGCTTTTAACAGAACAGGTCAGTGTCTAAAAAATAGAATTTCGGGACATAAATCAGACATAAAGTCAAAATCTGGACAAAAAACTGCATTAGCAGAACACTGTGTCAACAAAAACCATATTCCTAATTATGATATGGTAAAAAATTTACATAAAGAGAATCATTATTACAAAAGAATGACTCTTGAAGCGTTAGAAATTTGTAGGTCCAAAAACAGCATCAATAAAAGGACAGATATGGCCAATGTGAACAACGTTTATTGTGCTTTATTACAAACAATACAAAAAAATTTAAGCTTTTATTAAAGTTAGTTTATTTGACTATTTGGACGAAAATAGACCTCGATTTTCTGTTAATTTATGTTAATTTATTTAATTTATTATTGCTTGATATTGATTTGTAAAAGTTATTATTGTGAAAAAGGTGATTTTTGTTAAATATTTTGGAAGCTTAATCATTAAAAAGTTCTATAACAGTTAAGACCTCCTGAGGATGCCTAGCGACAGCAGGCAAAACGTAGAGGCGCAATAAAGATTATATTAAGTAATCTAAATTTTTCAATAATTAGACCGAGAAACCCCAAGATATTTGTGAATTAATAAAAATCCAGCCGTCACGAATAAACACAAAAAGCAGGTGTCTGTCTCGTAGAGACGGCCAGAAGACGTGGATCCGCCTACAACGATCGCCGATAGATATTTAAGTAAGAAATTTTAGTGAAAAGGAAATTAAGGAAACAAATTTTTATTTAAAACATAACAAAAGCTATAATTGCCAGTCTGGCAATTATTGAAAACCCGTATGGTGATTGACCGCGAACAGCTGTATCAAAATTCCACTTTGAAATTAAACTTTTCAATAAGATTTTTTTTTAATTTATTCCAATCGGATTTTGATGTATGGGAGTTTTATGTAGAATCATATCCTAAATAACTTTTGTTCTTGCACTTTTTTGATAAGATTCGCCGTTTTTGAGATATTCGGTTTCACCATACGGGTATAATAATTTTATTTATAACTAGCAGACCCTTCGTTGGCAGCTAAAAGTTTTTTTGTGTTGTGGAGGACTTCTGGCAACACCAGAGATCTGTCATATCGAGACCGCCGTATAAACGTGTCAATCAGAACGAGACCGAAACGAAATCGAGAACCCAAACGCGCTTTGTATAATCCGATTAAATAAAGACAATCAAATTATAAAACGTGTTTGTTCTAACCTAGCGCTCCACATTTGGTGACCCCGAGAATAAGAAATATTCCGTCGCGCAAGAATTTTGTCGAAAAAAAGAGATTTTTTGTTAACGCTAAACGTGTGAAATCGTGTTTCTGTAGTGTGTTTTTTCGTGTCACGATTTTTCGATCTAGCCTTCCGGGACGCAATAAATTTTCGATTAATACTAAAAAACAGTGAGTAAAAGCCGTTTCACGACATGTCCGAACCAGATTCAGCGCAGACAGCACAACAGCGGGCCTCAAACGCAGCCCCAGAGGTCTCAAGAGTCTCAGTCAAGGTCCCCCCGTTTTGGCGGGCCAAGCCGGAGCTGTGGTTCGCGCAAGTCGAATCCCAATTTTTCGCGGCAGGGATTGTTTTGGGCGCAACCAAATACCACACGGTAGTGGCAGCAATCGAAGGCAATATTCTAAATCAAGTCAGTGACATAATATTGCAACCACACTCAAAGAAAAATCTAGTAAATAGTACGAAAAATGGTGTAAATATTACCAAAAAACGAGCCAATCGAATTTTGCGTAGATTTAACGATTCGCGTGTCGTAAACCCAACCAAAAAAATTTCGTTGAATCTACGCGATGCACGGTAAATACGGACCAACAGGTTTCGTTAATTTGACCAAAGTGAAGTAATTTTAACGAAATATTTTGTAAAAAATTTACCAAATCCATTGTAAAATGTACTCAATATTTCGTAAATATTTCTTTTGGTAAATTTTACGAAAATTTACACCGTGTCTTCACTTGGGATTTTTCATCGCAGAGATTTTTGATTGACCAATCAGAGCTCGAGTTGATGACGATATCGCCGTCAACTCGGGCTCTGATTGGTCAATCATAAAATCTCTGCGATGAAAAATCCCAAGTGAAGACACGGTGTTAGTAGTTTTAACTAAATGTTTTTTGTGATTGTAATTTCATCGTAATTAAACACATCGTAATTTTTACAAAATTTTGATTTATTGTACTAAATAAAAAACACTGTATTATGTTGACAAAAAAATATTCAGTACATTTTTACATTATTTTATCTATTATGAGACTTAAAAATACATATTAAAACAAATATTTTCAAATCGCCAAATCACCAGTTGGTAAATAATTCAAATTAACTGGGGAAGTATTAAATTCATTCATACATTTTATTTTTAATTCAATTGGACTTTCTTTTACAAAACTAATTCATTCCCGTTGGGATACTTTAAATTGAGAATTTGAAATGCTTTGAAGCAGCAATCAAGCGCGCTTAAAAATGTGGAAAACTTATATTCTATTGGATAAAAATATACGAAAAATTCATTCAAGTGAAAAATATCCGTTCCTATTCTTATTATTAAAGGTTGAATGGTATTTTAAAAGCTTTTATTTAGCTCGCTATCTTGTTTGTTTGTCTGTTTGTCAGATCAAATCTTGCAACCCAATTTTGACCCACTTCCACTTGTCCGATTGACTTGAAATTTTGCACACTTATATAAGTCCGATGACAATACAATATTTTCACTACTTCGTCCTTGTAAGGATAACGGAAGGTCCTGTAAGGATAACGTGATTATCCTTTTCTCCAAATTTTCCGGAAAAAAATCCATTCTGGGGGTTTTTGGGGTCGCTGAATCCGAATCTGTCATTAAAAAGTCAGTAAGGATAACGGAAGGTCCTGTAAGGATAACGTGATTATCCTTTTCTCCAAATTTTCCGGAAAAAAATCTATTCTGGGGGTTTTTGGGGTCGCTGACTCCGAATCTGTCATTAAAAAGTCAGTAAGGATAACGGAAGGTCCTGTAAGGATAACGTGATTATCCTTTTCTCCAAATTTTCCGGAAAAAAATCTATTCTGGGGGTTTTTGGGGTCGCTGAATCCGAATCTGTCATTAAAAAGTCAGTAAGGATAACGGAAGGTCCTGTAAGGATAACGTGATTATCCTTTTCTCCAAATTTTCCGGAAAAAAATCTATTCTGGGGGTTTTTGGGGTCGCTGACTCCGAATCTGTCATTAAAAAGTCAGTAGGGATAACGGAAGGTCCTGTAAGGATAACGTGATTATCCTTTTCTCCAAATTTTCCGGAAAAAAATCTATTCTGGGGGTTTTTGGGGTCGCTGAATCCGAATCTGTCATTAAAAAGTCTGTAAGGATAACGAAAGGTCCTGTAAGGATAACGTGATTATCCTTTTCTCCAAATTTTCCGGAAAAAATCTATTCTGGGGGTTTTTGAGGTCGCTAAATCCGAATCTGTCATTAAAAAGTCAGTAAGGATAACGGAAGGTCCTGTAAGGATAACGTGATTATCCTTTTCTCCAAATTTTCCGGGAAAAAATCTATTCTGGGGGTTTTTGAGGTCGCTGAATCCGAATCTGTCATTAAAAAGTCTGTAAGGATAACGGAAGGTCCTGTAAGGATAACGTGATTATCCTTTTCTCCAAATTTTCCGGAAAAAAATCTATTCTGGGGGTTTTTGAGCTCGCTAAATCCGAATCTACCATTAAAAAGTCTGTAAGGATAACGGAAGGTCCTGTAAGGATAACGTGATTATCCCTTTCTCCAAATTTTCCGGAAAAAATCTATTCTGGGGATTTTTGGGGTCGCTGAATACGATTCTCAAGTTAAAAAGCCTGTAAGGACATCTCAAATGTAAGGATATATATTCGAAGACTAAAAAGAACAAAATAAAAAAAATTAAAAAAAAATTTTAAAAAAAAGCTTTTATTAAAAAAGAATGCACTAAAAAGAAAAAAATAATTTTCTGGACGCTGTGTATCACAAATATAAAAGCTTTTAAAAAGCGAGATAAAGCATAAAACAATAAAATAAAAATTTATCTCGCTTTTAAAAAGCTTTTATATTTGTTATACACAGCGTCCAGAAAATTATTTTTTTCTTTTTAGTGCATTCTTTTTTAATAAAAGCTTTTTTTTAAAATTTTTTTTTAATTTTTTTTTTAGCTTGAAATCGTTTTTCTGTTAGTTGGGACAACTTAACTTTAATGTTGTTGCTGGTAGTCACATGCAAGGAAAAACTATCTTCAGAATCTTGAATCGAGGATTTAACTAGCCTCTTTTTCTTGATCGTTTCGTCATAAACATAGGTTTTGTTGGTTGGTACTAAGAGGCCATGTAGCAGCAGTGTTGTAACTGTCAAAGACTCTGGAAATAAATCAAAAATCAAATAAATATAGCGTTTTAATTATATGAACAGCAAATACTTTACCTTTTCCATTGTCTGGCTCTCCTAATTTAGAGATTAATTTCAAGCTTTTTTCATCTTTAACATTTTCTTTAAATATTGGCATAATAATTGAAATTTGGCCCATTTATGGAAAAGAAGATTTTCATGTCCTGAGTAATTTTTGTTTTCTTGAAATCTAATTCAATCTTTACGAAAAATGATACATTAGCTAACTTCTTC
This sequence comes from Chrysopilus asiliformis, assembly GCA_964034945.1. Taxonomy (NCBI): domain Eukaryota; kingdom Metazoa; phylum Arthropoda; class Insecta; order Diptera; family Rhagionidae; genus Chrysopilus; species Chrysopilus asiliformis. The sequence goes on along the minus strand of OZ035961.1, from coordinate 60,845,765 downwards.
ATATATTGACAATACTAATTATACCAGAGTGTGTCCAAAAGAATGCGAATAAAGGGGCCACCTTTCTAATACATAATTAATGTTGCTGCTGGACTTATTATCATTGCGTCTAAAATCGCTGCACGCCACCCATTTCTCTTCTATTAATTTCCATGGTACATTATTGATTTGAAGCCAAAGCATTAATTCTGCGCCATCTGATTCTGTAAAATAAAGGGCAGCTTTATTTAAAAATATTCTATTACATCAATGTTACCATTTTACCTGAAGTTGATGTACAACTTTCTGTTACATTTGTGATATCGACTGTTTTCGCAGATTCGCCTAAGTGCACCTGTACAATATTACGTTTGCTTTCTGCCATTCCAATAATTTTTTTTCGAATCTAACTTTGGGCCAAGTAATTTAGGTGGAAACAAAATACATATCTGAATGATGCAATTTTATGTCTTTCAATGCATCGTAATCTACACTGTGATCTAGAATATTATTTAAAGTTGAATTAAGGTACAAAAATGATTAAAGAGCGATTCAAACAGGACTTACCTTTGAAATGTTGATAGAAATCAGCGAAGCTCCACTCGAAAACCAATTCAGCTAATTCGTCTGCAGGCAAGATTTCAATTGCACCAGCTTCAGAAGAACATGTAAATATAATATTGGCGTCTTCAGTAATACTTTCGCGGTCACTCATTATTTCACTTACTAAATTTCTTTGCACTGCACGAAATTACACACGATGTACTCACGATCTTGACTGGATTGCATATGACGCCATTTCGACTGTACAGGAGCGTTCAAGGCAGAGTTGTTACGAAATTTTCGTTGTTCTTACCAAATAAAACATAATGTACCACGAACTTCGTAGAAATAACGAAAGCTTTTGTTTATTATACTTCGCGTTTAGTAATCTTTACCAAATCCCCTTAAGCAGTAAAAAATAACGAAGAGTTTTGGTAGAAAGAATAAAAATTTTGTTATTAATACGAAGCGGGTTTCGTTAAATCTACGAGGGATTTCACTTATTCTACGAAAATTTTTTGTTAATTTTTAGAACTACCCAGCACTTTGTAAATTGCACGAAGCATCAAGTTTTTCATATAAGAAATTTTGGTAAATTCAGAATTTTCGCCTTAACGAAGGGGTGATCGTTATTTCAACGAGTGCTTCGTAAAAGCGCAAAGTAGTTTCAACAAAAATTTCGTTCAATCGATGAAAATTTCTTTAAATACACGAAAAAAAATTGACGAAGCAAATTTTTCTTGTTTTCGTAAAACTTACGAAATTATTTCTCTGAGTGCACCCGCGCAAAATATGTACGAAACACTCAAGACTCGATTAACAGCACAATTCGCCGATTCAAACCAAAGGAGAGTACAGAAATTGCTCCAAGATGCCGAATTGGGTGACATGAGGCCATCTCAACTGCTGCGTGAAATGCGTGAATTGGCTGGTGAAGGCATGACTGAGGATTTATTAAAATCCATATGGCTGCAAAGACTCCCAGTAAACATCCGTTCGATCATTTCCATAAGTACAGAGGGTTTACAGCAAGTCGCGGTGTTGGCAGACAGAATTGCCGAGACTGTAAATCCGTCAAACATTTCTGCCTGCAATGTTTCACAGGCAAGTACGGAAGCGTCTTTAGAACGTCAAATCGGAAGTCTCACGAGGCAAATCGCTGAAATCAAAACATTTGTGTCAAAGTCAAATCGTCCGGCTTCCCGATCTCGCACCAGATCTCCCTCGAGAGGTCGAAAACGGAACGACAGCTCGGCAAACCGGAGCCAAAGAGACGGTTCATCTAATCTATGTTGGTTTCACGAAAAGTTTGGTGCGGAGGCAAGGAAATGTCGAGCCCCTTGCAGCTTTTCAGCGGGAAACTAAGTAGTCTGTCACATTTAGCGGCTACTGACAGACTTGGTTCAACGAACTGCCGCTTAATTATCAACGACAAATCCTCTAAATTGAATTTTTTGATCGACACTGGAGCAGATGTATCGGTGATACTACCGCTTAAATATCAACGACATTTTCCGGATACCGGAGAACGCCTATTCGCAGCAAACGGTACTGTTATACCGAAAAACTACTCACTTTGGATTTAAACTTACGACGATCATTTCAATGGGTTTTCATCATAGCAAACGTTTCGCAGCCGATAATAGGAGCCGATTTCTTACAACATTATCGTCTCCAAGTTGATTTGCACAACCGACGACTTCTGGACGTTACAACAAAGAATTCTTCTGCAGGAAGCTTGTTTCAGGGTCCATTATTAAATATATCTTCCATTAATAATAATATGTCGTTTCAGGATCTTTTGAACGAGTTTAAGGATATAACTCGTCCGAGCCTAATGTGTCGCGGAAATATCAATCACAACGTAACACACCACATCGTGACGAAGGGCCCACCGATTTTTGCCGCCCCTCGACGTTTGCCACCGGACAAATTAAAAGCACCCAAAGCCGAGTTTCAAGCTATGCTCGATCAGGGCATTTGTCGCCCCTCCAGCAGTCCGTGGGCAAGTCCACTTCACATGGTCCAGAAAGCAAACGGTGACTGGCGGCCTTGCGGAGATTTTCGACGTTTGAACGCAGTGACAGAACCGGACCGCTACCCGGTACCTCACATCCACGATTTTTCTCAACACCTACAAGGAAAGACAGTTTTTTCCACCCTGGATTTGAAACGTGCATATAACCAAATTCCAGTGGAACCTTCAGACGTCCCAAAAACTGCAATAACGACCCCGTTTGGTCTGTTCGAGTTCGTATATATGATTTTTGGTTTAAGGAACGCTGGCCAGACGTTTCAAAGATTCGTGTCTCAGGTACTTAGAGATTTCGATTTCGCTTACGCATATATCGACGACATTTTGATCGCGTCTAAGGACATGACCGAACACAAAGAACATCTACGTCTTGTCTTTGAGCGGTTGCGGAGGCACAATATCATCATCAACGTAGCAAAATGCACCTTGGGTCGAGACGAGGTAAAGTTTCTCGGACACGTCGTAAATCAGGAGGGAGTGAAGCCACCGGAGGAGAAAGTCACCGCTTTGCTGTCGTTCCAGCGACCAAACACAGTTGCCGAATTACGACGTTTCCTCGCAATGATGAACTTTTACCGCCGCTTCCTGCCACACACGGCCGAAAGTCAACAGGGATTGTCCAGATTCATAAAAGGTAATAAAAAAAACGACAAATCTGTAATCGTTTGGGATCCAGAAGGTATTGAGGCTTTCGACAGATGCAAGCAAGATTTGGGTAACGCAACGTTATTAGCTCACCCATATCAGACGGCCCCATTCGCTCTAATGGTCGACGCATCACAAAAAGCTATTGGCGGAGTATTACAACAACACGTAAATGGCAACTGGCAACCGTTAGGGTTTTTTTCTGAAAAATTGAACCCTGCGCAAACAAAGTACAGCACCTACGATCGCGAGCTACTAAGCGCCTATAGAGCAGTCCGCCATTTCAGACACATGTTGGAAGGGAGAACGTTTACTATCTACACTGATCATAAGCCTTTGACCTATGCGTTCGATCAGAAGCTCGAAAAAGCCTCTCCTAGACAACTTCGCCATTTGGATTTTCTGAGTCAATTCACCACCGACATGGCGCACATTTCCGGCAGCGAGAATGTGGTCGCCGACACTCTGTCAAGGGTAAATTCCATCAATAGTGCAACATCGATCAACTACGAGAACTTGGCATCATCCCAGAAGGAAGACCTTGAGTTAAAAAATTTTTTTGGATTCATCGTCATCGAACTTGAACCTCAAGCTTTTCCCCTTACCGGAAGTACCACAAACATCGATTTACTGCGATACATCCGGAAAAACAATTCGTCCGTTTGTCACAAGGGAATTTCGAAAGGCCGTGTTCGACAAATTACACAATTTATGCCACCCAGGCGCAAACAGGACAACGAAAATGATTGCGGAACGATTCGTACGGCCGAGTATGAGAAAGGACTGCCGTCGGTGGACAAAATCATATATGGCCTGTCAACGAACAAAGGTACAGCGTCATAATAAGTCAAAAACGGGTGCATTTGAAATCCCATCATAGCGGTTCGAGCACATCCACGTTGATATTGTGGGACCGCTCCCGACTTCACGTGATTTCAAATACTGCCTGACGATTGTAGACCGTTTTTCACGTTGGCCCGAAGCCTATCCGCTGATGGACATATCAGCAGAGACGGTTGCGAGGACTCTTTATTCGGAGTGGTTTTCCCGATTCGGAGTGCCGTTGAGGATAACAACGGATCAAGGCCGGCAATTCGAATCCGGGTTGTTTAAGGCTTTGGTTACTCCTCTGGGTTCAAAGCATTTGCGCACCACCGCCTATCACCCGGCCGCGAATGGCTTAGTGGAGCGCTTCCATCGATCACTTAAATCAGCCATAAAGGCATACGCCACGGAACGATGGACTGAGGTATTGCCGACAATACTTCTCGGTTTTCGATCAGCATGGAAGGAAGATTTGAACGCCACACCGGCAGAAATGGTTTATGGAGCGCCCTTACGACTTCCTGGAGAGTTTTTCGTCAGATCAACAGCAAGAGTCGAAGAACATGATTTCGTGAAACAACTTCGCGAGCAGATGGATAAATTGAGACCAAGACAAACCTCCAATCATGCTTCTCCATCATTTTTCATCGAAAAGGAACTGCAAAACTGTACACACGTGTTTATACGCACAGACGCAGTCCGCAAACCCTTACAGCCTGTATATGAAGGACCTTTTGCAGTACTTTCGAGAACGAGCAAATTCTTCACTTTGCAAATAAACTCAAAGCAAGTCAATGTCTCCATAGACAGGTTAAAAGCAGCATTCGTTGCCAGCGAAGACTTTTCTTCAGGAACATCAGAACGCAATCCCGTGTGTACACCAGAACCAACCACCGCTAAAGCCTACAAAACCCGTAGTGGCAGGCAAGTTCGGTTTCGTCTTCCGGAATAATCATTTTTTTCAAAGTACGATTATTATCTAGGAGGGGAGTACTGTGGAGGACTTCTGGCAACACCAGAGATCTGTCATATCGAGACCGCCGTATAAACGTGTCAATCAGAGCAAGACCGAAACGAAATCGAGAACCCAAACGCGCTTTGTATAATCCGATTAAATAAAGACAATCAAATTATAAAACGTGTTTGTTCTAACCTAGCGCTCCACAGTGTAAATTTTAGAATGCCAAAAAACCACAAAATAACTTATAGGACCTTCCGTTTCGAATTTTGAAATATTGGAAAAAGGACATTTCCGTTGTCATTACAGGACCTCCCTTTTAGCATTTGAAAAATCGAACACTGGATTCGCGATCAGCGACCTCGAAAACCCCCTAGTGTCAATTGTTTCAAGAAAAATTGGAAAAAGGACATTTGCGTTATCCTTACAGGACCTTCCGTTTCGAATTTTGAAAAATCTAATACCAGATTCATGATCAGCGACACCAAAAACCACCTTATGCCGATTTTTCCCAGGAAAAACGGGAAAAAGGATATTTATCCTTACAGGACCTTTCGTTTCGAATTTTGAAAATCTAATATCGGATTCGTGATCAGCGACCCCAAAAACCCTATAATGCCAATTTTTCCGGGGAAAAATGGGAAAAAGGATATTTTCATTATCCTTACAGGACCTTCCGTTTCGAATTTTGAAAATCTACATAGCTAAAAACCTGCTCCTGGCAACACAGATCATTTTGCAAAAAACCGCGTAAAAATCGGTCCAGTAGTTTTTGAGTTTTGTAATCTCAGACAGACAGACAAACAAACATCTATATCAGTGGTTCTTAACCTTTTTGTAGGTACCGAACCCCACCAGTTTCATATGGGCGTTCACCGAACCCTTCTTAATTGGAAAAATAATATATGATTTTTTCAAATTCAAAACATAGGTGTATATTTATACACAGGTGTACAAAATGAACAAAACCATTCGGAACAAGAAACAAAACCATTATAACATGATTTTCACATAAAAACAAAAACATAATAATGAATATTTACTGCAAATCAGTGTGTCGTCTGCTGTTGCCTTTCAGAGACCAGTTCAGAAATGCGCGGCTTTACCTTGGCAAGTGCCACTCTCATGTCATTTTCGCAACAAAGTCTGTTCCTTTTCTTCGTTTTTATGTCCAGCATCCTCGAAAAGGATTGCTCGCAAAGATATGTTGTAACAAACGGTATGAAAATCTCCAGAGCTTTCTTAGCAATAACAGGGTACGTTACCATTTGTTGACACCAAAACGTTGAGAGCGTTGTTGTTCTGAAGAGTTGCTGTTGAATCTGGCTCTGCTGAATTTCAATGATTTCATCGAGGTATTCATTATTGACATCTGTTGTCTCAACACTAAACGTGAACGGCTGTCTCACCCATGCTGGATCTCTTGTAGGGAAGTATCCGTCGAGAGACTTCGCAAGCTCATCTAAGTGCGTGGCAATTGCTTGCTTCAGTTCCGCGGGTACAGAAATGTCTCCGATTCCAGATACATCTTCGATCTTACTTACACAGTCGTCTAGCAGGGGAAAGTTTGCGAAGTTATCGTTCTCTGTTCGTCGTTTCCATAACGATAGCTTTTTTTGAAAAGCCTTCAGGATTTCTTCCGCTTCGATGATGTTGACTCCACCGCCCTGCATCTGTTTATTGAGATGATTGAGAGCTGCGAAGATATCAGCCATGTACGTTAAAATGAGAATGAACTCAGAATTTTTTGAAGCAATCTGCATGACAATGTTGGTGCTCCTGCAAAAACAGGCCTAATTCCACACACACGGCAAAAACACGATTCAGCACATGTCCCCGGGATAACCACCGAACGTTAGAATGGTACAGAAGTACCTCGAATTCAGATCCCATTTCCTTACACAGCTCACTGAAGATGCGGTGCCTCAGAGCACTATTTCGCACATGGTTCACGCATTCCACTACAATTTTTAATACTTCTGCCAGTTTTGGAGGCAAGGTTTTTGTTGCCAACGCATGTCTGTACAGAACACAATGCGTAACAATGATGTGTGGTGCATCGGCTTTCACTAGCGCACCAAAACCAGACTTTCTTCCCAGCATGGCTGGAGCTCCGTCCGAACAAACTGTAGAAACCATATCCCACGAAAGATTGTTGTCTTTGAAGAAGTCATCCACTTGTTCTTAGCAAAAGCTGTATGAAAGTATTTGTACGAATCGGAGGCTAGCCTCTATGAAGAGAATTTGTCCCTCACCATCACTTGGACGGAGCGAAAGACGTGCAGCCTCAAAATGAGTCCTAATGTAAACACACTCTTTGAATGCGTAGATTTACTACAATCGCTGGTGAGAGTCGGGTGTGTGTTTTGACCTCCGCCGAACCCTGGAGACTGACTCACCGAACCCCTGGGGTTCGATCGAACACCGGTTAAGAACCACTGATCTATATATTTAAAAGGCAAAGCGATTTTGTATGGATTTCTTTCGACAGAGCTCCTGGAGTTCCTATTGAACTGATTTTGATGATTTTTTTTTTAAATGAAAGCTCTATAGCTGTAGATATGTCCGTTTTACTTTTTTCCCCATTTTTAATAATACTTTATTAGTAATTTGCCTTTCAAAATTATAAATATGCCGCTAACTAAGTCTTCAATGTTAAAACGACATTTCGTACTGTTCGATTAGTGCAGTGAGTTAGAAGTTGGACTACCATGCGCCAGGCCCGGGTTCAATTCTTATCGATGACAAATTCTTTTTTTTTTCTTTTCAATTTTTTTTTTTGATTTTTTTACTTTTATTAATATATTATTACTTAATTTATCTTTAAGTTTACATTTTTACTCCTGAATAAGTGTTAGACTACAATCTATATATTTAAAAGGCAAAGCAATTTTGTATGGATTTCTTTCGACAGAGCTCCTGGAGTTCCTATTGAACCGATTTTGATGATTTTTTTTTAAATGAAAGCTTTATAGCTGTAGATATGTCCGTTTTACTTTTTTCCCCATTTTTAATAATACTTTATTAGTAATTTGCCTTTCAAAATTATAAATATGCCGCTAACTAAGTCTTCAATGTTAAAACGACATTTCGTACTGTTCGATTAGTGCAGTGAGTTAGAAGTTGGACTACATGCGCCAAGCACCGGGTTCAATTCTGATCGGTGACAAAATTATTTTTTTTTTCTTTTCAAATTTTTTTTGTTGATTTATTTACTTTTATTAATATTTTATTACTTAATTTATCTTTAAGTTTACATTTTTACTCCTGAATAAGTGTTAGACTACAATGCGCCAGATGTGCGGGTTCGATTCCGAGTGGTGACAAAATGTTTTGTTTTAAATTTTTTTTTTTGACCTTAAATTATTTATTTTATTTATATTATACTTCTCTAGGCGCGTTGTGCGATTTTTGGATGGGTAAAACCTTGAGTTCGCGTCACCGACATGCTAATTTAACAGCTTAACCCATTTTTCGCCGCTCTTAGACGCGTGGGAATTTTTCCATCAAAATTTGTGTGGAAGCTACTTTTGGATCGAATATGACTTTCAAAAAGTTTCAGAATTTTCCGACCCACAGTTTTCCGGAAAATTGTGGTGAAAATTCTTAACCACGGCGAATAGCCAATACTCTGATATGCTCAATATGTGGTATTTTTTCCAGAAAAACGTGAAAATTTTTATTGATTATACCCGTATGGTGAAACCAAAGGGTATATTAACTTTGCCTTACCGTTTGTAACGCCAAGATCCCGTTATCACACACAAAAATGAATTACACCGGTATGTTTAGAATGATAAAAAAAAATGAATTTTGCATGTACGTCCGTCTGTCTGTCCGTCTGTCTGTCTGTCTGTCTGTCCGTCTGTCCGTCTGTGGCGCGGATTGCGGGCGCACGGATTGAGCTAGAGACTTGAAATTTTTCGTGGATCCGTTTTCCGTAAAATGCGAGGCTAAGTTCGTTAATGGGTAAAAATGGACCATTAGGGAGGGTACCCCCCATACGAACGAAAACGTTTTTTGCGAATACCTCAAAAACGGTGCAGCTTATCAAAAAAGTGTGAGAACAAAAGTTATTTAGGATATAATTCTACATAAAACTCCCATACATCAAAATCCAATTGGAACAAATTTTAAAAAATCTTATTGGAAAGTTTGACTTCAAAATGGAATTTTGGTACAACTGTTCCAATTTTGATACGAATATCACCATACGGGTCTCCAATGATTGCCAGATAGGCAATTATAGCTTTTGTTATGTTTTTGGAATAAAAATGATCTAAGGGCTCAACCCCTTACCGCTTTGCGGTACATTCTTCGAAAAAATAAACAAAAATATGAAAAAAGGTTTTGTACTACGAATTCTTACCAATGGCGAGAAACGAGTATTTTTACGTTTCTGGGAGGGTTTTTGTCTGTTTTGTGGCCAAAAATGGGAAAATCCAATTACCCAATCAACGAAAAAGTAATTTGATGAGCTTTGATGAACATTCAAAGTTGTGGTAAGAATTCTTACCGGGTGGCGAATAAATGGGTTAAGAATGCTGATTTGCTTTCATTTGATTTTTTTATACAGAAAAAATCGATTTTTTTTTGAAGACTGTATAGAGCAAAATAAAATTAGCGAGGAAATTTCTGAACAGCACGTGGCATTCTTATACAGAAAGAATTAAATATCTCTAGCTATTTGTTGTATAAGAAAATCATGTGCTGCTCAGGAATTCAAACCTAAATATGCATATTGACTTTTATTTGACATTTACTGCTTATTAGCATATATTTTCAAAATTTCAGGTTAAAAAATATATAGGCATAAATACACGACAAAATTACCTTACATATATTATTGTTTTCACTTCTGTTGGTCCCCAATGACTGCCTGTTTTTATACCCGTATGGTGAAACCAAAGGATATACTAACTTTGCCTTACCGTTTGTAACGCCAAGATCACAAAAAAATGAATTATACCAGTGTGTTTAGAATGATAAAAAAAAATTGATTTTCGCATGTCCGTCCATCTGTCCGTCTGTCCATCTGTCCGTCCGTCCGTCTGTAGCGCGGATTGCGGGCGCACGGATTGAGCTAGAGACTTGAAATTTTGTGCAGATCCTTTTTTCGTAAAATGCGAGGCTAAGTTCGTTCATGGGGAAAAATGGACCAATAGGGGGGGGTACCCCCCATACAAACGAAAACGATTTTTGCGAATATCTCAAAAACGGTGCATCTTATCAAAAAAGTGCAAGAACACAAGTTATTTAGGATATGATTCTACATAAAACTCCCATACATAAAAATCCGATTGGAATAAATTTTAAAAATTCTTATTAAAAAATTTGACTTCAAAGTGGAATTTTGATATAACGGTTCGCCGTTCACTTAAATCACCATACGGGTTTTCAATAATTGCGAGATTGGTAATTATAGCTTTTGTTATGTTTTATTACTTAATTTATCTTTCAAATTTATATTCTTACTACTGAATAAGTGTAAACTACATCGCGCCAGGTACGGATTCAATTCTGAGCGGTGGCAAAATATTTTTATTTTTATTTTTTTGTTGAAATTGAGTTTTTTAAACGTAAAATTAAAAATATCTGTTACGCATCGTCTTTTATTGGAAAAAGTGAAAATCATCTTCTCTATATACCTGACGCTAGCCCAAACCCCTGAAGATAGACTTGAAACTTTCAGAATATGTCCCAACCATCGCGTAGGCGCTCACTAAGGCGAGATTTTTCGAAATTTTACCGCTAATGGAGTGAACGGGGGGTAAAGGGGGTTTGGGTGTTTTTAAACCGTGATTTTCGCCATGAATCCTGCTCAATAGGAGGCTGAAAAGTATCACTCGGGGATTTTTGGGGTCGCTGATCACGAATCCGGTGTTAGATTTTCAAAATTCAAAACGGAAGGTCCTGTAAATAATGCAAATATCCGTTTTCCCATTTTTCCGGGAAAAAATGTCGTTAGGGGGTTTTCGGGGTCGCTGATCACAAATCTATATATTTAAAAGGCAAAGCGATTTTGTATGTATTTCTTTCGACACCAGCTTAGAATCGATTTTGATTATTCTTTTTTTAAAGGAAAGCTCTCTATCTGTAGATGTATCCACTTTACTTTTTTCCCATCTATATAATAAAAACTGTAAGGGGGACAATTTTTATAATTTTGGATTTTCTCAAAAATATTGACATTCATTGATGTATTTGGTCGTATAATACTGATGCCAAAAATGACATTTTTATTCCCGTATGGTGAAACCAAAGGGTATATTAACTTTGCATTACCGTTTGTAATGCCAAGACCCTGTCACCACACATAAAAATGTATTACACCAGTGTGTTTAGAATGATAAACAAAATTGATTTTTGCATGTCCGTCTGTGGCGCGGATTGCGGGCGCACAGATTGAGCTAGAGACTTGAAATTTTGTGCAGATCCGTTTTTCGGAAAATGCGAGGCTAAGTTCGTTAATGGGCACAAATGGTCTATTAGGCGGGGTGGTACCCCCATACGAACAAAAACGTTTTTTGTAAATATCTCAAAAACGGTGCATCTTATTAAAAAAGTGCAAGAACAAAAGTTATTTAGGATATGATTGATTCTAAATAAAACTCCCATACATTAAAATCCGATTGGAACAAATTTTAAAAAATCTTATTGGAAAGTTTGACTTCAAACTGGAATTTTGATACAACTGTTCGAATTTTGATAGGAATATCACTATACGAGTTTCTAATAATTGCCAGACTGGCAATTATAGGGTTTGTTATGCTTAAAATTTATGTTTGTCCGTCTGTCTGTATGTCGGTCGGTATTTCTGTCTGTTTGTCTGAATGTTTGTTCCGGCATCACGCAAAAACAGCACACAGGTACAGTTATTGACAGAATAAGGGATCTGATTCTTTTTGATGTCGATCCCCGTTTCTTCTGATATCTCTTACTCAAGTGTGTCGGATCCAGTTTAATAGCAACCCCTTTCCCTCTATGTAAACTCCCTCTCTTGAAACCTCTTTATGCGCTTAAGGGTGTCGGATCCGGTTTTCACCATGAGAGAGGTCACCGCAAGAAAAATGTTTGCTCACTAATATCTGCCTCTCCTTTTTATGTATAGCTAACGATGGTATCTTTTTTCGGACAAAAAACAGTATATTTCACCTAAAAATTTAAAAAAGCAGTAAATCGATTTGAAAACATAACAAAAGCTATAATTGCCAATCTTGCAATTATTGAAAACCCGTATGGTGATATTCGTATCAAAATTCGAACAGTTGTACCAAAATTCCACTTTGAAGTCAAACTTTCCAATAAGATTTTTTAAAATTTATTCCAATGGGATTTTTATGTATGGGAGTTTTATGTAGAATCATATCATAAATAACTTTTGTTTCCTGCACTTTTTTGATAAGATGCACCGTTTTTGAGATATTCGCAAAAAACTTTTTCGTTCGTATGGGGGATACCCCCCTAATGGTCCATTTTTGCCCATAAACGAACTTAGCCTCGCATTTTACGAAAAACGGATCTGCGCAAAATTTCAAGTCTCTAGCCACAGACGGACGGACGAAAACACACTGGTGTAATTCATTTTTCTGTGTGATGACGGGATCTTGGCGTTACAAACGGTAAGGCAAATCTAATATACCCTTTGGTTTCACCATACGGATATAAAAACAGTATTTTTCGCATTATAAATTTTATTCAATGAAAATTTGTGTTTTTGCTCTTGATTTCGACATTTTTATTCTTTTAAATTAACAATGGAAAGCAAAATCAAAGTAACGCGTTCTGAAGAAGGATGAATAATGACAAGACAGTAATCGATGGGGAAAGGAAGAAGCGAATCTATATGACATGTTGCCATCAATACTTCGCTGTTCGTCGTTTGAATGTATTTACACTTGCCATGTGTTGCCATTGTTTTGTATTGCTATTAATAAATTTGAATTTCGCAGCCCCTAGTCCATTTTTATATTGCAATGTATGACGAAACATCAGTAATTTATCCCCACCTCTCTCCACTTCCTCCCTCCACCTACCACCCTCCTACCACTTCTTCCTTTCCCCCTTTCCCTTTCCCTTTCCCTTTCCCTTTCCCTTTCCCATTCCCATTCCCATTCCCATTCCCATTCCCTTTCCCCTTCCCTTTCCCTTTCCCTTTCCCTTTCCCTTTCCCTTTCCCTTTCCCTTTCCCTTTCCCTTTCCCTTTCCCTTTCCCTTTCCCTTTCCCTTTCCCTTTCCCTTTCCCTTTCCCTTGAGGAATGACTTCTATATTAATGAAAGCCGCACCCCAATCGGTTGAACGGTTCGAAAGTTATCAGGAGAGGGGGAGGTCAATAAAAAGTAGCCTATGTCACTCGGGAATAGTGTAGCTTTCTATCAGTGAAAGAATTTTCAGAATCGGATCAGTGGTTCCAGAGATTACCCTGAACAAACAAACAAACAAACAAACTTTACCTCTTTATAATTAGTATAGATTGGTTTATGATAAGAGAAGTATGAAATAAATATCATACATACAGTGTTCATAACGCTCCCATTTCTAGTCTTTCGTTCAAATTAGTTATATATATATAATAACGAAGGTTTTACATAAATTTACTACTATTTCATCGATTCTACTACTATTTTTCGGCCGATTTACTACGATTTCGAAAATCACAACCCTGAACAGAACTTTAATGCTGGGAGCGAAATATCGCTCTCTTACTAATGAAATACATACTTATATATGTGTGTGCATCATAGCCAACAGCCATCGCTCGAGGCTTTCATCAATGCTGACGGTAGTTGGCATGTGTTGAGGACCAAACTACAAAAGCATTACTTTGTGGAACACTAGTTGAGAAACGTCAAACGTTGGACGTTTTTGCACTTTATTTGCGTTTAACACTTTAATCCGATTTCAAAATCACACGAGGGTATTACTTTAATGCCCTTCTTTCACAAAAACCACTTTTAAAACGCGTACACTTTTTCTAAGTACCACTTTTGAAAACCCGATTTCACTTTTCGCCCGATTTCATCAATATTTTTTTCCTAAGATATTCCAGTGAAACCTTTTAAGGCATGATTATTAATAAAAAAAAAAACCCAGTGAAATCTTATTAAGGCATGACATGTTATGTGTGTATCTGGCATGCAATTTTGATTTTATAAGCGGGTAATTTTGAAACATTTGTATGAAATAATAAAATTTGCTATTAGAAATATTAATAAAATTTGGTATAAGATTTCCAAAATCAAGAATTTGTATTATTGGAAAAAAAATTTATTTTTGGAAAAAATTTATATGGTAAATGGTTCTTTTTCTTCTAATTTTTACACGAAAAAAAATTTGGTAACAGACGTCATAAAATTTTGCAGAAAACTAGAAAGAGACAAATATATTATTTTTCAGTGGGAAAGACAGAATGCGGACACGGTACTTTTCTAGGAAAACTAGCATAAGGATTTGAATCTTATTTCCTGACCATAACCATGAAATTTTCAAACAATGTGTAGAAATTATTTTTAAAAGCTTTTATTTAGCTCGCTATCTTGTCTGTCTGTTTGTTTGTTTGTTTGTTTGTTTTTTTGTTTGTCGGGGTCAAATCTTGCAATCAAATTTTGACCCACTTCCACTTATCCGATTCACTTGAAATTTTGTCACGTATATAAGTCCGATGACAATACAATATTTTCTCTACTTCGTCCTTGTAAGGATAAGAGAAGGTCCTGTAAGGATGACGTGATTATCCTTTTCTCCAAATTTTCCGGAAAAAAATCTATCCTGGGGGTCTTTGGGGTCGTTGAATCCGAATATGTCATTAAAAAGTCTATAAGGATAACGGAAGGTCCTGTAAGGATAACGTGATTATCCTTTTCTCCAAATTTTCCGGAAAAAAATCTATTCTGGGGGTTTTTGGGGTCGCTGAATCCGAATCTGTCATTAAAAAGTCTGTAAGGATAACGGAATGTCCTGTAAGGATAACGAGATTATCCTTTTCTCCAAATTTTCCGGAAAAAAATCTATTCTGGGGTTTTTGGGCTCGCTGAATACGATTCTCAAGTTAAAAAGTCTGTAATGACGACGGAAGATCCTATAAGGATAACGTGATTATCCTTTTTCTCAATTGTTCCGGGAAAAAATATATTCTGCGGGTTTTGGGGTTCGCTGAATACGATTCTCAAGTTAAAAAGCCTGTAAGGACATCTCAAATGTAAAGCTATATATTCGAAGACTAAAAAGAACAAAATCAAAAAAAATTTTTTTTTAAAAAAGCTTTTATTTAAAAAAATGCACTAAAAAGAAAAAAATAATTTTCTGGACGCTGTGTATCACAAATATAAAAGCTTTTAAAAAGCGAGATAAAGCATAAAACAATAAAATAAACATTTATCTCGCTTTTTAAAAGCTTTTATAATTGTGATACACAGCGTCCAGAAAATTATTTTTTTCTTTTTAGTGTATTTTTTTAAATAAAAGCTTTTTTTAAAAAATTTTTTTTTTATTTTTTTGTTCGAATCTTACATTTCAGTCAAAAGCATGTTAAATTGAACAACTTTAAAAAAATACGAGTGTTAAATTCGTTTGGTACTCCTAAAATTTCAACAACTCTACGCTATATTAGGCAACAATTGATATTTTTTCGTCAAACAGAGATCCAAAAGTCGCTGCCCGTTTTGTGCAGCTCCATCTGGATGAGATCAAGGAGTATTATGACTCATGGGGCATTGCAATTAATAGTAATAAGTCAAAGCTAATTCACTTTAGAAACGCGTCTGGAAGGGGTCCATCGGGTACTGCCAAAATATGTTCTAACCTCTCTATCTCTCTGGGTGGTCGAGAACTTCGGCCCAAGGATAAGATTAGATATCTGGGTGTCAATTTTAATAAGCTCTTAAAGTTCAATGACCATGTTAAGGAATCCCTAAGAAAAGCAAATAAAGCTTATATGTCTATCGCCTCGTTAATGCACCCGAAAAGCATGCTTTCTCCAATGACAAGGATGCTCTTATATAAGCAGTTGATAAAACCGATTCTTATTTACTGTTATCGGATTTCAAGCTGTATCAGATAGACTATGCACTCTACGCATGCGAGGTAAGTAATACACATATTCATAGACTTTAAAACCTCCTATGATAGCCTAGTCAGGGTAGAACTTTATAAAGTCATGAGAGATCTCGGTATCCCAAATAAATTGATAAGACTGTGTAGGGATCTCTGTCTCTGGTGAGAGACATTAGTAGCGCCGAAAGAGAGAGTGAGATGTCATTACTTTCATAAATTATAAAGGAGCAAAAAAAATCCATATCGCACAAAAAAACATTTAAAATGTTAAAATTTTGTGTTGAGAACTGAGCGATGGGGTCTTTTGGTTATATTCAAAATACTTTAATAAAAAAGAGCCATATCCAGCCATAAGGGTCAGTTGATGACAGTCACTGAGACATGATTGATCTTATCAATTGCCGTGTGCCTGACGATTAGACTTGCGCGACTAAAAATATGAGTTTTGTGTACTTAACATTCGTTTCATAAATTTGTACAAAGATTACCGAATCAAAACTCATTTCACGATTCCTTGACCCAAAAACAACTGTTAGTTGAAATGTTCATCTATATACTAGAGACCTTATTACGCTTTCTGAGGGGTACGATTCCGGGTGCTAGGTTTGGCTAGGAACTTTAAATTTGACAAAGAGCTTTTCTCAAAAAATGAAAACTAAGTTCGATGATGAGCAAAATTAATCCAACCCTTCCAGAAACTCTCGTTCAAATGAAAATATTTTTGAGATTCTCTGGAAAACGGTGAGTAAGGTCAAAAAATTATAAATGCTAGAAAAACTCTTACACAACTCTTCCATCCAACTTAATTAGATTTGACCACTCCTTCTCACGCCTATAAATCTGCCTTTTTTTATGGCGATTGCCTAAAGGCCACATTTTAGGATGCAATCAAGCATTTTTAATTTGACCGCAATTCGAAATGAATACCTCTTAATATTTCTTAAATTTGTCACATAAAAATTGTCCAAGGATGCGTAAGCATCTAAGGATAAACTAGACTTTTTGAGAATAAATACTCTGTTAAATAAAAAGCTTAAAATTTCCTGTACATATAATCGTGAGTGTACTGTACAATACTTTTGATACTACGTACTTCATATAAGAAACCAAAAAGTCTGTAGAGTGGATTGTTGAAAGCTTTGAGGCTCGTAAATGTACAAATTTATAAAACGAATGTTAAGTACACAAAACTCATATTTTTAGTCGCGCAAGTCTAATCGTCAGGCACACGGCAATTGATAAGATCAATCATGTCTCAGTGACTGTCATCAACTGACCCTTATGGCTGGATATGGCTCTTTTTAACCGACTTCCAAAAAAGGAGGAGGTTATCAATTCGTTTTGGTCCAACTTTATTTATTTATTTATTTATTTATTTATTTATTTATTTTTAACCGACTTCCAAAAAGGAAAAGGTTCTCAATTCCACCTGAATATTTTTTTTTTTTTTTTTTTTAATGTATGTTCACGCTTAACTTTTTACTGGGTGGACCGATTTTGGTCATCCCAAAGAGAAAGTTGTAGAGAAAGTTCCTGGTTGGACCCTGGTTCATTCATGGGCAAAAATGGACCATTAGGGGGGGTACCCCCCATACAAACGAAAACGTTTTTTCCGAATTTCTCAAAAACGGTGCATCTTATCAAAAAAGTCTAAGAATTAAAGTTATTTAGAATACGATTCTACATAAAACTCCCATACATCAAAATCCGATTGGAATAAATTTTAAAAAATCTGATTGGAAAGTTCGACTTCAAAGTGTAATTTTGGTACAAGTGCTCAAATTAAGATACCAATATCACCATACAGGTTTTCAATAATTGCCAGATTGGCAATTATAGCTTTTGTTATGTTTTTACGTTGTGTTCAGTCAGAGCCGTATTAACAAGTTTGAGCGCCCTGGGCTAAATAAAATTTTGCACCCTTACATAGTTTTATTGTAAAAATGCAATTTCATTTTTTAAAATATTCTTTAATTCAAAACACAGTACTAACTTAAATTACAGATACGCTAAATATAAAGAAAATTAAAAAAAAAGCAATCAAAATTTCATCGCCTCAGATCGATGGCGCCCCTGGTCTGTAGCCCAATTAGCCCTATGGTTAATTGGGCCTTGTGTTCAGTTCAACACAAGGAAGGTTCTTTTATATATTTCCCCCGTGTTAACCTACCCCTTCAAACCCCTCCCTGCTTGGGATATCGAGTAAAATTCTTTGTATTGTGTTCAGTACAATATTTGGAAGATTCTTTTATATATTTCTCATCTGCGGACTTATCCCCTCAAACCCTTTGTAATTTTACCTATATTAAAAATTGAAACTAAAATAAAAAAAATTCGAAATAAAAAAAATTTTTCTAAAAAAAATAAAACCGACTTTAAAAAAAAAACTGAAAAGAGAAAAAAGCACTAAAAAGAAAAAAATAATTTCAAACTATGTCCATTAATAGCGTATTTGAAATTTGGCTTTTTTGAAGTGGCGTTAAATTTGCAACTAAAATAAATTACATACTTTCTAACCCTTAAGGCTAATCGTTTACATACTTTCTAACCCTTAAGGCTAACTAAGAACTAAGATCGACTCCAAAAATTTTGTTGTCAAACAGATTAACTATAGACACGGCTCTTACAATAGAAATTTTACAACGATTTTATTTAGTGTAAATTTAACGCCACTCCAAAAAAGCCAAATTTCAAATACGCTATTAATGGACATAGTTTGAAATTATTTTTTTCTTTTTAGTGCTTTTTTCTCTTTTCAGTTTTTTTTTTAAAGTCGGTTTTATTTTTTTTAGAAAAATTTTTTTTTATATCTGTATGTTCACGCAGTACTTGGGTGCCGTTGCATGGATTTTGTTGAAACGTTGGGGGATGACAGAGTTCACTCCCTAGTTGGTCCCATTTTAATTTCCCCTCTCTCCGACGTTTCCCGGCCTTCCCCTCCCCTGTCAACTCCCAATCGGATGGTCCGATCGATCTGAAAATTTGTATGCGTACATTTTGGGGGACGGCTAGTGTTTTCCCCTTATCTATTTTCCCCTACCCCTTTCGCTTCTTAACCCTTCCCCTGTCAACTCCCAATCGGATGGTCCGATCGGTCTGAAAATTTGTATGCGTACCTTTTTGGGGGACGGCTAGTGTTTTCCCCTTATCTATTTTCCCCTACCCCTTTCGCTTCTTAACCCCTCCCCTGTCAACTCCCAATCGGATGGTCCGATCGATCTGAAAATTTGTATGCTCACATTTTGGGGACGGCTAGTGTTTTCCCCTTATCTATTTTCCCCTACCCCTTTCGCTTCTTAACCCCTCCCCTGTCCCCTAATCGGATGGTCCGATCGGTCTGAAAATTTTTATGCGTATATTTTGGGGGGCAGCGAATCCTTCAACCCTCAAATTTTCCAGATAAAAAACAAACACATATGGGGGTTTTTAGGGTCGCCTAATCCAATTCTAATGTTTAGAAGTCTGTAAGGTTAACGAAAGGTTTCTGTCGATCTAAAAAAAGTTGGTGACCAAAATTTTTGCTGTCGACCTCTAAAATTTAGTTTACAACTTACTGTTGCCATCCCTAAAAATTCGCTGTTTGGAACGATTAAAGTTTTGCTCTACCCATTTCCTAACATTAAATAGGTATATCCTATAATATAATACTAGGACTGTCGTCCTTCTGTCTGTCAGTCTGTCTGTCTGCACAATGGATCTCGAAAACAGGCCTAACGATTTTCATGAAACTTGGGTGTTAGGGATTTTCGGGGACAAAAATACGATCTAGATAGGTATCCCCTCTGAGAAAATTCCCCTTCGACACTCCTCGCCTGGTATCTTCGAATTCGGTGGTCCGATCTTAATGAAGCTTTACAGTATTACTAAGAAGGCTAAGGGGTTTGATTTTCCACTACAAAACCTGACTTTTCCCTCCCCTCGATACCCCTCGCCTGGTATCTTCGAATTGGCTGGTCCGATCTTAATGAAACTTTCCACTGTCACTAAGGGGGTTGAAGGCTATCGATTCGAAGGTGATTTTGCAGCATGACAACGCGCCGTCTCACACAGCAAAATCAGTCAAAGAAGTGTTCAAATCACTTGGATGCGAAGTATTACCGCACCCGCTGTACTCTCCAGACCTGGCTCCATCTGACTACTATCTTTTTGCATCGATGGGGCACGCGCTTGCAGAGCAGCACTTCGCCGATTTCGAAGAAGTGAAAAAATGGCTCGATGAGTGGTTTAGCTCGAGTCAGTCTGTCAGTCTGTCAGTCTGTCAGTCTGTCAGTCTGTCAGTCTGTCAGTCTGTCAGTCTGTCAGTCTGTCAGTCTGTCAGTCTGTCAGTCTGTCAGTCTGTCAGTCTGTCAGTCTGTCAGTCTGTCAGTCTGTCAGTCTGTCAGTCTGTCAGTCTGTCAGTCTGTCAGTCTGTCAGTCTGTCAGTCTGTCAGTCTGTCAGTCTGTCAGTCTGTCAGTCTGTCAGTCTGTCAGTCTGTCAGTCTGTCAGTCTGTCAGTCTGTCAGTCTGTCAGTCTGTCAGTCTGTCAGTCTGTCAGTCTGTCAGTCTGTCAGTCTGTCAGTCTGTCAGTCTGTCAGTCTGTCAGTCTGTCAGTCTGTCAGTCTGTCAGTCTGTCAGTCTGTCAGTCTGTCAGTCTGTCAGTCTGTCAGTCTGTCAGTCTGTCAGTCTGTCAGTCTGTCAGTCTGTCAGTCTGTCAGTCTGTCAGTCTGTCAGTCTGTCAGTCTGTCAGTCTGTCAGTCTGTCAGTCTGTCAGTCTGTCAGTCTGTCAGTCTGTCAGTCTGTCAGTCTGTCAGTCTGTCAGTCTGTCAGTCTGTCAGTCTGTCAGTCTGTCAGTCTGTCAGTCTGTCAGTCTGTCAGTCTGTCAGTCTGTCAGTCTGTCAGTCTGTCAGTCTGTCAGTCTGTCAGTCTGTCAGTCTGTCAGTCTGTCAGTCTGTCAGTCTGTCAGTCTGTCAGTCTGTCAGTCTGTCAGTCTGTCAGTCTGTCAGTCTGTCAGTCTGTCAGTCTGTCAGTCTGTCAGTCTGTCAGTCTGTCAGTCTGTCAGTCTGTCAGTCTGTCAGTCTGTCAGTCTGTCAGTCTGTCAGTCTGTCAGTCTGTCAGTCTGTCAGTCTGTCAGTCTGTCAGTCTGTCAGTCTGTCAGTCTGTCAGTCTGTCAGTCTGTCAGTCTGTCAGTCTGTCAGTCTGTCAGTCTGTCAGTCTGTCAGTCTGTCAGTCTGTCAGTCTGTCAGTCTGTCAGTCTGTCAGTCTGTCAGTCTGTCAGTCTGTCAGTCTGTCAGTCTGTCAGTCTGTCAGTCTGTCAGTCTGTCAGTCTGTCAGTCTGTCAGTCTGTCAGTCTGTCAGTCTGTCAGTCTGTCAGTCTGTCAGTCTGTCAGTCTGTCAGTCTGTCAGTCTGTCAGTCTGTCAGTCTGTCAGTCTGTCAGTCTGTCAGTCTGTCAGTCTGTCAGTCTGTCAGTCTGTCAGTCTGTCAGTCTGTCAGTCTGTCAGTCTGTCAGTCTGTCAGTCTGTCAGTCTGTCAGTCTGTCAGTCTGTCAGTCTGTCAGTCTGTCAGTCTGTCAGTCTGTCAGTCTGTCAGTCTGTCAGTCTGTCAGTCTGTCAGTCTGTCAGTCTGTCAGTCTGTCAGTCTGTCAGTCTGTCAGTCTGTCAGTCTGTCAGTCTGTCAGTCTGTCAGTCTGTCAGTCTGTCAGTCTGTCAGTCTGTCAGTCTGTCAGTCTGTCAGTCTGTCAGTCTGTCAGTCTGTCAGTCTGTCAGTCTGTCAGTCTGTCAGTCTGTCAGTCTGTCAGTCTGTCAGTCTGTCAGTCTGTCAGTCTGTCAGTCTGTCAGTCTGTCAGTCTGTCAGTCTGTCAGTCTGTCAGTCTGTCAGTCTGTCAGTCTGTCAGTCTGTCAGTCTGTCAGTCTGTCAGTCTGTCAGTCTGTCAGTCTGTCAGTCTGTCAGTCTGTCAGTCTGTCAGTCTGTCAGTCTGTCAGTCTGTCAGTCTGTCAGTCTGTCAGTCTGTCAGTCTGTCAGTCTGTCAGTCTGTCAGTCTGTCAGTCTGTCAGTCTGTCAGTCTGTCAGTCTGTCAGTCTGTCAGTCTGTCAGTCTGTCAGTCTGTCAGTCTGTCAGTCTGTCAGTCTGTCAGTCTGTCAGTCTGTCAGTCTGTCAGTCTGTCAGTCTGTCAGTCTGTCAGTCTGTCAGTCTGTCAGTCTGTCAGTCTGTCAGTCTGTCAGTCTGTCAGTCTGTCAGTCTGTCAGTCTGTCAGTCTGTCAGTCTGTCAGTCTGTCAGTCTGTCAGTCTGTCAGTCTGTCAGTCTGTCAGTCTGTCAGTCTGTCAGTCTGTCAGTCTGTCAGTCTGTCAGTCTGTCAGTCTGTCAGTCTGTCAGTCTGTCAGTCTGTCAGTCTGTCAGTCTGTCAGTCTGTCAGTCTGTCAGTCTGTCAGTCTGTCAGTCTGTCAGTCTGTCAGTCTGTCAGTCTGTCAGTCTGTCAGTCTGTCAGTCTGTCAGTCTGTCAGTCTGTCAGTCTGTCAGTCTGTCAGTCTGTCAGTCTGTCAGTCTGTCAGTCTGTCAGTCTGTCAGTCTGTCAGTCTGTCAGTCTGTCAGTCTGTCAGTCTGTCAGTCTGTCAGTCTGTCAGTCTGTCAGTCTGTCAGTCTGTCAGTCTGTCAGTCTGTCAGTCTGTCAGTCTGTCAGTCTGTCAGTCTGTCAGTCTGTCAGTCTGTCAGTCTGTCAGTCTGTCAGTCTGTCAGTCTGTCAGTCTGTCAGTCTGTCAGTCTGTCAGTCTGTCAGTCTGTCAGTCTGTCAGTCTGTCAGTCTGTCAGTCTGTCAGTCTGTCAGTCTGTCAGTCTGTCAGTCTGTCAGTCTGTCAGTCTGTCAGTCTGTCAGTCTGTCAGTCTGTCAGTCTGTCAGTCTGTCAGTCTGTCAGTCTGTCAGTCTGTCAGTCTGTCAGTCTGTCAGTCTGTCAGTCTGTCAGTCTGTCAGTCTGTCAGTCTGTCAGTCTGTCAGTCTGTCAGTCTGTCAGTCTGTCAGTCTGTCAGTCTGTCAGTCTGTCAGTCTGTCAGTCTGTCAGTCTGTCAGTCTGTCAGTCTGTCAGTCTGTCAGTCTGTCAGTCTGTCAGTCTGTCAGTCTGTCAGTCTGTCAGTCTGTCAGTCTGTCAGTCTGTCAGTCTGTCAGTCTGTCAGTCTGTCAGTCTGTCAGTCTGTCAGTCTGTCAGTCTGTCAGTCTGTCAGTCTGTCAGTCTGTCAGTCTGTCAGTCTGTCAGTCTGTCAGTCTGTCAGTCTGTCAGTCTGTCAGTCTGTCAGTCTGTCAGTCTGTCAGTCTGTCAGTCTGTCAGTCTGTCAGTCTGTCAGTCTGTCAGTCTGTCAGTCTGTCAGTCTGTCAGTCTGTCAGTCTGTCAGTCTGTCAGTCTGTCAGTCTGTCAGTCTGTCAGTCTGTCAGTCTGTCAGTCTGTCAGTCTGTCAGTCTGTCAGTCTGTCAGTCTGTCAGTCTGTCAGTCTGTCAGTCTGTCAGTCTGTCAGTCTGTCAGTCTGTCAGTCTGTCAGTCTGTCAGTCTGTCAGTCTGTCAGTCTGTCAGTCTGTCAGTCTGTCAGTCTGTCAGTCTGTCAGTCTGTCAGTCTGTCAGTCTGTCAGTCTGTCAGTCTGTCAGTCTGTCAGTCTGTCAGTCTGTCAGTCTGTCAGTCTGTCAGTCTGTCAGTCTGTCAGTCTGTCAGTCTGTCAGTCTGTCAGTCTGTCAGTCTGTCAGTCTGTCAGTCTGTCAGTCTGTCAGTCTGTCAGTCTGTCAGTCTGTCAGTCTGTCAGTCTGTCAGTCTGTCAGTCTGTCAGTCTGTCAGTCTGTCAGTCTGTCAGTCTGTCAGTCTGTCAGTCTGTCAGTCTGTCAGTCTGTCAGTCTGTCAGTCTGTCAGTCTGTCAGTCTGTCAGTCTGTCAGTCTGTCAGTCTGTCAGTCTGTCAGTCTGTCAGTCTGTCAGTCTGTCAGTCTGTCAGTCTGTCAGTCTGTCAGTCTGTCAGTCTGTCAGTCTGTCAGTCTGTCAGTCTGTCAGTCTGTCAGTCTGTCAGTCTGTCAGTCTGTCAGTCTGTCAGTCTGTCAGTCTGTCAGTCTGTCAGTCTGTCAGTCTGTCAGTCTGTCAGTCTGTCAGTCTGTCAGTCTGTCAGTCTGTCAGTCTGTCAGTCTGTCAGTCTGTCAGTCTGTCAGTCTGTCAGTCTGTCAGTCTGTCAGTCTGTCAGTCTGTCAGTCTGTCAGTCTGTCAGTCTGTCAGTCTGTCAGTCTGTCAGTCTGTCAGTCTGTCAGTCTGTCAGTCTGTCAGTCTGTCAGTCTGTCAGTCTGTCAGTCTGTCAGTCTGTCAGTCTGTCAGTCTGTCAGTCTGTCAGTCTGTCAGTCTGTCAGTCTGTCAGTCTGTCAGTCTGTCAGTCTGTCAGTCTGTCAGTCTGTCAGTCTGTCAGTCTGTCAGTCTGTCAGTCTGTCAGTCTGTCAGTCTGTCAGTCTGTCAGTCTGTCAGTCTGTCAGTCTGTCAGTCTGTCAGTCTGTCAGTCTGTCAGTCTGTCAGTCTGTCAGTCTGTCAGTCTGTCAGTCTGTCAGTCTGTCAGTCTGTCAGTCTGTCAGTCTGTCAGTCTGTCAGTCTGTCAGTCTGTCAGTCTGTCAGTCTGTCAGTCTGTCAGTCTGTCAGTCTGTCAGTCTGTCAGTCTGTCAGTCTGTCAGTCTGTCAGTCTGTCAGTCTGTCAGTCTGTCAGTCTGTCAGTCTGTCAGTCTGTCAGTCTGTCAGTCTGTCAGTCTGTCAGTCTGTCAGTCTGTCAGTCTGTCAGTCTGTCAGTCTGTCAGTCTGTCAGTCTGTCAGTCTGTCAGTCTGTCAGTCTGTCAGTCTGTCAGTCTGTCAGTCTGTCAGTCTGTCAGTCTGTCAGTCTGTCAGTCTGTCAGTCTGTCAGTCTGTCAGTCTGTCAGTCTGTCAGTCTGTCAGTCTGTCAGTCTGTCAGTCTGTCAGTCTGTCAGTCTGTCAGTCTGTCAGTCTGTCAGTCTGTCAGTCTGTCAGTCTGTCAGTCTGTCAGTCTGTCAGTCTGTCAGTCTGTCAGTCTGTCAGTCTGTCAGTCTGTCAGTCTGTCAGTCTGTCAGTCTGTCAGTCTGTCAGTCTGTCAGTCTGTCAGTCTGTCAGTCTGTCAGTCTGTCAGTCTGTCAGTCTGTCAGTCTGTCAGTCTGTCAGTCTGTCAGTCTGTCAGTCTGTCAGTCTGTCAGTCTGTCAGTCTGTCAGTCTGTCAGTCTGTCAGTCTGTCAGTCTGTCAGTCTGTCAGTCTGTCAGTCTGTCAGTCTGTCAGTCTGTCAGTCTGTCAGTCTGTCAGTCTGTCAGTCTGTCAGTCTGTCAGTCTGTCAGTCTGTCAGTCTGTCAGTCTGTCAGTCTGTCAGTCTGTCAGTCTGTCAGTCTGTCAGTCTGTCAGTCTGTCAGTCTGTCAGTCTGTCAGTCTGTCAGTCTGTCAGTCTGTCAGTCTGTCAGTCTGTCAGTCTGTCAGTCTGTCAGTCTGTCAGTCTGTCAGTCTGTCAGTCTGTCAGTCTGTCAGTCTGTCAGTCTGTCAGTCTGTCAGTCTGTCAGTCTGTCAGTCTGTCAGTCTGTCAGTCTGTCAGTCTGTCAGTCTGTCAGTCTGTCAGTCTGTCAGTCTGTCAGTCTGTCAGTCTGTCAGTCTGTCAGTCTGTCAGTCTGTCAGTCTGTCAGTCTGTCAGTCTGTCAGTCTGTCAGTCTGTCAGTCTGTCAGTCTGTCAGTCTGTCAGTCTGTCAGTCTGTCAGTCTGTCAGTCTGTCAGTCTGTCAGTCTGTCAGTCTGTCAGTCTGTCAGTCTGTCAGTCTGTCAGTCTGTCAGTCTGTCAGTCTGTCAGTCTGTCAGTCTGTCAGTCTGTCAGTCTGTCAGTCTGTCAGTCTGTCAGTCTGTCAGTCTGTCAGTCTGTCAGTCTGTCAGTCTGTCAGTCTGTCAGTCTGTCAGTCTGTCAGTCTGTCAGTCTGTCAGTCTGTCAGTCTGTCAGTCTGTCAGTCTGTCAGTCTGTCAGTCTGTCAGTCTGTCAGTCTGTCAGTCTGTCAGTCTGTCAGTCTGTCAGTCTGTCAGTCTGTCAGTCTGTCAGTCTGTCAGTCTGTCAGTCTGTCAGTCTGTCAGTCTGTCAGTCTGTCAGTCTGTCAGTCTGTCAGTCTGTCAGTCTGTCAGTCTGTCAGTCTGTCAGTCTGTCAGTCTGTCAGTCTGTCAGTCTGTCAGTCTGTCAGTCTGTCAGTCTGTCAGTCTGTCAGTCTGTCAGTCTGTCAGTCTGTCAGTCTGTCAGTCTGTCAGTCTGTCAGTCTGTCAGTCTGTCAGTCTGTCAGTCTGTCAGTCTGTCAGTCTGTCAGTCTGTCAGTCTGTCAGTCTGTCAGTCTGTCAGTCTGTCAGTCTGTCAGTCTGTCAGTCTGTCAGTCTGTCAGTCTGTCAGTCTGTCAGTCTGTCAGTCTGTCAGTCTGTCAGTCTGTCAGTCTGTCAGTCTGTCAGTCTGTCAGTCTGTCAGTCTGTCAGTCTGTCAGTCTGTCAGTCTGTCAGTCTGTCAGTCTGTCAGTCTGTCAGTCTGTCAGTCTGTCAGTCTGTCAGTCTGTCAGTCTGTCAGTCTGTCAGTCTGTCAGTCTGTCAGTCTGTCAGTCTGTCAGTCTGTCAGTCTGTCAGTCTGTCAGTCTGTCAGTCTGTCAGTCTGTCAGTCTGTCAGTCTGTCAGTCTGTCAGTCTGTCAGTCTGTCAGTCTGTCAGTCTGTCAGTCTGTCAGTCTGTCAGTCTGTCAGTCTGTCAGTCTGTCAGTCTGTCAGTCTGTCAGTCTGTCAGTCTGTCAGTCTGTCAGTCTGTCAGTCTGTCAGTCTGTCAGTCTGTCAGTCTGTCAGTCTGTCAGTCTGTCAGTCTGTCAGTCTGTCAGTCTGTCAGTCTGTCAGTCTGTCAGTCTGTCAGTCTGTCAGTCTGTCAGTCTGTCAGTCTGTCAGTCTGTCAGTCTGTCAGTCTGTCAGTCTGTCAGTCTGTCAGTCTGTCAGTCTGTCAGTCTGTCAGTCTGTCAGTCTGTCAGTCTGTCAGTCTGTCAGTCTGTCAGTCTGTCAGTCTGTCAGTCTGTCAGTCTGTCAGTCTGTCAGTCTGTCAGTCTGTCAGTCTGTCAGTCTGTCAGTCTGTCAGTCTGTCAGTCTGTCAGTCTGTCAGTCTGTCAGTCTGTCAGTCTGTCAGTCTGTCAGTCTGTCAGTCTGTCAGTCTGTCAGTCTGTCAGTCTGTCAGTCTGTCAGTCTGTCAGTCTGTCAGTCTGTCAGTCTGTCAGTCTGTCAGTCTGTCAGTCTGTCAGTCTGTCAGTCTGTCAGTCTGTCAGTCTGTCAGTCTGTCAGTCTGTCAGTCTGTCAGTCTGTCAGTCTGTCAGTCTGTCAGTCTGTCAGTCTGTCAGTCTGTCAGTCTGTCAGTCTGTCAGTCTGTCAGTCTGTCAGTCTGTCAGTCTGTCAGTCTGTCAGTCTGTCAGTCTGTCAGTCTGTCAGTCTGTCAGTCTGTCAGTCTGTCAGTCTGTCAGTCTGTCAGTCTGTCAGTCTGTCAGTCTGTCAGTCTGTCAGTCTGTCAGTCTGTCAGTCTGTCAGTCTGTCAGTCTGTCAGTCTGTCAGTCTGTCAGTCTGTCAGTCTGTCAGTCTGTCAGTCTGTCAGTCTGTCAGTCTGTCAGTCTGTCAGTCTGTCAGTCTGTCAGTCTGTCAGTCTGTCAGTCTGTCAGTCTGTCAGTCTGTCAGTCTGTCAGTCTGTCAGTCTGTCAGTCTGTCAGTCTGTCAGTCTGTCAGTCTGTCAGTCTGTCAGTCTGTCAGTCTGTCAGTCTGTCAGTCTGTCAGTCTGTCAGTCTGTCAGTCTGTCAGTCTGTCAGTCTGTCAGTCTGTCAGTCTGTCAGTCTGTCAGTCTGTCAGTCTGTCAGTCTGTCAGTCTGTCAGTCTGTCAGTCTGTCAGTCTGTCAGTCTGTCAGTCTGTCAGTCTGTCAGTCTGTCAGTCTGTCAGTCTGTCAGTCTGTCAGTCTGTCAGTCTGTCAGTCTGTCAGTCTGTCAGTCTGTCAGTCTGTCAGTCTGTCAGTCTGTCAGTCTGTCAGTCTGTCAGTCTGTCAGTCTGTCAGTCTGTCAGTCTGTCAGTCTGTCAGTCTGTCAGTCTGTCAGTCTGTCAGTCTGTCAGTCTGTCAGTCTGTCAGTCTGTCAGTCTGTCAGTCTGTCAGTCTGTCAGTCTGTCAGTCTGTCAGTCTGTCAGTCTGTCAGTCTGTCAGTCTGTCAGTCTGTCAGTCTGTCAGTCTGTCAGTCTGTCAGTCTGTCAGTCTGTCAGTCTGTCAGTCTGTCAGTCTGTCAGTCTGTCAGTCTGTCAGTCTGTCAGTCTGTCAGTCTGTCAGTCTGTCAGTCTGTCAGTCTGTCAGTCTGTCAGTCTGTCAGTCTGTCAGTCTGTCAGTCTGTCAGTCTGTCAGTCTGTCAGTCTGTCAGTCTGTCAGTCTGTCAGTCTGTCAGTCTGTCAGTCTGTCAGTCTGTCAGTCTGTCAGTCTGTCAGTCTGTCAGTCTGTCAGTCTGTCAGTCTGTCAGTCTGTCAGTCTGTCAGTCTGTCAGTCTGTCAGTCTGTCAGTCTGTCAGTCTGTCAGTCTGTCAGTCTGTCAGTCTGTCAGTCTGTCAGTCTGTCAGTCTGTCAGTCTGTCAGTCTGTCAGTCTGTCAGTCTGTCAGTCTGTCAGTCTGTCAGTCTGTCAGTCTGTCAGTCTGTCAGTCTGTCAGTCTGTCAGTCTGTCAGTCTGTCAGTCTGTCAGTCTGTCAGTCTGTCAGTCTGTCAGTCTGTCAGTCTGTCAGTCTGTCAGTCTGTCAGTCTGTCAGTCTGTCAGTCTGTCAGTCTGTCAGTCTGTCAGTCTGTCAGTCTGTCAGTCTGTCAGTCTGTCAGTCTGTCAGTCTGTCAGTCTGTCAGTCTGTCAGTCTGTCAGTCTGTCAGTCTGTCAGTCTGTCAGTCTGTCAGTCTGTCAGTCTGTCAGTCTGTCAGTCTGTCAGTCTGTCAGTCTGTCAGTCTGTCAGTCTGTCAGTCTGTCAGTCTGTCAGTCTGTCAGTCTGTCAGTCTGTCAGTCTGTCAGTCTGTCAGTCTGTCAGTCTGTCAGTCTGTCAGTCTGTCAGTCTGTCAGTCTGTCAGTCTGTCAGTCTGTCAGTCTGTCAGTCTGTCAGTCTGTCAGTCTGTCAGTCTGTCAGTCTGTCAGTCTGTCAGTCTGTCAGTCTGTCAGTCTGTCAGTCTGTCAGTCTGTCAGTCTGTCAGTCTGTCAGTCTGTCAGTCTGTCAGTCTGTCAGTCTGTCAGTCTGTCAGTCTGTCAGTCTGTCAGTCTGTCAGTCTGTCAGTCTGTCAGTCTGTCAGTCTGTCAGTCTGTCAGTCTGTCAGTCTGTCAGTCTGTCAGTCTGTCAGTCTGTCAGTCTGTCAGTCTGTCAGTCTGTCAGTCTGTCAGTCTGTCAGTCTGTCAGTCTGTCAGTCTGTCAGTCTGTCAGTCTGTCAGTCTGTCAGTCTGTCAGTCTGTCAGTCTGTCAGTCTGTCAGTCTGTCAGTCTGTCAGTCTGTCAGTCTGTCAGTCTGTCAGTCTGTCAGTCTGTCAGTCTGTCAGTCTGTCAGTCTGTCAGTCTGTCAGTCTGTCAGTCTGTCAGTCTGTCAGTCTGTCAGTCTGTCAGTCTGTCAGTCTGTCAGTCTGTCAGTCTGTCAGTCTGTCAGTCTGTCAGTCTGTCAGTCTGTCAGTCTGTCAGTCTGTCAGTCTGTCAGTCTGTCAGTCTGTCAGTCTGTCAGTCTGTCAGTCTGTCAGTCTGTCAGTCTGTCAGTCTGTCAGTCTGTCAGTCTGTCAGTCTGTCAGTCTGTCAGTCTGTCAGTCTGTCAGTCTGTCAGTCTGTCAGTCTGTCAGTCTGTCAGTCTGTCAGTCTGTCAGTCTGTCAGTCTGTCAGTCTGTCAGTCTGTCAGTCTGTCAGTCTGTCAGTCTGTCAGTCTGTCAGTCTGTCAGTCTGTCAGTCTGTCAGTCTGTCAGTCTGTCAGTCTGTCAGTCTGTCAGTCTGTCAGTCTGTCAGTCTGTCAGTCTGTCAGTCTGTCAGTCTGTCAGTCTGTCAGTCTGTCAGTCTGTCAGTCTGTCAGTCTGTCAGTCTGTCAGTCTGTCAGTCTGTCAGTCTGTCAGTCTGTCAGTCTGTCAGTCTGTCAGTCTGTCAGTCTGTCAGTCTGTCAGTCTGTCAGTCTGTCAGTCTGTCAGTCTGTCAGTCTGTCAGTCTGTCAGTCTGTCAGTCTGTCAGTCTGTCAGTCTGTCAGTCTGTCAGTCTGTCAGTCTGTCAGTCTGTCAGTCTGTCAGTCTGTCAGTCTGTCAGTCTGTCAGTCTGTCAGTCTGTCAGTCTGTCAGTCTGTCAGTCTGTCAGTCTGTCAGTCTGTCAGTCTGTCAGTCTGTCAGTCTGTCAGTCTGTCAGTCTGTCAGTCTGTCAGTCTGTCAGTCTGTCAGTCTGTCAGTCTGTCAGTCTGTCAGTCTGTCAGTCTGTCAGTCTGTCAGTCTGTCAGTCTGTCAGTCTGTCAGTCTGTCAGTCTGTCAGTCTGTCAGTCTGTCAGTCTGTCAGTCTGTCAGTCTGTCAGTCTGTCAGTCTGTCAGTCTGTCAGTCTGTCAGTCTGTCAGTCTGTCAGTCTGTCAGTCTGTCAGTCTGTCAGTCTGTCAGTCTGTCAGTCTGTCAGTCTGTCAGTCTGTCAGTCTGTCAGTCTGTCAGTCTGTCAGTCTGTCAGTCTGTCAGTCTGTCAGTCTGTCAGTCTGTCAGTCTGTCAGTCTGTCAGTCTGTCAGTCTGTCAGTCTGTCAGTCTGTCAGTCTGTCAGTCTGTCAGTCTGTCAGTCTGTCAGTCTGTCAGTCTGTCAGTCTGTCAGTCTGTCAGTCTGTCAGTCTGTCAGTCTGTCAGTCTGTCAGTCTGTCAGTCTGTCAGTCTGTCAGTCTGTCAGTCTGTCAGTCTGTCAGTCTGTCAGTCTGTCAGTCTGTCAGTCTGTCAGTCTGTCAGTCTGTCAGTCTGTCAGTCTGTCAGTCTGTCAGTCTGTCAGTCTGTCAGTCTGTCAGTCTGTCAGTCTGTCAGTCTGTCAGTCTGTCAGTCTGTCAGTCTGTCAGTCTGTCAGTCTGTCAGTCTGTCAGTCTGTCAGTCTGTCAGTCTGTCAGTCTGTCAGTCTGTCAGTCTGTCAGTCTGTCAGTCTGTCAGTCTGTCAGTCTGTCAGTCTGTCAGTCTGTCAGTCTGTCAGTCTGTCAGTCTGTCAGTCTGTCAGTCTGTCAGTCTGTCAGTCTGTCAGTCTGTCAGTCTGTCAGTCTGTCAGTCTGTCAGTCTGTCAGTCTGTCAGTCTGTCAGTCTGTCAGTCTGTCAGTCTGTCAGTCTGTCAGTCTGTCAGTCTGTCAGTCTGTCAGTCTGTCAGTCTGTCAGTCTGTCAGTCTGTCAGTCTGTCAGTCTGTCAGTCTGTCAGTCTGTCAGTCTGTCAGTCTGTCAGTCTGTCAGTCTGTCAGTCTGTCAGTCTGTCAGTCTGTCAGTCTGTCAGTCTGTCAGTCTGTCAGTCTGTCAGTCTGTCAGTCTGTCAGTCTGTCAGTCTGTCAGTCTGTCAGTCTGTCAGTCTGTCAGTCTGTCAGTCTGTCAGTCTGTCAGTCTGTCAGTCTGTCAGTCTGTCAGTCTGTCAGTCTGTCAGTCTGTCAGTCTGTCAGTCTGTCAGTCTGTCAGTCTGTCAGTCTGTCAGTCTGTCAGTCTGTCAGTCTGTCAGTCTGTCAGTCTGTCAGTCTGTCAGTCTGTCAGTCTGTCAGTCTGTCAGTCTGTCAGTCTGTCAGTCTGTCAGTCTGTCAGTCTGTCAGTCTGTCAGTCTGTCAGTCTGTCAGTCTGTCAGTCTGTCAGTCTGTCAGTCTGTCAGTCTGTCAGTCTGTCAGTCTGTCAGTCTGTCAGTCTGTCAGTCTGTCAGTCTGTCAGTCTGTCAGTCTGTCAGTCTGTCAGTCTGTCAGTCTGTCAGTCTGTCAGTCTGTCAGTCTGTCAGTCTGTCAGTCTGTCAGTCTGTCAGTCTGTCAGTCTGTCAGTCTGTCAGTCTGTCAGTCTGTCAGTCTGTCAGTCTGTCAGTCTGTCAGTCTGTCAGTCTGTCAGTCTGTCAGTCTGTCAGTCTGTCAGTCTGTCAGTCTGTCAGTCTGTCAGTCTGTCAGTCTGTCAGTCTGTCAGTCTGTCAGTCTGTCAGTCTGTCAGTCTGTCAGTCTGTCAGTCTGTCAGTCTGTCAGTCTGTCAGTCTGTCAGTCTGTCAGTCTGTCAGTCTGTCAGTCTGTCAGTCTGTCAGTCTGTCAGTCTGTCAGTCTGTCAGTCTGTCAGTCTGTCAGTCTGTCAGTCTGTCAGTCTGTCAGTCTGTCAGTCTGTCAGTCTGTCAGTCTGTCAGTCTGTCAGTCTGTCAGTCTGTCAGTCTGTCAGTCTGTCAGTCTGTCAGTCTGTCAGTCTGTCAGTCTGTCAGTCTGTCAGTCTGTCAGTCTGTCAGTCTGTCAGTCTGTCAGTCTGTCAGTCTGTCAGTCTGTCAGTCTGTCAGTCTGTCAGTCTGTCAGTCTGTCAGTCTGTCAGTCTGTCAGTCTGTCAGTCTGTCAGTCTGTCAGTCTGTCAGTCTGTCAGTCTGTCAGTCTGTCAGTCTGTCAGTCTGTCAGTCTGTCAGTCTGTCAGTCTGTCAGTCTGTCAGTCTGTCAGTCTGTCAGTCTGTCAGTCTGTCAGTCTGTCAGTCTGTCAGTCTGTCAGTCTGTCAGTCTGTCAGTCTGTCAGTCTGTCAGTCTGTCAGTCTGTCAGTCTGTCAGTCTGTCAGTCTGTCAGTCTGTCAGTCTGTCAGTCTGTCAGTCTGTCAGTCTGTCAGTCTGTCAGTCTGTCAGTCTGTCAGTCTGTCAGTCTGTCAGTCTGTCAGTCTGTCAGTCTGTCAGTCTGTCAGTCTGTCAGTCTGTCAGTCTGTCAGTCTGTCAGTCTGTCAGTCTGTCAGTCTGTCAGTCTGTCAGTCTGTCAGTCTGTCAGTCTGTCAGTCTGTCAGTCTGTCAGTCTGTCAGTCTGTCAGTCTGTCAGTCTGTCAGTCTGTCAGTCTGTCAGTCTGTCAGTCTGTCAGTCTGTCAGTCTGTCAGTCTGTCAGTCTGTCAGTCTGTCAGTCTGTCAGTCTGTCAGTCTGTCAGTCTGTCAGTCTGTCAGTCTGTCAGTCTGTCAGTCTGTCAGTCTGTCAGTCTGTCAGTCTGTCAGTCTGTCAGTCTGTCAGTCTGTCAGTCTGTCAGTCTGTCAGTCTGTCAGTCTGTCAGTCTGTCAGTCTGTCAGTCTGTCAGTCTGTCAGTCTGTCAGTCTGTCAGTCTGTCAGTCTGTCAGTCTGTCAGTCTGTCAGTCTGTCAGTCTGTCAGTCTGTCAGTCTGTCAGTCTGTCAGTCTGTCAGTCTGTCAGTCTGTCAGTCTGTCAGTCTGTCAGTCTGTCAGTCTGTCAGTCTGTCAGTCTGTCAGTCTGTCAGTCTGTCAGTCTGTCAGTCTGTCAGTCTGTCAGTCTGTCAGTCTGTCAGTCTGTCAGTCTGTCAGTCTGTCAGTCTGTCAGTCTGTCAGTCTGTCAGTCTGTCAGTCTGTCAGTCTGTCAGTCTGTCAGTCTGTCAGTCTGTCAGTCTGTCAGTCTGTCAGTCTGTCAGTCTGTCAGTCTGTCAGTCTGTCAGTCTGTCAGTCTGTCAGTCTGTCAGTCTGTCAGTCTGTCAGTCTGTCAGTCTGTCAGTCTGTCAGTCTGTCAGTCTGTCAGTCTGTCAGTCTGTCAGTCTGTCAGTCTGTCAGTCTGTCAGTCTGTCAGTCTGTCAGTCTGTCAGTCTGTCAGTCTGTCAGTCTGTCAGTCTGTCAGTCTGTCAGTCTGTCAGTCTGTCAGTCTGTCAGTCTGTCAGTCTGTCAGTCTGTCAGTCTGTCAGTCTGTCAGTCTGTCAGTCTGTCAGTCTGTCAGTCTGTCAGTCTGTCAGTCTGTCAGTCTGTCAGTCTGTCAGTCTGTCAGTCTGTCAGTCTGTCAGTCTGTCAGTCTGTCAGTCTGTCAGTCTGTCAGTCTGTCAGTCTGTCAGTCTGTCAGTCTGTCAGTCTGTCAGTCTGTCAGTCTGTCAGTCTGTCAGTCTGTCAGTCTGTCAGTCTGTCAGTCTGTCAGTCTGTCAGTCTGTCAGTCTGTCAGTCTGTCAGTCTGTCAGTCTGTCAGTCTGTCAGTCTGTCAGTCTGTCAGTCTGTCAGTCTGTCAGTCTGTCAGTCTGTCAGTCTGTCAGTCTGTCAGTCTGTCAGTCTGTCAGTCTGTCAGTCTGTCAGTCTGTCAGTCTGTCAGTCTGTCAGTCTGTCAGTCTGTCAGTCTGTCAGTCTGTCAGTCTGTCAGTCTGTCAGTCTGTCAGTCTGTCAGTCTGTCAGTCTGTCAGTCTGTCAGTCTGTCAGTCTGTCAGTCTGTCAGTCTGTCAGTCTGTCAGTCTGTCAGTCTGTCAGTCTGTCAGTCTGTCAGTCTGTCAGTCTGTCAGTCTGTCAGTCTGTCAGTCTGTCAGTCTGTCAGTCTGTCAGTCTGTCAGTCTGTCAGTCTGTCAGTCTGTCAGTCTGTCAGTCTGTCAGTCTGTCAGTCTGTCAGTCTGTCAGTCTGTCAGTCTGTCAGTCTGTCAGTCTGTCAGTCTGTCAGTCTGTCAGTCTGTCAGTCTGTCAGTCTGTCAGTCTGTCAGTCTGTCAGTCTGTCAGTCTGTCAGTCTGTCAGTCTGTCAGTCTGTCAGTCTGTCAGTCTGTCAGTCTGTCAGTCTGTCAGTCTGTCAGTCTGTCAGTCTGTCAGTCTGTCAGTCTGTCAGTCTGTCAGTCTGTCAGTCTGTCAGTCTGTCAGTCTGTCAGTCTGTCAGTCTGTCAGTCTGTCAGTCTGTCAGTCTGTCAGTCTGTCAGTCTGTCAGTCTGTCAGTCTGTCAGTCTGTCAGTCTGTCAGTCTGTCAGTCTGTCAGTCTGTCAGTCTGTCAGTCTGTCAGTCTGTCAGTCTGTCAGTCTGTCAGTCTGTCAGTCTGTCAGTCTGTCAGTCTGTCAGTCTGTCAGTCTGTCAGTCTGTCAGTCTGTCAGTCTGTCAGTCTGTCAGTCTGTCAGTCTGTCAGTCTGTCAGTCTGTCAGTCTGTCAGTCTGTCAGTCTGTCAGTCTGTCAGTCTGTCAGTCTGTCAGTCTGTCAGTCTGTCAGTCTGTCAGTCTGTCAGTCTGTCAGTCTGTCAGTCTGTCAGTCTGTCAGTCTGTCAGTCTGTCAGTCTGTCAGTCTGTCAGTCTGTCAGTCTGTCAGTCTGTCAGTCTGTCAGTCTGTCAGTCTGTCAGTCTGTCAGTCTGTCAGTCTGTCAGTCTGTCAGTCTGTCAGTCTGTCAGTCTGTCAGTCTGTCAGTCTGTCAGTCTGTCAGTCTGTCAGTCTGTCAGTCTGTCAGTCTGTCAGTCTGTCAGTCTGTCAGTCTGTCAGTCTGTCAGTCTGTCAGTCTGTCAGTCTGTCAGTCTGTCAGTCTGTCAGTCTGTCAGTCTGTCAGTCTGTCAGTCTGTCAGTCTGTCAGTCTGTCAGTCTGTCAGTCTGTCAGTCTGTCAGTCTGTCAGTCTGTCAGTCTGTCAGTCTGTCAGTCTGTCAGTCTGTCAGTCTGTCAGTCTGTCAGTCTGTCAGTCTGTCAGTCTGTCAGTCTGTCAGTCTGTCAGTCTGTCAGTCTGTCAGTCTGTCAGTCTGTCAGTCTGTCAGTCTGTCAGTCTGTCAGTCTGTCAGTCTGTCAGTCTGTCAGTCTGTCAGTCTGTCAGTCTGTCAGTCTGTCAGTCTGTCAGTCTGTCAGTCTGTCAGTCTGTCAGTCTGTCAGTCTGTCAGTCTGTCAGTCTGTCAGTCTGTCAGTCTGTCAGTCTGTCAGTCTGTCAGTCTGTCAGTCTGTCAGTCTGTCAGTCTGTCAGTCTGTCAGTCTGTCAGTCTGTCAGTCTGTCAGTCTGTCAGTCTGTCAGTCTGTCAGTCTGTCAGTCTGTCAGTCTGTCAGTCTGTCAGTCTGTCAGTCTGTCAGTCTGTCAGTCTGTCAGTCTGTCAGTCTGTCAGTCTGTCAGTCTGTCAGTCTGTCAGTCTGTCAGTCTGTCAGTCTGTCAGTCTGTCAGTCTGTCAGTCTGTCAGTCTGTCAGTCTGTCAGTCTGTCAGTCTGTCAGTCTGTCAGTCTGTCAGTCTGTCAGTCTGTCAGTCTGTCAGTAATAGAGCTAGCGCCATGAAATTTTATAGGCATGTTGGGTCCTGAAATGGGACGATCCTATCAACTGGAGCGGATTATAGATGGCGGATTAGTTCAGTTCTTTCTCTGGTGTGCTCTGTTTTTTATCAAAAAAATTTTTATCAAAATAGTCGGAAAAGTTTACTTTGGTGGTGATTAACACTATATTAATTAGTAAAATCTTCGGGAGGCCATATTAAGTGGAAAAACAATCAAAACTCTGGACTGCACTCAGCCATGAACGATCAATTGGATAAAGGGGCGTCAGGTGAAACGGCGGGCAAGCGTCCTCGCAGCTCATCGCTTCTGGATTACGAATTTTCGAGAGATATAAAACGAACAAATTCAACCTCCGACATTGAAAAATTAAATCAAAGTTCTTCCCTTGAGACGTCGCTCGCCAGATTGTTTGCTAAAATGAACGAAATTTCTGGAAATATGAAGACATTTAATGACCGATTTACACGACTAGAGGGAAAAGTTGATGCCTTCTCGCTCAAAATGTCAACATTGTCATCTCAGATAGAAAGTGTCAAAACGGAGTTTAATTCATTTAAAGGCCATGTGAACGAAAAGGTCGACGCTATAGAGAAACGTGTTGCCGCGTGTGAGAAGAATAGTACAATAACAGATCCGAATGTTATCTCACTCAAGGAACTCTCGCGATTAACGGAAGTTATCATCTACAACATCCCGTTCAAAGAAGGTGAGAATCTTTATACGATCCTGGAATCTATCTCAAAAGTAATTGGTTTCCGAAATACTGATGATTATGTCATCTTTCGCATGAGTAAAAAAGGCAAATCCGCCACCGTTGATTCACTACCGATTCTTCTCCGACTATCATCGAATTTCCAACGGAATATGTTTATGTCAAAATATTTGTCGCATCGCACATTGTCCCTTTCGGACTTACAATTAGCCTGTGCTCACAATCAGATAATTTTTATTTATGAGAATCTGACTTCAACTGCACACGAATTATTGAAATCCGCACAAATCCTTCGCAAAAAAAATGTTATCTAAAGGGTGGTTAAATTTTAAGGGCCGATGTTGAATGTGAACCACACCTAAACGTCAAGTTTTTTTCTGCATTTCATTTGACATTTCTCAATTTCAGACTAACTCAATTTGAACCATGGAAAGATACACAATCGAGCAACGCGTTAAAGTTATTCAGGCTTATTATGAAAATGGGCGTTCAAATCAAAATGCATATCGTGCACTTCGTGAAATACGGCCCGATGATGCCGCCAGCCCATAAACCGCACCAAACAGTCACTCTTTGTGGGTGCATTGGTTTTTCGACAATCACTCTTGGATTATCATTCGCCCAAATGCGGCTGTTCTGCTTATTGACGAATCCACTGAGGTGAAAATGTGCCTCATCACTGAAGATGATTTTCTTCGAAAATTGATCGCCCATTTTCATAACAAGCCTGAATAACTTTAACGCGTTGCTCGATTGTGTATCTTTCCATGGTTCAAATTGAGTTAGTCTGAAATTGAGAAATGTCAAATGAAATGC
Organism: Chrysopilus asiliformis; assembly: GCA_964034945.1. Taxonomy (NCBI): domain Eukaryota; kingdom Metazoa; phylum Arthropoda; class Insecta; order Diptera; family Rhagionidae; genus Chrysopilus; species Chrysopilus asiliformis. The sequence continues at coordinate 60,808,078 of OZ035961.1, read as the reverse complement.
AGAAAAAAACTTGACGTTTAGGTGTGGTTCACATTCAACATCGGCCCTTAAAATTTAACCACCCTTTACAAGTGCTTCTCCAACAATAACAAAATTTTTGTCATTTCGAAGATGGGTGGAAACCGGATTGAGATCAGTACCATTGATCAGCTGAAGGCGATTGCGTCAAATATTACAGTTTAATACTAGGTAGCAGAGACATCATGAGAGCTGGAGCTAAACAATTTATGATGGATGAATTTATAAAATTGAACAGTAATATTTATATAAATTACTTAGTTGTAAGTTTATTTAAAATTAATATATTGAATTCTGAATTAATTTGTTTAAGATTTTTCTTCTATTTGCGCTATTTGTATTCTTACACCAAATGGAAATTGTTTTGTAGTGAGACATTTTATAATAACAAAGCCATTACTTCTGAGGTGCGTCGTAACTTTGAATTCACTTATTTAGCACCTTTTCATTATTATTATTATTATTATTATTTTTATTATTATTATTATATTCAGCTATATCTCGCTTATATCAAATTTAAAATGCATTCGGTTCTGGGCTTTATGGGTTGTCTGGCGGCTCAAGTATGGGAGACTATCTAAATTTTGAAGATGTGGACGAGGAGAGAGACTGTTCTTTTTATAGCAAATGTTTTAGAAGTACACCTTCTAAAGGCAAAGCAGGTCTAAATATTGCACATGTTAATGCTTGGAGCATACCTAGACATATTGATCAAATCAAGGATCAGATTTACCGTTATAATTTTGATTTATTTGCAGTTTCGGAAACTTTTATGACCAGTTCTACGCCTAGAATAAAATATAATGTCAAAATGTATAACATATTTCGTAAAGACAGGGAGCATGCGCTGAAAAAACGTGGAGGTGGAGTTGCACTGTATGTTCGCAAAGGTATAAAATGCGAAATTGTGGCCCAGTCGGATATTAATTGTGCTCCGTTGGAATACCTTGCAGCGATGATAACTTTGTGTGGTTTGAAATTTTTAATTGTTGTAACATACTATCCACCGCCTGTACGGGATCTAGTACAGGTTGAAAATATGGGGGAGACTTTTCGTTCATTGATGCAGACTTATGACAATTGTATATTTGTGGGACATTTTAATATCAATCTTCTTTCGGATAGTATAATCAGTTGCGAATTCAAGGACTTTATTCATTCGTCTGCGAATTTCTTTCTACCAAGGAATGCTACTCGTATCATAAGTCTGCTTGATTACTTCATCGTTCCATCAAATTTGAAAAGTAGTGTGATCAATTACGGTCAGTATAAAGCAATTGCAGACCATGATGTAATTTTCGTTAATTTTAATTTTCGACCCAAACAGAGACTACCATATTATACCATAGAATAATATATACTACGTAAATAGAAGGTTATCTCTCGGGGTTTCCCATAAGGCGATATGCGAAGGAACAGCTCAAACCGATAATACCGATCAAAATTCATCATTTGTCTCATTCTTGTGCATTGAAGGAATGGGCATGACGCAGAGAGTATTTGCTCACGTAATATCAGGGGTACGTAAATATGTACTAAATAATTTTAATTTTCACAAAAACATGAAGCAAAGTTTATGAGATTTTCAAAAATGTAAATCAGAAACGATTTTTTCTGTATTATAATTACAAAAATAACTTCCATGACTTCTTTATATTCAAAAATTCATTGAATTTTACCTGCACCGTACGTTTATGTAGGTAACTTAGATAAAGATATGTACTAAAAAATTTGTTCAACCCTGAGGCTTGTTCTAAAAAATTTCTCAGCAGAGTACTCAATTTGCTATCCGCACTAGTGCAATGTTTATATTTTGTGACGTTTCTCAAAATGGCAAAACGATTATATCGCTGTGTTGTCGAAGGATGTGGAAATTCTTCGAAATATCAAGAAGGAATGAAATTTTATCAATTTCCAGGAGATGAAAAAAGGTATGAACTTTATATTGTGTCTATTAGGTTCAAAACGAGTCTACTCCACTATAAGCGATTTCGAGATAATGCAGAAAAAGCTATAGTTAATGTATGCACCAACCAACCGAAATCTCTGTATCTTCAAATTAAAGTGCAACATCATAAAAGCTAATATTATAAGTGTCATAAATCAGAAGCACCTAGGTTTTCCAAAATTTCAATATTTAATTTGGAATAGAACCACTTTGACGCTAACCCCTTGGAATAGAACCACTTTGAAAATAATGAGCGTGGAATAGATGGCTTTTGAACATAACAAATAAATTCAAGTCAATTAAATTCAAGTAAAAATGTTTTCCCTTTCTTCATATTATTGTTATTCATTTATTAGACAGTAAACTTCTTAACAAGTAATGTTTTTTATACCCGTATGGTGACACCAAAGGGTATATTAACTTTGCTTTACCGTTTGTAACGCCAATATCCCGTCATCACACACAAAAATGAATTACACTAGTGTGTTTAGAATGATAAAAAAAATTCAATTTTGCATGTCCGTCCGTCCGTCTGTCCGTCTGTCTGTCCGTCTGTCTGTGGCGCGGACTGCGGGCGCACGGATTGAGCTAGAGACTTGAAATTTTGCGCAGATTCGTTTTTCGTAAAATGCGAGGCTAAGTTCGTTAATGGGCAAAAATGGACCATTAGGGGGGGTACCCCCCATACGAACGAAAACTTTTTTGTGAATATCTCAAAAACGGTGCATCTTATCAAATAAGTGCAAGAACAAAAGTTGTTTAGGATATGATTCTACATAAAACTCCCATACATCAAAATCCGACTGGAATAAATTTTAAAAAATCTAATTGGAAAATTTGACTTCAAAATGGAATTTTGGTACAACTGCTCAAATTATGATACGAATATCACCATACGGGTTTTCAATAATTGCTAGATTGGCAATTATAGCTTTTGTTTTCACCCTAACTATGATGACAAATAATGATAATAAAACAAATAGGGAATGCAATACCGGGATCCCGGTATTATCATTTTACAATACCGAACTACCGGTATAGAGATTACCTCCGGTATTGTATTCCCTAAAAACAAAACTCTTAATTTTACCTTTTCGCGCTAAAATAATTTTATGCAAGAAAACTCACTTTGATTATATTTTCTGCCTTGGTTATTAGTTGCAATGGGAATAGCACCACTTTGATACTCAATGGAATAGGCTCGCTTTGATTCTTACATACGTAAGGAATAGAACCATTTTGAAACTAAACCGCATTTTCAAACCGATTTTTAACGGTGTAAAACAGTTTTGATCATAACGCATGATTAAGTAAGTTGTGGGAACCAACAGTAGGAAACAAAATCAATCGTAATCTCATTTTTTTCAAAAATGGAGTAGACTCGTTTTGAACCCAATAGACACTATTTAAATGCACTAATAATTTTAAATGCACTAATAATTTTATTACAGACGTATCGAATGGATGGTTGCTATAGAGCGCAAGGACTTGATGAAAGTAAAGAACACTTGGACGCTTCGTGTTTGCCAAGATCACTTCTCCCCGGAAAACATCCTTCCCAGTGGTCGCCTATGCATTAGATCTGTTCCGCAGATACAGATAATTAGGTCTAGTAATTACGTAAGTTTTTTTAAATTAAAAATATCCGCCCGTCTGTAAACGCGACAACTCACAATTGAATAACTCCTTGCCCCTGCACCATACAAACTGACACTTTCTCGAGTTCCTAGAAAACCGGTACCTACATAGCTTATAAGATATTCTGTGCCAAGAATATTTTTTTATAAATACCAAATTCCCCTGCACTTCATAAAATGGTAAGCAATTGATATTTTCGTCACATATTGGGGAAAGTATTAAGTATTTAAAAATGAATAAATAGTAGGTAGTATATAATAAAAAAAAAAAATTCTAAGCATGGTCCACTAAATAGTATTTATGTAGAATTAAATCTCTTTTGTATAACAGATTATTGGATTAAGATTTGTATAATCAATACATCCGAATAAAAAATATGGGAAACATTCAATAGTTTTTTATTATTATTATTATTATATTTTGTGAAATTGGATTTGTAATTTATTTTCTAATTTTTAATTCAGGTTACTTTTATTCTAATAGTTTCTCTTATTTCGATTCATCATTTTTCCTTATTTCTCCAAATTTTCATCTTGTAATCTTTTATTTCTCCAAATTTTCATCTTTCAATTTTCATCTTTCAATTTTCATCTTTCAATTTTCATCTTCCTATTTTTTTGGTTGTTTGTTGTCCGAAATTCTAGGAGTTTCCAGTCGCTGAATTTATTTCAAATGACAGTTTCCAGCCTTCCGAACCAATGGAGGTTGAAGATATTGATTTGGCAAATGCTGTCTCTCAAGATTCAATTGATCACGTTTCAATCGAGGTTGGTCATATTGATTTGGCAAATGTAGTCCCTGAAGCTTCCATTGCTCACGTTTCAATTGGTGACCCTGGGCCAAGGATCAATGAAACGTTACTGTTAGAAATAAATACCTTGAAAACAAAACTAAAAAAGCTGCAACGCAAGGTATCAGGAAAGAATAAAGAAATTAAATTGTTAAAAAAAGATCTTGATTCTACAAGTAATTTTAAAAAAATGCTCAGAGGCTCTTTAATTCTGATTTTTACAAACTAGTGGAAAACCAGCTAGATAATTTGCCAAGGAAGAAAAAGGGGAGAAGGTTTTCACCACATATTAAAAATTTCGCTCTATCGCTGTACTATTCGAGTCCAGCCAGCTACAGGTTTGTATCCAAAACACTAGCATTGCCATCTTATTCTACACTCACAAAGCATACCAGAAACTGGCCATCTCAACCCGGCTTAAATCGCAATTATTTTAAAGCCTTAGCCTTGAACCTCGAAACCTTATCTAAAAATGCGAAGCATTGCACAATATGTATAGACGAAATATCACTAAAAAGCAATATTACTTATTCGCGCTTGTTTGATAATTTTGTTGGTTTAGAAGATGATGGCAAAACAAAAACAAATAAGCCAGCAAAATATGCCCTTGTTTTGATGGCCCATGGAATATGCTACAATTGGAAACATCCTTTAGGGTATATATTTACCCACGGGCCATGTAATGAAAAAACCATAAAAGAGCTGTTGTTTGAAGCAATTAAATTATTGTTAGAGTTCGGATTACAGCCCCATGCCATAATATCCGACCAGGGTACGAACTTTAGTAAATTGTTCGATATATTGGTGGATAATAAAAGTATGCCAATATTTGAGGCGCACGGCAAGGAAATTTGTTATATGTTTGACCCACCTCACCTACTTAAAAGTGTGAGAAACAATTTTTTGAAGTATGACTTTTGCTTCGAAGGGCATAAATTTGCAAAATTCAATGACGTAAGAGAATTCTACGAATCTGATTCAAAAAGAACTTATAAATTGGCACCAAAATTAACTATGGCCCACATAAGCCCAGATAATTTTCAGAAAATGCGGGTTAAATTAGCTACACAATTGCTAAGCAGGACATGCGCGAGCGCGATTTACACCCATTACAGTAGAACTATATCTTCTTCTACCTCTATAGATACCGCCGAATTTATTGAAAAATGGGACACTATTTTTGACTTAATGAATTCGTCACAACATAAGCAACCTAAAATTGCAAAACGTGCATTTAGAGGTTCCACAGAGCAGCTAGACCTTTTAAATGCCAATATTGATTTTATTTCAAGCATTCAAGTAAAGACATCTTTTGGCGTTGATGTGACAAATAGAATTAGATGTCTAAAGGGCTGGATAACTACTCTTAGGAGCTTGAAGTGGCTATGGACAGAATTAAAGAAAGATGGTATCACTTTTTTATTCACAAGACGTCTAAATCAAGATTGTCTAGAAAACTTTTTTTCACTTATGAGAAGCCAAAGTGGACATGCCAAAAATATAACACCAACACAGTTTACAAGATCATTTAAGAAATCTTTTGGCTTGAAACTGATATCGGTTACCAATAGTGGAAATTGCGAAATCGGAAATGATTTTAGCTTTGATGCTGGGCTCGGTTCCCAATTAAATGTTGTACCTTCGCCAAAGTTCACGGCATCAAATAATTGCTTCATACCGGTAGCTATGCCTACTGATTTCAAACGTGTTGATTGCGCCCAACAAGATGCATTTGAATATTTTTGTGGGTATTTGGCAAAAAAATTAAAGAACCAGCATGACTGCAAACAGCAAGAAAATGATCCATGCGAAAATTCAGTTTTTATTTCGTTCAAAGAATACGAAAATTGTCATTTGGAAGTTCCAATCAAAGGCTTCGTGGAATATATAGAACGTCTTGAATATGAATTTTGCAAAGAATTTCCAAAATCAATATGCCAGGGCATTGTAAAAACAATATTCGATAAATTGAATTTAGTCCCAACATATCAATGTTGTGAGAATTTTGATAAATCATTTTTACTTAATCTATATATAAGAGCAAGAATTTACTATATTATTAAGAATTTTAATAGTAGTCTTCAAATACGAAGTTCGCGACAGAAGCTACTACATGTTTCCCACCTGTAGGTGTTTGATTATTGTTTGAATTATTAGCCTTTGTTTGAATTATTAGCCTTTGTTTGAATTATTACGCTTGAATTATTTTTGATTTTTTTATGGTAATAGGCCTAAAGGGGAACCAGCCATATAAAAAAATTGGTAACGCGCCAAATAGGTACCTCCGAGGTGGTGTGGAAATCCTATTCAGGTACACACTCAACCAGTATTTCACTCCACGGCTGCAATAAGAAAACATAACAAAAGCTATAATTGCCAATCTGGCAATTATTGAAAACCCGTATGGTGATTTAATTGAACGGCGTATCAAAATTCCACTTTGAAGTCAAACTTTCCAATAAGATTTTTTTAAATTTATTCCATTCGGATTTTGATGTATGGGAGTTTTATGTAGAATTATATCCTAAATAACTTTTGTTCTTGCACTTTTTTGATAAGATACACCGTTTTTGAGATATTCGCAAAAAACGTTTTCGTTCGTATGGGGGGTACCCCCCCTAATGGTCCATTTTTGCCCATTAACGAACTTAGCCTCGCATTTTACGAAAAACGGATCCACGCAAAATTTCAAGTCTCTAGCTCAATCCATACGCCCGCAATCCGCGCCACAGACGGACAGACGGACAGACAGACAGACGACCAGACAGACGGACAGACAGATAGACAGACAGACGCACAGACAGACGGACAGACGGACAGACGGACAGACGGACAGACAGACGGACAGACAGACAGACAGACGGACAGACATACGGGCAGACAGATAGACAGACAGACGGACAGACATACGGACAGACAGATAGACAGACAGACGGACAGACAGACGGACAGACAGACGGACAGACATACGGACAGACGGACAGACGGACAGACAGACGGACAGACAGACGGACAGACAGACAGACGAACAGACAGACGGACAGACAGACAGACGACCGGATGGATGGATGGATGGATGGATGGATGGATGGATGGATGGATGGATGGATGGATGGATGGATGGACGGACGGACGGATGGACGGACGGACATGCTAAATTCAATTTTTTTTATCATTCTAAACACACTGGTGTAATTCATTTTTGTGTGTGATAACGGAATCTTGGCGTTACAAACGGTAAGGCAAAGTTAGTATACCCTTTGGTTTCACCATACCGGTATAAACACCAATATCAATAATTGCCACGGTTAATCTGTAGGGAAAAAATTTAGCTTTATAACTGACATTGGAATGAAACTCATACATTAATTTTAAATCAGAATCGACTTCGATTTCTACAGGAAACTATCAATTTTTAATTTGCTTTATTTGTGACAACACAAGACGAGAAACGTCAAATTGACAACATTGCCACACAAACATTTTTAGTATTGTACTAAAAATTAGTTTGTGCAAATGGCGCGATTTTTGAATTAAAATTTGGTAAGTTGAAAAATCCCTTTCAAAAATAAAAGTATTCATTGGCCGCGTTCAGACGTGGTGGAAACTGGTTGACTTCACCAACTTTCCACTCGATTTTACTGGCCAGACGCTATCGGGTGTATGAGGGGAATTCATCTGCTGGCTAGGCCGGGTGAACTTGGTTGAAAACACATACACACATAGAGTTCAATGGTGGGGATTCACAAAGATTTTCTTGCTACACGCACACATTGACACAGCATGTGTAAATACACTGCAGCGCAAAAGTTGAAAAACACTACGTGAGAACGCAAGCAGAGTTTTTCACCCAGAGTAACTCGGTTGATTTCACCTACGTGAGAACGCGGCCATTAACAATATCATTAGCGATGAATCATTTTTATCAATTGAATTTGTCATAATTAAGCTCGAGGCCCATAGAAAATTATATCGCACAAAAAAACATTTAAAATGTTAAAATTTTGTGTTGAGAACTGAGCGATGGGGTCTTTTGGTTATATTCAAAATACTTTAATAAAAAAGAGCCATATCCAGCCATAAGGGTCAGTTGATGACAGTCACTGAGACATGATTGATCTTATCAATTGCCGTGTGCCTGACGATTAGACTTGCGCGACTAAAAATATGAGTTTTGTGTACTTAACATTCGTTTTATAAATTTGTACATTTACGAGCCTCAAAGCTTTCAACAATCCACTCTACAGACTTTTTGGTTTCTTATATGAAGTACGTAGTATCAAAAGTATTGTACAGTACACTCACGATTATATGTACAGGAAATTTTAAGGTTTTTATTTAACAGAGTATTTATTCTCAAAAAGTCTAGTTTCTCCTTAGATGCTTACGCATCCTTGGACAATTTTTATGTGACAAATTTAAGAAATATTAAGAGGTATTCATTTCGAATTGCGGTCAAATTAAAAATGCTTGATTGCATCCTAAAATGTGGCCTTTAGGCAATCGCCATAAAAAAAGGCAGATTTATAGGCGTGAGAAGGAGTGGTCAAATCTAATTAAGTTGGATGGAAGAGTTGTGTAAGAGTTTTTCTAGCATTTATAATTTTTTGACCTTACGCACCGTTTTCCAGAGAATCTCAAAAATATTTTCATTTGAACGAGAGTTTCTGGAAGGGTTGGATTAATTTTGCTCATCAACGAACTTAGTTTTCATTTTTTGAGAAAAGCTCTTTGTCAAATTTAAAGTTCCTAGCCAAACCTAGCACCCGGAATCGTACCCCTCAGAAAGCGTAATAAGGTCTCTAGTATATAGATGAACATTTCAACTAACAGTTGTTTTTGGGTAAGGAATCGTGAAATGAGTTTTGATTCGGTAATCTTTGTACAAATTTATGAAACGAATGTTAAGTACACAAAACTCATATTTTTAGTCGCGCAAGTCTAATCGTCAGGCACACGGCAATTGATAAGATCAATCATGTCTCAGTGACTGTCATCAACTGACCCTTATGGCTGGATATGGCTCTTTTTTATTAAAGTATTTTGAATATAACCAAAAGACCCCATCGCTCAGTTCTCAACACAAAATTTTAACATTTTAAATGTTTTTTTGTGCGATATGGATTTTTTTTGCTCCTTTATAATTTATGAAAGTAATGACATCTCACTCTCTCTTTCGGCGCTACTAATGTCTCTCACCAGAGACAGAGATCCCTACACAGTCTTATCAATTTATTTGGGATACCGAGATCTCTCATGACTTTATAAAGTTCTACCCTGACTAGGCTATCATAGGAGGTTTTAAAGTCTATGAATATGTGTTTTACTTACCTCGCATGCGTAGAGTGCATAGTCTATCTGATACAGCTTGAAATCCGATAACAGTAAATAAGAATCGGTTTTATCAACTGCTTATATAAGAGCATCCTTGTCATTGGAGAAAGCATGCTTTTCGGGCGCATTAACGAGGCGATAGACATATAAGCTTTATTTGCTTTTCTTAGGGATTCCTTAACATGGTCATTGAACTTTAAGACCTTATTAAAATTGACACCCAGATATCTAATCTTATCCTTGGGCCGAAGTTCTCGACCACCCAGAGAGATAGAGAGGTTAGAACATATTTTGGCAGTACCCGATGGACCCCTTCCAGACGCGTTTCTAAAGTGAATTAGCTTTGACTTATTACTATTAATTGCAATGCCCCATGAGTCATAATACTCCTTGATCTCATCCAGATGGAGCTGCACAAAACGGGCAGCGACTTTTGGATCTCTGTTTGACGAAAAAATATCAATTGTTGCCTAATATAGCGTAGAGTTGTTGAAATTTTGTGAGTACCAAACGAATTTAACACTCGTATTTTTTTAAAGTTGTTCAATTTAACATGCTTTTGACTGAAATGTAAGATTCGAACAAAAAAAATAAAAAATTTTTTTAAAAAAAAAAGCTTTTATTAAAAAAAAATTCACTAAAAAGAAAAAAATAATTTTCTGGACGCTGTGTATCACAAATATAAAAGCTTTTAAAAAGCGACATAAATGTTTATTTTATTGTTTTATGCTTTATCTCGCTTTTTAAAAGCTTTTATATTTGTGATACACAGCGTCCAGAAAATTATTTTTTTCTTTTTAGTGCACTTTTTTTAAAAAAAAACTTTTTTTTAAAATTTTTTTTTTATTTTTTTTTATTTTGTTCTTTTTAGTCTTCGAATATATAGCTTTACATTTGAGATGTCCTTACAGGCTTTTTAACTTGAGAATCGTATTCAGCGAACCCCAAAACCCGCAGAATATATTTTTTCCCGGAACAATTGAGAAAAAGGATAATCACTTATAGGACCTTCCGTCGTCATTACAGACGTCATTATTGAGAATCGTATTCAGCGACCCCAAAAACCCAATAGATTTTTTTCCGGAAAATTTGGAGAAAAGGATAATCACGTTATCCTTACAGGATCTTCCGTTATCCTTACAGACTTTTTAATGACAGATTCGGATTCAGCGACCCCAAAAACCCCCAGAATAGATTTTTTTCCGGAAAATTTGGAGAAAAGGATAATCACGTTATCCTTACAGGATCTTCCGTTATCCTTACAGACTTTTTAATGACAGATTCGGATTCAGCGACCCCAAAAACCCCCAGAATAGATTTTTTTCCGGAAAATTTAGAGAAAAGGATAATCACGTTATCCTTACAGGACCTTCCGTTATCCTTATAGACTTTTTAATGACATATTCGGATTCAGCGACCCCAAAGACCCCCAGGATAGATTTTTTTCCGGAAAATTTGAAGAAAAGGATAATCACGTTATCCTTACAGGACCTTCTCTTATCCTTACAAGGACGAAGTAGAGAAAATATTGTATTGTCATCGGACTTATATAAGTGTACAAAATTTCAAGTGAATCGGATGAGTGGAAGTGGGTCAAAATTTGATTGCAAGATTTGACCCCGACAAACAAAAAAACAAACAAACAAGCAAACAAAAGACAGACAAGATAGCGAGCTAAATAAAAGCTTTTAAAAATAATTTCTACACATTGTTTGAAAATTTCATGGTTATGGTCAGGAAATAAGATTCAAATCCTTATGCTAGTTTTCCTAGAAAAGTACCGTGTCCGCATTCTGTCTTTCCCACTGAAAAATAATATATTTGTCTCTTTCTAGTTTTCTGCAAAATTTTATGACGTCTGTTACCAAATTTTTTTTCGTGTAAAAATTAGAAGAAAAAGAACCATTTACCATATAAATTTTTTCCAATAATAAATTTTTTTCCAATAATACAAATTCTTGATTTTGGAAATCTTATAGCAAATTTTATTAATATTTCTAATAGCAAATTTTATTATTTCATACAAATGTTTCAAAATTACCCGCTTATAAAATCAAAATTGCATGCCAGATACACACATAACATGTCATGCCTTAATAAGATTTCACTGGGTTTTTTTTTTTATTAATAATCATGCCTTAAAAGGTTTCACTGGAATATCTTAGGAAAAAAATATTGATGAAATCGGGCGAAAAGTGAAATCGGGTTTTCAAAAGTGGTACTTAGAAAAAGTGTACGCGTTTTAAAAGTGGTTTTTGTGAAAGAAGGGCATTAAAGTAATACCCTCGTGTGATTTTGAAATCGGATTAAAGTGTTAAACGCAAATAAAGTGCAAAAACGTCCAACATTTGACGTTTCTCAACTAGTGTTCCACAAAGTAATGCTTTTGTAGTTTGGTCCTCAACACATGCCAACTACCGTCAGCATTGATAGATGGACCAATAAATGCAGAAAAATATACATATAATGCTGGATTTACATGGCCAGCAAATCAGTAAAATAGCAAAAATAGCAAGAAAAAAGAAGGTCATAGCATATTAAAATATCCATTAGAAAAAGGTGGATGGAGATTAATTTTTTTTGTCTAGTTCGCATCCATGTGGATTTTCAATGAGCTATCACCTTTTTTCTTGCTATTTTACTGATTTGCGCTCATGTTCATAAAATAAAATTTAGTTTATCTAAACCAGAGGCCAGTGTTGGGCAAAACGTAATTGTCAGTGCAATTAACAATTAACGATTAATCAATTGTAATTGTAGATTTCTGCAATTGACAATTAATCAATTGTAATTGTAAATTTCTGCAATTAACAATTAATCAATTGTTAATTGTATTTTTCACAATTAACAATTAATTAATTGTTAATTGTTTGATCAATCATTACTAGTACAATTAACAATTAAATCTTATGAACTTTAAAAAATCAAAATCTCGAATTTTTAACACCTTTTAATTAACGGCTCTGGAAAAGCAAAATTTAAAAGGATTAATAATTTATAAGGATCGTGCACCATATTTCGTGGTAATTCAATTTAGTCAACTCATCTTTTTATATGGAAAAATGATCGAAATCGATCGAAATGAGGGAAAATTTAATTTGTCTCAAAACGACGGGATCGGGAAGGGGTTGGGAGTGGGAGGGAAGGGACTCCCCGTCGTTTTGAGGCAATTTAACTTTTCAGCAATCAGCGTTTAAAACAAATAATCACAAAAAGTTGTATTCTTAATTGAAAATTGTTAGTTTTTTTCAATTTTTTTTTGAAATTTGTCATTCAATGTACATTTTTTTACAGGCCCTTGTTTTTGAATTTTTAATTGTAAATTTAATTGCAAAAAAGTTAATTGATTGAAAATTTAATTGCAATTAATTTAATTGCAATTAAATTTAATTGCAATTGAATTTAATTGCAAAATCTGCAATTAAATTTAATTGCAATTAAATTAATTGCAATTAAATTTTCAATCAATTGATTAGTCAATTGAAAATTTAATTGATTGATGCCCAACACTGCCAGAGGCCCTATCGGCGAACACGATACGATTGAATCGAGTCGTAAATTCAATATTGTTGTTAGTGTTTTACATGAACAACAACATGGAGTTTACGACTCGATTCAATCGTATCGTGTTCGGAAAAATTGAACACCCGGCCCTAATAATTGTCGTTTTATTTTGTTAAATTAAATTAACTTTTCAAAACATTTATTATTTTCCTTGTGTACTAAAAATTAATAAGTAGATATTCTGGCAATGCTTACATAAAGGAATTCAGAAAGCAAACATGCCATCTCATTCTTTGCAAAGCGTATTTATAAGGACCACTATTATCGCTGACGAAAAGAGATAGCTTGCTTTTTCACTCACAAGAGAATTTTTTCCCGAAAATCGTTATATGGAAAACCCCGAGAGATAGCCTTCTATTTACGTAGTATATATTATTCTATGATTATACTCTGCAGAAGCAACTGCATAAACTAGACAGCAAAGCTTTGTCTCAGAATGCTCAGTTGCTTCCTTGGCATAGCTTAGACCATATACCAGATATAAATGGTAAATTAAACCTTTTTAATGATTTCATTCAACAACTTTATGATATCCATGTACCGATTGTTAGAACTTTTAAGCCGCCACCCTCTGTTCCATGGTTTAGTGAACATATACATAAGCTTATTCAAGACAGATATGCGCGTATGTTAGATGGGTCAAGCATCGCGATCCTTACGATAAAAATGTATACAAAACTCTACGAAACAAAGTGACAATTGAAGTTAAAAGAGCAAAACGAATTTATTACATGAAGACTCTTAATACCAATATTCCTTACAAGAAGCTTTGGAAAAATATACGAGAGTGTGGTTTGAGTAAATCCCGTGATGATACAGCTGAATGTCACATTGAACCGGATGTGTTAAATGATGTGTTTTTGGATCTTCCAAAAACTACTGTTGTATTGCCCTTAACTGGCCCTAATGATGTCCCCAATAGTAAATTTTCCTTCTAATTTTTAACCGTAGAGGAAGTCTTTAATTCATTTTACTGCATCAAATCTAATGCACTGGGATACATCTACTTATCCCTTCTCCTGGAAATACTCAATTGTCACACCTATTCCCAAAATCATTTATCCAACTGATGCTAAAGATTTTCGTTCGATCAGTATTCAAAAATGCCTTTCCAAAGTATTTGAATTTCCTTTAAAAAGCCAAATTAATTCTTACTTGGAGAATAACAATCTATTGAACAAATTACAATCGGGTTTCAGAGCTAAGCATAGTACAACTACAGCATTGCTGAAAATAAGTACGGACATTTCTCGGTGTTTGGACAAGGGTGACATTGTAGTCTTAATTTTACTAGATTTCACAAAAGCATTTGATATGATTAATCATATAGCTTTATGTCAAAAGCTATATCTTTATTATGGGTTTTCCACTACATGGGTCAAATTATTGTTCAACTACTTTTGTAATCGGTTCCAAACGGTAAGAATGAATAATCAATATTCTAATTTTAAGCCTGTTACTTCTGGAATTATGGCTGGAACTATCTTAGCGCCGCTGTTATTTGCTATGTTCATCGATGATCTCCATAGTAAAATAAAGTTTTGTAAATATCATATGTATGCCGATGATGTACAAATTTACCTATCCTGCAAGCCATCAGAATTGAGCGAAATGGTTAATGAGATAAACCGTGATTTGAATAGCATTGAGAAATGGGCAAGTAGCAACGGGCTGATATTAAATGCCAGCAAAACTCAAGCCATTTTAATTACAAACACACCGTACAGAGGCGCTATACCAAATCTGTTCCTTTCTAATGAACTAATTAAATTTGCTAATTCGGTTAAGAATCTTGGCTTAATCTTTAATAATCGTCTGGCATGGTGTGATCATGTTTCACTAATATGCAAAAGAGTGTATGGAACACTTAACACTCTCCGATTTTTGCACAGCTTTACTCCACATAATACTCGTATGCTTCTTGTCAAAAGTTTGCTAGTTCCACATTTCTTATATGCAGATGTTATTTTTTCAAATATGAATCAAGCTACCTTTCGTAAACTTCAAATGGCATTCAATGCGTGCCTTAGATATATTCATGAGTTAAGACTATATGATCATATTTCTGGAGTGCAAGCATCAATTTTTGGGTGTTCTTTAACAAATTACTACAAAATAAGAACTCTCTGTGCAATATTTAAAATTGTTAATGGCCTTTTCCCAGATTACTTGGGAGATCTAATTATCAGAGGAAATTCTGGTAGAATGCAAATTTTGCATACACCGAAAAATCGGTCACTTGTCTTCAGCCGTTCTCTTTTCGTCCATGGTGTTATTTTGTGGAATTCACTTCCAACCCATATGCGATCCCAGACCTCATATCGCACTTTTCGGAATAGATGTTTTTCGTCTTTTGTGACTCAATGAGTACATAAAAATTAGTGATAAGGTGCCCGCCCTCACTGGTGATGTAGCAAAGATTAGTAAACTTAAATTAGATAAATACATAAATGAAATTTTCTATGCGCAATATAGATTTAGTTTTAGATTCAACATTAAAAAATATGAATTAATCCAATGGTTTACTATTGTAACGGGCATAATGTCATTTGAATTTAATTTTGTTCGCTTTGATAAGACTTAGTCTTAAGAAGAATTTATTGTTTATAGAATATGCCAAATGTATTTACTTAGATTAGTAATAATAAATTCAAATTCAAATTCAAAACTTTTGGTGGAAATCCGTTAACCGGAAGTATCCAAAATGGCGGTTTTTCAAAAATCGCAATTTCGTTTTTCTCGATTTACTCCCAAACTACGCGTTTTTAGTGGCCTTAAGTATGACAAAACTTGGAGAAAAAAAAAACTGAAAAGAGAAAAAAGCACTAAAAAGAAAAAAATAATTTCAAACTATGTCCATTAATAGCGTATTTAAAATTCGGCTTTTTTGGAGTGGCGTTAAATTTACACTAAATAAAATCGTTGTAAAATTTCTATTGTCAAGTTTCGCACAAAATCAGTTTGTACATGGAGACAAAAAATAGGATAGATTTCTACAAAAAATAGTAACATATGAGACAGTGGCCTTTTTTATAGCGATTGCTTAAAAATAGGGAATCCAATTTGGGACATAAAAGAACTTAGTTTTGGTGCTTCTAAGAGCCGTATCTATAGTTAGCTTGGCCCCAGATTGACCAAATAGTGGCGCTTTTAATACGAAACTAGCCTCTACGAGGCCTGCTCTAAAGTTATCATGTCACAAACCGTTGTTTGGAGAAAAAGTAGTAAGTGTTAGAAGACCGCAAAAGATTTCGCCAGCACTTAGTATTTTTCTCCCAAAAAATAGTTTGTAACGTGATAACTCTAGGGTAGGTTATCACTCGTAGACGCCTAGTTTCGTACTAAAAGCCCACTGTTTGGCCAAGCTCAGGCCAAGCTAGTTTTATTTTAAAATTGGTCAATATTTAAGTTTTTCGTTTGATTGAATTTACTGAAATATCTTATGTGAACAATTTTTTCAAATATTTCGAGAACCGTTACAGATATTTTTACCCGCGAAGAAAAAATTTCCCTTCCGGGCGTCCACTATATTGTATACCTATATAACTAACGTCCAGTATAGCGAACAGCAGTTTCGAATTATTATTACGTATTATTATTATATTATTGTATTATTATTATTATTATTAGCATCTCTATAGTGAAAGACGAAAAATTTTGTTATTCTATATAACGAAAAACTATTTGTTTCGTAAATAATGTGTGTTATACGTGAAACCGTCGCGAAAAATTAAACTTTTAAGTTAATGTAATCAGTTTTAAGTGGGATTTGTAACGCTTATACATACATTAAAGCATTATCCCACTTAAGAATAAATCGTATTAAAATTTACCTCAATCTAAAATCTCATTATGATAATGTTCATAAAAACATACAACCATGTTCAAAAGTATTAGCCACCCCCATTTTTTACAAAGAAATCATGGATTCTGATAGAGCATTTGTGGAGTATTTTGAAGAAAAATATCCGGAAACACAGAAATAACATCAGAAGATACCCTGAAAAGGGCTATTCAGGAGGAATGGGATTTTATAAGTGACGACACGAAAATAGGCTTGTAGCGACAATGCCGAAAAGACTCGCTGCTGTAATAAGGGCTAGGGGTGGGCCCACGTAATA
This sequence comes from Chrysopilus asiliformis, assembly GCA_964034945.1. NCBI lineage: Eukaryota > Metazoa > Arthropoda > Insecta > Diptera > Rhagionidae > Chrysopilus > Chrysopilus asiliformis. The sequence goes on along the minus strand of OZ035961.1, from coordinate 60,790,665 downwards.
TTAGTCAGATAAATAAATTTTGATATTCTTAAAATCACATTGTTTCACTGTGTATATAATAACACGTAAACAGGAAAAAATTGATTTTGAAATGGTGCCTAACACTTTTGAACATGGCTGTATGTTGATCTTTAATGCGCATTTCGTTATAACGAACCCGATTTAACGTACGGGCTGAACATTATATATGTAGGTCGATATATTGGGCCTCCACTGTATTTTGCAGTCACTGAGTTTCAGTTCATACAAAATTATTGGGCAAAGTGACTGTATTACCGAAGATAGAGGTAAATCTTTTGCGGTCTTCTAGCACTTACTACTTTTTCTCCAAACAACGGTTTGTGACATGATAACTTTAGAGCAGGCCTCGTAGAGGCTAGTTTCGTATTAAAAGCGCCACTATTTGGTCAATCTGGGGCCAAGCTAAGGCCAAGCTAGTTTCACCTTAAAATTTCACCATATTTAAGTTTTTCGTATTTTAGTTGTAATTTTTTATACAATCTGTTCTATTCTAACATAGGTTGTCTTTAAACTTTGATCGACGTACATATTGTGTGACACAAGGAGGTAATAGTAAGCCTCGTAGAGACTAGTTAGGCCCTATATTCACCATTAACATGAGTTTTTTTTAAATAATGTATCAATCGGGTTATTTACTTTAATAAAAAAAAGTATGACTTCAAAAAAATGTATACAATTTTACTGTGCCATACCTTTTTTAATTGTATAAATTATTGTATTTTGAATTCTATAACTCCAACATCCACACATTTTTATACACATTCACACATATTTATACACATTCACACATATTTAGATATTCGCGATTGGCATGATTAGTAAATCTCCCTGGGAAAAGCATTTCTATATTTTATTTCAATTTTCAACACCTTTTTAGACATAAGAAAAGTTGAAATTAAAAACAACAAAATTCTAGCTATTGACACAAATAAATTACCTGAGAGGACAACGTATATTTGCCCGTGGGAGAAAACCGGCTCGTACCACACAATCCCCACTTTGTCAAATGTCTGGCCTTGAGATTTGTTGATGGTCATGGAAAACGCAGGTCGAATGGGAAAATACAATATAATAATAGCTTTGTCAAAATTTTCCGCTTATAATTAATCATTAAAGTTAAATTTCCAACAACGGCAGAGTATTGAAAAACTAAGTTATTTACATAAGTTTTAATGAAAAACTTCATTTCATTAAAACTTATGTAAGTTTATTTGAGTAAAATTATGAAATCAAATTTATTATTTTTCACATCGAATGGACCATTCCTTAGATTTTTTAGATACAGTTAAACCTGTATAAGCCGGGCCCTGTATAAGCCGGAAACCTACCTAAGCCGAATAGTTTTCAACTCCCGTGATTTTGTAGTGGTTTTCCATGAATCTGGATAAGCCGGAACCTGCTTAACGCGAACCCGCGGACATAATTTTTTTTGTATAAGCCGGAAACTTTTTTCTATATAAAAATGTTTTTAGAGTTAGTAGACCATTTCTGTGGTCACAAGGAAAAACTGCTTAAGTCGAAAAAGCGTGTTTTGAGTAATTTGGGTTTAAAGTTTTGATTATTTTTTTTTGCAAGCAAAACTGACTTAGGTTATATGGTTTTTGCTCTACCATTCCTCATAGGGGTACAGCATCAAAACCAAATTTTGACAGAATATAGAACTGGATAAGGAGAATTCAAATATGCACCAACCTTTAAAACTACATAACTCGACTTAAGCGGTTTTTCCTTGTGACCACAGATTTCTAAAGCATATAACAAATCGCCCGATCAAAAAATTAGTTACAGTAGTGTGTTTAGCATGACATAAAAATTTGATTTGCCCTAGTCAGTGGGTAAATCGGAATATTTGCTCTCCCCTCCCCCACACAAATAAAAAAGATTTTAGAATTTTTTGAAAAATACTTTGAGCCAAAAAGGTTCTAAAGACCAAAATAAATCTATAGTTTGAATTCTAATTGGAGTTCTATCAAAATTTTAACAGAAAAATCAATGTAAAATGATTTTGTTCGTTTCCAAGCTCCGGAAGGGTTATTCAAACCCACAGCAATAGTTTATGCTAAAAACCATATCCGCAAGTTTTGAAAATGCATAAAATCTTGCACAAAGTTATTAACTTATGTTATAAAAAGACGCTTCAAGTAGATCTTGTTTCAGCAAGGAGAAGGAAGACATAGTTTAGAGGAAAAATTTCTTTCATAAAAACGTCAGACAACAGTTTTATTGGGAGTATTTTTCATCTCTCGTCTCTAATTGAAATCAATTCGAAATCTTCCTACTTTTTATTGTCACATGTATGTCGAAGAAACATATTTTTTTATAAACCGGATCATTGTTCAAGAACTGGGACATTTTTAGGCTCAAAAGTAATGCACAAATTCAAAAATTTACACTACGAGGTTTCATCGCATAGTTTTGTATAAAGTTACATTATCGTAAAACAAAATAAAAACCCGTGTTTTTTACTCCAACCTGTATAAGCCAGAAATCTGTATAAGCCAGAAGCCGGACAAATTTCTTGGTTCTGTGCGAGTCTGGCTAAAACAGGTTTTCCTGTATTGGATCATTTCAGATCATTTGATGTTTAACAAAAAAAAATTAATATATGAATATATTCAAAACTCGATAAAGCTTCACAAAAATCAAATTTACCACAAAGAAAAACCTCTAAAAATCATTTAAACAAACAAATTTTGTCATGGGACTGAAAAATCTGCAATTAGGCCATAGTCCCCGTGTTGCAGTTGGTCTGCCCTTAAAAACTTCGTCCAAATCGGTTGAGTACTTCTCAAATTTTGAACACAAGCCTTAAAACCTATAAGGTTATTATAATATATGAATAACATTTAAACAATAAAATCAAAAATTTAAAAAAAAAAATAATCCCACAGGAGGAGTTGAACCCACAGAAACATTTACTCGGAGCTAATCTTTTCCACGCTACACTATTCAATCACTCAAAAATTCTGTGACGAAAATACGTTTAAAAAACTCTGTTGATTTACCCGTCAAACATAATATTTTTTGAATATACGTCAAACACTTTTTTGAATTCATGATTTCGATCAAAGTTTGCTTAATTTGTTGCACCTATAATACATTTAAACAACTAATGCCAGAATTGTGAGTGGCTCAATCGCTATGTCTGTTGGGGTGCAAGCTATTGGTCCCTGGTTCGAATCCTATGTGCCGCAATTTTTATTATTTTTAAAATAAGCTTGTAGGTGAGGGGAGAAGTGGGAGCGGGGTCGACTTATTTAAGAAAAACGATTTTGAAATAAGCGCCTTTAGTATAATAGGAATCTGTTTGACAACAAAATTTTTGGAGTCGATCTTAGTTCTTAGTTAGCCTTAAGGGTTAGAAAGTATGTAAACGATTAGCATTAAGGGTATGTAATTTATTTTAGTTGCAAATTTAACGCCACTCCAAAAAAGCCGAATTTTAAATACGCTATTAATGGACATAGTTTGAAATTATTTTTTTCTTTTTAGTGCTTTTTTCTCTTTTCAGTTTTTTTTAAAGTCGGTTTTATTTTTTTTTAGAAATTTTTTTTTTATTTCGAACGTTTTTAGTTTCAATTTTTAATATAGGTAAAATTACAAAGGGTTTGAGGGGATAAGTCCGCAGATGAGAAATATATAAAAGAATCTTCCAGATATTGTACTGAACACAATACAAAGAATTTTACTCGATATCCCAAGCAGGGAGGGGTTTGAAGGGGTAGGTTAACACGGGGGAAATATATAAAAGAACCTTCCTTGTGTTGTACTGAACACAACGTAAAAACATAACAAAAGCTATAATTGCCAATCTGGCAATTATTGAAAACCTGTATGGTGATATTGGTATCTTAATTTGAGCATTTGTACCAAAATTACACTTTGAAGTCGAACTTTCCAATCAGATTTTTTAAAATTTATTCCAATCGGATTTTGATGTATGGGAGTTTTATGTAGAATCATATTCTAAATAACTTTTGTTCTTCGACTTTTTTTGATAAGATGCACCGTTTTTGAGATATTCGGAAAAAACGTTTTCGTTTGTATGGGGGGTACCCCCCCTAATGGTCCATTTTTGCCCATGAACGAACCGGGGTCCAACCAGGAACTTTCTCTACAACTTTCTCTTTGGGATGACCAAAATCGGTCAACCCAGTAAAAAGTTAGGCGTGAACATACATTTAAAAAAAAAATATATTCAGGTGGAATTGAGAAACTTTTCCTTTTTGGAAGTCGGTTAATAAAATTTCCCACACTTTTGTCTTTAGCTATAACTCGATATCTCAACCTGTTATCGAGATAAACCGTTATTTCCAAAAAAAATAGTTTTTTGCGATTATCTCGAAAACTAACGGGTTTTTGCTGACTGAATGTATGAAGTGAATTAATGAGAATGGCATTCTGCACAATTTTGTTTCTTACCGTTTTCCGTTATATTTTACCGTTATTGAGATATTTTCATTAATATGTAAAAAATCATATTTTTTCGAATAATTTGCAAACTAACGGTTTTTCGCGAAATCAGTTAAAAGAATAATTAAAGATGTTAACATTTTCTACATGTTTGCCATTTACCGTAAATTGATATCTTTTATAGTTCTCAAGTTATCTCAAATTTTGTACGTTTTTGATATTTTTGGATGAACCAACAATTTATTGGGAGGTTGTATTGGGTTGACAGTACGACAGGGCTATAACGTAAATTGCAAAGGGTCGTAGATTTTGTAGAAGAAAGTTTTGTGTTGACCACAACTGATTTTACCTAAGATTTGGGATTGTGAAGTTGACTACAGAACTTTTCAATTTCATAATTGATAGCAGCAATGAGCCCCATCACCTTAATTTTTGAAGTGGTCTGCGGGTAATTTTGATTTTATAGGCGGGTAATTTTGAAACATTTGCATGAAATAATAAAATTTGCTATTAGATTTCCGAAATCAAGAATTTGTATTATTGGGAAAAAAATTTATTATTGGAAAAAATTTCTATGGGAAATGATTGATTTTTTTTCTTCCAATTTTTATATCCTTTTTATCCTTTTTCCCGGTGATCATGGCGACTGCTATGGGGGGGAATCGGCTGATTATTGTCAGCCCCGTAACCTGTAGTAGGATCGGCTCCCACCGCAACTGGGCCGGTCATGTTTCGGGTAGTTGTAGGTGTGTGGGGCTGATAGTCGTAACGGGGCTCGCTCCATTACGATTCGCAAGTGCATGCGTTGCCCCCTCGTGGCGATCACCGGAAACTAGTTTCTCTAGGCCACAACGCAGCGCTAAAGGAGCAAACCTTGATAAAAAACCCCAAATCCAAGGTGGAACAGCATATGCCGAGGGATGAATGGCTAGAGGGTTATCTAGTCGCGAATATGCGAACTCAGGATACCTGGCGACCTCCTGTTTCAATCAGCCTTACGCCCGTATGGGAGCTCTGCGGGCGCGGACCTTTCCCTTCTCGCCTTACTCGTGGGACCTAACATGAACCGACCCAATTCTTTTTATGTAAATAGTGATGTCTCAAACCCTACACAGTCCTCTCCCTCTACCTCTAATCCCTCCAATCCCCCAAAATCCCCATCCTTACAGGGTAATCGGGAAACCCCCAGACCCTTCCCTTCGCCGGCTTCGTCCTTGACGTCCTCAATTTCGCTGAGTGTGCTAAATTTCCGGGAACTTAGCAGTTCCTTGGATAGCCTGGACACTCTCGTGGAGATGGAACAGTCAGGGGTGAAGATCGGCGCTACTGAGAGTACACTGGAGACTGTCAAGCAGTGATGCGCATGATAAAAAAATTTTTGTATCAAATTTTTCAGAAAAAAGTATCAAAAAGTATCAACCTAAGGAAAAGACGTAAAAACGTAAAAAAAAGCAGCAACAATTTTATTTTCGGAAAAAAATCATAATTTTCAGATTATTTGTTATAATTTCAAAACTAGCAGGTCGATTCTTCTACATACAAAAAATCAAACGTATAACCAAAACATAACAAAAGCTATAATTGCCAATCTGGCAATCATTGTAGACCCGTATGGTGATATTCGTATCAAAATTCGAACAGTTATACCAAAATTCCACTTTGAAGTCAAACTTTCCAATAAGATTTTTTAAAATTTATTCCAATCGGATTTTGATGTATGGGAGTTTTATGTAGAATCATATCCTAAATAACTTTTGTTCTTGAACTTTTTTGATAAGATGAACCATTTTTGAGATATTCACAGAAAACGATTTCGTTCGTATGGGGGGTACCCCCCCTAATGGTCCATTAACGAACTTAGCCTCGCATTTTACGAAAAACGGATCTGTGCAAACTTTCAAGTCTCTAGCTCAATCCGTGTGCCCGCAATCCGCGCCACAGACAGACGGACAGACAGACAGACGGACAGACATGCAGAAATTAAATATTTTTATCATTCTAAATACACTGGTGTAATTCATTTTTTTGTGCGATGACGGGATCTTGGCGTTACAAACGGTAAGGCAAAGTTAATATACCCTTTGGTTTCACCATACGGGTATAAAAAACATTTCATTGGTGTACAGTTTATTACGTAAAGAAAAAATAAAACTACAGAATTACTGAAGTATAATATTTTCAGATAATTCTTTTAAAAACATAATACATTCCACCGTGCTCAAGTCAAAGCGGTTGTACTTTTTTGTTTTTATCAAATTTAGTTCTGAAATTGTCCGTCTTATTCGTTTGCACATATTCAGGAAAATGAATTGTATTTACATAGCAATACGGCTTATTTCTTGCTTAAGATTACAGGCAGGCTGAGTTCAGCATAATGCGATATTTTGTGTAGTGTTTACCAACTTCCGCATAATGTTGACTGATACAATTTTAATTTGAAAAAAATCTTTTACTGTCATTTTTTTAATAAAGTATCAATTTCATGATATTTAGGGAAAAATGTATCTTTGTATCAAAAGTGAAATTTATGAAAAAGAAGTATCGAAATTGATACAAATGTATCAAATGCGCATCACTGCTGTCAAGTCTTCGGAAGATTCTCGTAGTGAGAAACCAAAGCCTACTGAGAGTGCACTGGAGACCGTCAAGTCGTCGGAAGATTCTCGTAGTGCCAATCCAGACCCATCAGGAAGAAAGAAGTATGTCTTCTACAAATCTTCGCGACGGTATCTGGAAAAAATGAAGAAAATTGATCCCGCAGCCTTAAGCGCAAGAGATAAGGCTCTGATGGCAAAGCACCGGAAGGTAGTTGCATCCTTCGAGAAATCAAGGATTGCCAAACCGGAGGGTGAACCGCCGCTCAGTCTGTCTCTTGAAGCGAAGGGCAAACAGATGAAAACCGCAAACCCCCCTGTGCAGGAGGGGAGCACAGCTAGTAAGAAAAGAGGAGGCAATACCAGCAAGCAACAGGCGGTTGCAACGGCTGGGGTATCTGCCAGACCCTCAACCTCAACTCGAGCTAACGCCAGCACAAGCAAGAGCTCAGTTAAGACCAAGAGGGTGAGGTCTCAGGGGGAGGAAACGGGCAACGAGCCGAAAAAGCAGAGAACATCTGCGAGCATAGGCACTGCCGTTGTGAGCACCCCTGAGCACCTAAAAGTAGCCATCGTCGATAACAGTGATCCTGATAGCAAGATCACATACGATCGGTGGCTACTCATAGAAGGCAAAATCCTAGCAGCACTAGCCGGGGACCCCGAGAAAAGCATTCCTCCAGTTGGATGCACCTTCCACGGGGCCGGCTGGCTTAAAGGGGTGCGACAGTGAGGAGTCCTTGGACTTTCTCTCCAAAACCATCTCCAGTATAGGAGAACTTTGGGAAGGGCCCAGCTACAGGTCATCCCACGCAGTGCAAGCTTGGATGTGGATTCCCCCACCGGAACTACCGGATGAATCCATAATGAGGATATTGGAGGCACAGAACCCTGAAATCTCAGTCAAAGACTGGAAGATTTTGAAGTCCCTTAAAGGGCTAAGGGTAACGGCAAGGACTACCAGATCCTATTGGATCAAAAGTCCAGCCTATCCCTTGCAAAGTCTTCTGGGACCGTTCATTTTGGCCTGGGAACAGTCAGGGTGAGGCTGGAGGGTCACCATGTTGAACCCGAAGCAGCTGTCAGTGGTGCAGATTAATCTGCACCATTGTCAGGCGGCGACAGAGGATCTGGTGCTGACCTTGACAGAGGACGATATCGACGTGGCTTTAGTCCAGGAGCCCTGGTTAGACGGCAATAACAGGATCCTTGGACTGACACCTAAAGGGCATGTATTACATTATAGTATAACTAATGAAAAATTAAGGAGTTGCATTGTCGCCAAGAAAAATATTAACGCTTTCTTTCTAGGTAGCCTCTGCAGCGGAGATGTCTCGGCAATCTTAATTGAGCAACGGAGAAGAGAGCAATCTCTGATCATTGCTTCAATTTACATGCCATACGAGGAAAGGGATCCACCAGGGAACAAGGTACGCAGTTTGGTAAGTTTTGCCAAGAACCGCCACCTAAACCTAGTAATGGGATATGATGCCAACGCTCATCACTCTCAATGGGGGAGCACCCACATCAACGAACGAGGTGAGTCTTTATTCGAGTTCATTCTTTATTCGGACCTTGTTATATGCAATCGAGGCAATAAACCAACATTCATTAACAAAAACAGAGAAGAGGTAATCGACATAACACTCGCGACTAGCTACCAAGACTTGAGGGTTGACAATTGGAGAGTATCGCCCAAGCACTCCTTTTCGGATCATGCTAGGATACTCTTCGGTATTAACTTCTCAAAGGAGGTACCTGAACACTACAGGAATGCTAGGATCTAGTCGCGAATATGCGAACTCAGGATACCTGGCGACCTCCTGTTTCAATCAGCCTTACGCCCGTATGGGAGCTCTGCGGGCGCGGACCTTTCCCTTCTCGCCTTACTCGTGGGACCTAACATGAACCGACCCAATTCTTTTTATGTAAATAGTGATGTCTCAAACCCTACACAGTCCTCTCCCTCTACCTCTAATCCCTCCAATCCCCCAAAATCCCCATCCTTACAGGGTAATCGGGAAACCCCCAGACCCTTCCCTTCGCCGGCTTCGTCCTTGACGTCCTCAATTTCGCTGAGTGTGCTAAATTTCCGGGAACTTAGCAGTTCCTTGGATAGCCTGGACACTCTCGTGGAGATGGAACAGTCAGGGGTGAAGATCGGCGCTACTGAGAGTACACTGGAGACTGTCAAGTCTTCGGAAGATTCTCGTAGTGAGAAACCAAAGCCTACTGAGAGTGCACTGGAGACCGTCAAGTCGTCGGAAGATTCTCGTAGTGCCAATCCAGACCCATCAGGAAGAAAGAAGTATGTCTTCTACAAATCTTCGCGACGGTATCTGGAAAAAATGAAGAAAATTGATCCCGCAGCCTTAAGCGCAAGAGATAAGGCTCTGATGGCAAAGCACCGGAAGGTAGTTGCATCCTTCGAGAAATCAAGGATTGCCAAACCGGAGGGTGAACCGCCGCTCAGTCTGTCTCTTGAAGCGAAGGGCAAACAGATGAAAACCGCAAACCCCCCTGTGCAGGAGGGGAGCACAGCTAGTAAGAAAAGAGGAGGCAATACCAGCAAGCAACAGGCGGTTGCAACGGCTGGGGTATCTGCCAGACCCTCAACCTCAACTCGAGCTAACGCCAGCACAAGCAAGAGCTCAGTTAAGACCAAGAGGGTGAGGTCTCAGGGGGAGGAAACGGGCAACGAGCCGAAAAAGCAGAGAACATCTGCGAGCATAGGCACTGCCGTTGTGAGCACCCCTGAGCACCTAAAAGTAGCCATCGTCGATAACAGTGATCCTGATAGCAAGATCACATACGATCGGTGGCTACTCATAGAAGGCAAAATCCTAGCAGCACTAGCCGGGGACCCCGAGAAAAGCATTCCTCCAGTTGGATGCACCTTCCACGGGGCCGGCTGGCTTAAAGGGGTGCGACAGTGAGGAGTCCTTGGACTTTCTCTCCAAAACCATCTCCAGTATAGGAGAACTTTGGGAAGGGCCCAGCTACAGGTCATCCCACGCAGTGCAAGCTTGGATGTGGATTCCCCCACCGGAACTACCGGATGAATCCATAATGAGGATATTGGAGGCACAGAACCCTGAAATCTCAGTCAAAGACTGGAAGATTTTGAAGTCCCTTAAAGGGGCTAAGGGTAACGGCAAGGACTACCAGATCCTATTGGATCAAAAGTCCAGCCTATCCCTTGCAAAGTCTTCTGGGACCGTTCATTTTGGCCTGGGAACAGTCAGGGTGAGGCTGGAGGGTCACCATGTTGAACCCGAAGCAGCTGTCAGTGGTGCAGATTAATCTGCACCATTGTCAGGCGGCGACAGAGGATCTGGTGCTGACCTTGACAGAGGACGATATCGACGTGGCTTTAGTCCAGGAGCCCTGGTTAGACGGCAATAACAGGATCCTTGGACTGACACCTAAAGGGTATGTATTTCATTATAGTATAACTAATGAAAAATTAAGGAGTTGCATTGTCGCCAAGAAAAATATTAACGCTTTCTTTCTAGGTAGCCTCTGCAGCGGAGATGTCTCGGCAATCTTAATTGAGCAACGGAGAAGAGAGCAATCTCTGATCATTGCTTCAATTTACATGCCATACGAGGAAAGGGATCCACCAGGGAACAAGGTACGCAGTTTGGTAAGTTTTGCCAAGAACCGCCACCTAAACCTAGTAATGGGATATGATGCCAACGCTCATCACTCTCAATGGGGGAGCACCCACATCAACGAACGAGGTGAGTCTTTATTCGAGTTCATTCTTTATTCGGACCTTGTTATATGCAATCGAGGCAATAAACCAACATTCATTAACAAAAACAGAGAAGAGGTAATCGACATAACACTCGCGACTAGCTACCAAGACTTGAGGGTTGACAATTGGAGAGTATCGCCCAAGCACTCCTTTTCGGATCATGCTAGGATACTCTTCGGTATTAACTTCTCAAAGGAGGTACCTGAACACTACAGGAATGCTAGGAGAACTGACTGGAACAAATTCTCAGAGGAAATAAGGCGGGAGACCGTTGGTCCGACTGGACCCACACCTCTCACCGCTTCTTCCATTGAGAAAGTAGTAGGGAATATTAAGCACAGTCTTACCCAAGCCTTTAACGCTTCCTGTCCGGTAACACGCAGTACGAAAAGCTCAACCACCCCATGGTGGAATGGAGAACTACGTCAACTGGGAAAACAGACTAGGAAACTGTTTAATAAGGCAAAGTTTACGAAGAGCGAAGAAGCGTGGACCAACTACAAGGCCAGCTTCAATGAGTATAAAAAAGAGATTAGGAGGGCCAAGTGGACATCGTGGAAAGATTTCTGTTGCTCAATCGACGAAACACAAGATGCTGCCAGACTACGAAGGATCCTAAGTAGGACTCTTTCGGCCCCGGTGCTCTTGGAAAATCCAGATGGAAGCACAACGGAATCAAGCCAGGAAACACTAGACCTCCTAATGGACACCCATTTCCCTATAGATTGTCAGAGCAGAGTTAGTAGTTATTACGCTCCAGATATAACGTATAGGAACTTTCGGGTAGCAAAAGAAATAATTAATGAACGTTCGATAGCGTGGGCAGTACATTCCTTCAGCCCCTACAAAGCGGTGGGCACGGATGGAATTATCCCGGCCATGCTTCAGTACGCCCGCCCTGCCTTTTATCATACCTTGGGTGGTAAAACTTTTTAGGGGATGCCTACTAGCCAGGTATATACCGAAATGCTGGAGAGAAGTTCGTGTGGCATTCATCCCCAAGGCTGGGAAACGGTGTCACATAAATCCTAAGGACTTCAGACCTATAAGTCTTTCATCGTTTTTACTAAAAACACTAGAAAGAGTTATTGATCTTAGCATTAAGAATTCCTTGGACAGCAGCTCAATATCTACGGCCCAACATGCCTACACTAAAGGCAAGTCTGTAGAGACAGCTCTGCACAAGGTGATGCGAACTCTAGAGGAAACTGCCCACCACAAGGAGTATGCCCTAGCAGCATTCCTGGACATTGAAGGTGCGTTTAATAACGTACACACAAGGTCTTTAGTGGGTGCACTTAGGGCACACAATGTCGACGAGATGCTAACTGAGTGGACAGAGCAGTTGCTCAACAGCAGAACAGTTTCGGCCACCATTGGTATAAGTAACGTAAAGAGAGCGATCAGTAGGGGAACACCGCAGGGGGGGATCCTATCACCACTTCTGTGGAATCTAGCTCTGAACGAAATACTCCTGTCGTTACAAGGAAAGGGAATAGAAGTTGTTGCGTACACTGACGATGTGGTGGTTTTGCTAACAGGAAAATTTCTCCCAACACAAAGCGAACTCATGGAATTAGCATTACGCGATATCACAAAGTGGGCGGAGCGCAATGGTCTTGGGGTTAACCCCTCTAAAACTGAACTAGTGCTCTTCATAAGAAAAAGGAAGGTACCAACCTTTCAACTCCCACGGATAGGAACAACCCAACTCAGTCTCTCTCCTGAGGCGAAATACCTTGGTTTAATTCTGGACTCCAAACTATCTTGGAAAAGGAATACGGAAGAGAGGATGAACAAAGCGTTGTGCGCGTTTTACGCATGTAAAAAAATGATTGGCGGGAATTGGGGCACATCACCGCGCATTACCCATTGGTTATATACAGCGGTGATCAGACCTATTCTCACTTACGGATGTCTGGTTTGGTGGCCGACCATGAGGGTCAACTGCCGATATCAAACCCTTAACAAAGTACAAAGACTAGTGGCGCTAGGAACCACAGGAGCTGTTAGATCAACACCAACAGCGGGAATGGAAGCTCTACTGCACCTCATTCCCCTGAATGAGTACACGAGGTGTACGGCTGCCAAGAGTGCACTAAGGCTCAGAGAGTCCGGCCTCTGGAAGCACAGTACCTTCGGTCATAATAGCATCCTTAAAAGCGATGAATGGGGTATCCCGGACTCTACGGATTACTGTATACCTCACCTGAATATGAATGTGAACTTCTCAGTTTTGATTCCTGAAAGGAGACTTTGGGATCTCGGCAGCGTCATAGACGAGCAAGAGGTCTCGGTTTACACGGATGGATCTAAGACTGGAGAAGGCACAGGGGCAGGAGTGTTCTCGGATAACCTTGACCTCCAAAGGAGCTACAAACTGCCTGATGAGAGCAGTGTATTTCAAGCTGAGGTCTATGCCATAAGAGCGGCTGCAAGCTTGATAATGACGAGAGAACTACCCAGAACAAGGGTTTCAATTTACGTCGACAGTCAGGCAGCAATCAAGGCACTGGATTCGTCGACGATCAAGTCAAAGACCGTGTCTAATTGCCGCAGAGCACTTAATCAACTCGGCCTCCGACATGCCGTTAGACTTTGCTGGGTCCCCGGGCACAGCAACATATATGGCAATGAGAGAGTCGACGAACTGGCAAAATTTGGGACCGAAATGGCTATGGAGAGCGCGGATCGCTCGGTCGAAATGCCGATCGAATGCGCAAAAAGTATAATTGATAGGAAAGGGGTGAACAACATAAATATCCGTTGGCAAACAAGGATCGATTGTGTAATCACAAGGTCGCTCTGCCTAGATTTAATAGGAACAGAACCGGCACCCTTCTTAGACTCAGCAGGACCTCCGTAAGGCTACTCACCACAGGCTTAATCACGGGGCACTGCCCCCTTGGCGCTATGGCCAGAAGGTGGGGCGCGGCCGCAAATGATTTTTGCCGCAGTTGTGGTGACGAGGAGGAGCCGGAGACCGTGAAACACTTACTCTGTGAGTGTCCAGCCCTACAAGCACGCCGATATGGGACGCTTGGGGCCAGATTTTATAGTAGCCTGACGGAGCTTGGCAACCACCCACTCGAGGATATGCTGAGCTTCGTCAACAAGTCGGGCTGGTTCAAATAGGATCAGCTAGTTTGATGAAAGGTCTTATGAGTACCGAAGACATCACAATGGGCCAGTAGGCCTCCGAGTGTAGCGCTGTGCTCACATCTGGGCGCGCGCGGTCTTCTTAACCTAACCTAACCTATCCTTTTTCCAATTCTTCCCCGGAAAAATTGGCATTTTGGGGTCTTTCGGGTCGCTGATCACAAATTCGGTATTAGATTTTCAAAATTCAATATATCATTATCCCCATTTTTCCCCGGACAAATTGGCATAATAGATTTTCAAAATTCGAAACGGAAGGTCCTGTAAGGATAACCCAAATATCCTTTTTCCCATTTTTCCTAGAAAAAACTGGCAATAAGGGGGTTTCGGAGCCGCTGATCACGAATCCGGTGCTAAATTTTCAAAATTAGAGACAGAAGGTCCTGTAAGGATAACGAAAATATCCTTTTCTCCATTGTTCCCGGGAAAATCGGCGTTAGGGGGTTTCCAGGGTCGCTGATCACAAATCCGGTGTTGGAATTTAAAAATTCTAACCGGAAAGTCCTGTCAGGATAACGCAAATATCCTTTTCTCCATTGTTCCCGGGTGAAAAATGGCATTAGGGGTTTCCGGGTTCACTGATTACGAATCCGGTTTAGATATTCAGGACTTGAATTAGAAGGTCCTGCAAAAATAACGTAAATATCATTTTCCCGTTTTTGCCGGGCAACGGAGAGTCGGAACGGAGAGTCTGGCGAGGACAAGATTTTTCTCAAAAGTTTTTAAGTTCTTTCCGGTTTTCTTCGTATTCTAAAACTTATACAAAAAACCTAACCCAGAAACGACGGGTATGCAAGCTAGTAGATTATAAAATTGAGGATTCTGGATTGTGATTTCGCATAAAATTTTTTGCAAGCTTACAAGAAATTGTAATAAAGAAATAAAGCAGCATGGAATTGTATTTAAAAATTGATGTAGTACTTACTTGAATTATCGTTGTGATATGGCAAGGATTAAGTGCAAAAATCACGGTTTTTGTCGCTAATTTAAAGCCTAATTCCATTCCCAGAATGAAAGTCATTATGACTAATAATGCCTGTTTTCCTGCAGCAGATGATTCTGGATGCAATTGTTGTTGACTAACTGCATTAATGGGTTCAATCTTCTGAATGGCCCATTTAATTGCCAACACACTAAGTGCCACAACAAATATACTCTCTAGTACTTTTCGTTTCGCAGATAAAAATCCAGCACATTCAGATCCTGTACTTCGAGGCATATCTTCAGTTATACCTTCGATAGCCCAACTCCAATCCATTGCGTTTTTGAAAGATTTGCGTTCTGGTTAAAATTTTCTGTATAAAAAAGAAAATTTGTTTTAAAAAAATTAAAAGTGTGACGTTTAGAAAAGAGGTTTGGTGCAATCCGTTTATGAATATCTCAAATAGTTTCCGAGATACAGAGCCATCGTTTTTGTCGTGGTTTTTTAAAATGACATAAGGGATTTCACTTTTCAGTTTGGATTTTATTGATTTATTTTAGATTTCATAAAGATTCACTTATAGTACTTTTAAAAACATTTGATTTTGAATATTTCACTTAAAGTATTTTGATAACATATGAGTTTGAAAATTTCACTTAAAGTAAGTAAAAATTAGGAATAACTATTTAGTTACGCGTGGTTTTTGTATGTTATAATTTGTTTTTATATGTTTTTTAAATTCCCTACTTTGTTGCAATCATGGGCGACTTACGTTTGGCATCCGTGTTAAAAACACTCTGCCCTTTCTAAGTTTATTATAAAATCTTTATGGTAGTTTTAAAATCTTTAATTTTTAAGTTCACTTCACACTTTTTCGGTTTTCGATAAGAGATAACTTTTACTGTACTTTTCTATACTTTTAAAAAACAATTTTTACTTTACTTAACTTTAATATGGTTATACCCGTATGGTGATACCAAAGGGTATATTAACTTTGCCTTACCGTTTGTAACGCCAAGATCCCGTCATCACACACAAAAATGAATTACACCAGTGTGCTTAGAATGTTAAAAATAATTAATTTTTACATGTCCGTCCGTCCGTCCGTGTGTGACGCGGATTACGGGCGCACGGATTGAGCTAGAGACTTAAAATTTTGAGCAGATCCGTTTTTCGTAAAATGCGAGGCTAAGTTCGTTCATGAGTATAAATGGACCATTAGGGGGGGGGGGGTGCCCCCATACGAACGAAAACGATTTTTGCGAATATCTCAAAAACGGTGCATCTTATCAAAAAAATCCAAGAGCAAAAGTTATTCAGGATATTATTCTACATAAAACTTCCATACATCAAAATCCGATTGGAACAAATTTTAAAAAATCTTTTTGGAAAGTTTGACTTCAAAGTAGGGATGTCAAAAAAGAACCGGTTAAACCGGTTACCCGGTGTTTTTGCTTCGGTTAACCGGTTTTTTTCGGTGTTTTTTTTGCTCGGTTACACCCGGTGTTTTTTTTAAAGCCAAAAACCATTTAAAAAAACCAATCATTATTTTTTGTATGGAAAAAAAATTTAAACCAATTTTCGTGCAACTGGTTTGTTAGAAACACCTCTTTTTAGCCACTCTAGACCAAATACAATATTATATTGTGCCATTTATGGTCTCTTAATGGATTATATGGCATTTCACGTCTTTTGTTTGTATTATAGTGTATTTGTTGTGTCTAAGACCTAACCTACCCAATTTGAACAAAACGGTTTTTCGGTGTTTTAATAACCGGTTTTTTGGATCCGCTTAAACCGGCCCTCTTAAAAACCGGTTTAAGTCTTAAAAACCGGTTTAACCGAAAAACCGGTTTTTTTTTGCAAAATTTTGACATCCCTACTTCAAAGTGGAATTTTATTACAACAGTTCGAATTTTGATACGAATTTCACCATACGGGTTTTCAATAATAGCCCGATTGGCAATTATAGCTTTTGTTATGTTTTTTATTAAAATTGGGAGTAGCCGAAATAGTGGCGTTTCAAGTCGCGGACTTAACTATATTTACAAAAAGGTCGCGGTTTAGGTCGCAGACCAAAAATCACTTCTGGTGGCAGACCAAAAAGAACTTGTCTTGATTTGACCGTGCAGGTCGTTTTATAGAATTTTGCAAAGTCAAAATTCTTAACTATACCTTACTTTTTCTCTGTCAATCTTTTAATTTTAAATCGATTCCATTTCATTTGGAATCTTTAGAAATTGTCGTGAGAGTTGGCCCATCCTTTCGTTTAAATTTTCCTTATTTGAAAATACAAAAATTACTCAATAGTAGGGAGGAATCATCTTGCCCATCCCACTCATGAATTTGTTATCTGAGCGTCTCCCGAATTTCGACGGAAGACGAACAACAAACTCTGGGGCGTGCTTGACACGGAAAAAAACCCTCGTGTGTGCCCCGAAGCCTGCTCCGTTCTATCCGTCAGCTGGCATGCTGGTGGATCCTGGCGTTAGCTCGTCGGGTGGGGTGGTCCTTGCTTTCGGATAAAAACGGAAACGATAACGCTTTTTCTCATGCCTGTTTTCTTAACAATCCAATAAAAGGTGGTAGAAGAAGTGACAGAAAAGTAAAATTTGAAATGTGAAAAGAAAAGAAAAATCGAACTGGGAAAGTATGCTCCGCAGACCATGTTAAATTTAGCGAGCCACTCTAGGCAAACCAAATATCTCGTCAGCCCCCATCGTCCGGACACTTTATCGACCCCCTCTCAAAATAACTCGACATTAAAACATTTCAAGATTCCTCTTGAAATAACCAAAACCCTTTTCACTCATCCTGGCAAAGAAGATAACTGAAATAAACATAACAAAAGCTATAATTGCCAATCTGGCAATCATTGGAGACCCGTATGGTGATATTCGTATCAAAATTCGAACAGTTGTACCAAAATTCCACTTTGAAGTCAAACTTTCCAATAAAAGTTTTTAAAATTTATTCCAATCGGATTTTGATGTATGGGAGTTTTATGTAGAATCATATCCCAAATAACTTTTGTTCTTGCACTTTTTTGATAAGATGCACCGTTTTTGAGATATTCACAAAAAACGTTTTCGTTCGTATGGGGGGTACCCCCCCTAATGGTCCATTTTTGCCCATTAACGAACTTAGCCTCGCATTTTACGAAAAACGAATCTGTGCAAAATTTCAAGTCTCTAGCTCAATCCGTGCGCCCACAATCCGCGCCACAGACAGACAGACGGACAGACAGACGGACAGACGGACAGACGGACAGACGGACAGACGGACAGACAGACGGACAGACAGACGGACAGACAGACGGACGGACATGCAGAAATTAATTATTTTTATCATTCTAAACACACTGGTGTAATTCATTTTTATGAGTGATGACGGGATCTTGGCGTTACAAACGGTAATGCAAAGTTAATATACCCTTTGGTTTCACCATACGGGTATAAAAACCACGACTGAATCTGCACTAAAACACAATTCTTAAATTTTCCAACAATTTTAGGATCGTTTAATTTTCTCGAATTTATACATCAAGCAAATTTATCGAAATTCTACGCAAATAAAAAAAATCTAATAGAAAATACACCATATCGAAAACAAAATCAATAAAGAAAATCGAAAAAAAACTCAATAAATCGAAATCAGAAAAATCATAATTATTTTTGGACCACCCTAAACGGTAATCAAAGAATTATCACACTTTGCATATACGCGGGCGTTTTACTTTATGCCACCAACGATCCACTCAATCGGTTCAGAACGTTGCTAAATATCGTTGCATATATTTAGGCACTTTTATATCTTTCTTTTCGTAGCGTGCTCGAAAAGTTCGCGGTTGAAACAACGTGTTTTTGTTTTTTTCTTTTTAATACTGAGATTCTCCCAAAAAGAAGATTTAAATAATAATAAAAAAAACTTAGTCTTTTCCGCTGCGCTGGTCGCTCCTGTGCACAAGAATGACGTCGTTCGCTAAAAAGTTTTTTAAAAGTTTTTATTAGCACAAAAAAAAACTGTTTCAACTTAAAAATTTGACGAATACTTCCCAAATTACACACGGATTTTTCTGACGCGATTCTGATCACAAGTAAAGTTTGTACATAAATGAATTTAAGAAAGCGAACAAAACAAGACGTTGATACAAAAAGCAATAAAAAAAAAATCTATGTTTGATGATTTCGATGGGTTATGCTGCTGCAAACTCGTCTGAATGAAAACTAATGCTGCTGCAAACTTGTCTGGATGAAAATTTCTGCTGTTGCAACTTCTCCGGGATGAAAACTTCGGAAAATTGAAGATCCTCTCATGCACGTGCCTCGTGGACGACAAAAAAAAATTTGTAACGTTCCTCTTAAAATTCGACGAAAACTGGATACTCGATGACAACCGGATAAAGCTCAACTTTTAAAATTCCTCTAAAGAAAACTCCTGAGGTGGAAAACTCGTTCGATGACAAACTCGTTCGATGAAAATTTGTTCGACTCAATGGCGTTCTTATTTAAATTGCTGCCATGCTCCAACAGCGATAAGTTTTCTCGCCCATGAATCCTTTAACGATGATTTGCTATCCGCATCCACAAAAGATCGAGATTTCCGCACAGATCTTTCCAGTTTAAAATAAAAAAAAGGACACCTAGCCCAATTTTAGTTAAGGAAATTAACTTTTTAAATTCAAACTTGTCGAAATAACTTAATCCATCCAGGACTTAATCTTTACTGACCTTCGCAATTCAATTCTGCTATTGAAACTTGAAGTTATTCATCTGCTTTTGTTTCTATTGCTAACAAGTGAATTTGCGGTATCAAACAATAGCTGTTCGATCATGAAACAGAATTGAATTTAAGTCAAACCGGACCTAATTTATTATTCCGCTTGAATATTCTAGAAAACAGTGGACCCTAAATTTATTGAACTCTTTTTCCTATCAAAAAAAAGGAATTCCAAATATTTTAAATGTAAATTATTAAATTATCTAGGACACCGTCACATAACAGGGCAAAAGCAATTGAGGTTACGTGTAGCCGAAATTGATTTTGAAAAGGACGGGTGTGATTAGGAAACAAAAAAAAAATGCCTTGCAAAAAAAAAAACTTTTGCATCATAGTTTAGACATAAAGAATCATTAAAGACCTACAAAACTACTGAAAAACGAGGACTGCGAATTTGTCACTAATACTAAGCTTATAGACTGAGGTCCTGGCTCCAAAGTTTGATTCTGCTGTTCGTTGAGGTACGAGGGCGTGAAGAACATCGCTCAACCTAATATTTATGTGGGTATGTCCCACCGAGGTAGAAAAAAAAGTTTTTCTTCTGCCAAGGGATTTGGACTGCGAACGGACGTAATTCTCGTGAGGGAACGGAAATTTGACAGACGGACCCACCGTATATATCTTGGCTAATTTGTGTTCCGACAGAACGTGGGGCACGACCACGCCTGAGATTCTCATGCTCGTATGCTCAAGCCGGGCAATTCACTTGTCTACAACAGCTTAGACAGATGCTCTTATTCTCAGGTTTTCAAATCCTCAGCGTGGTACACGCCTACTACTTTTCCATTTGGATCTGCGACTTCGTACATGTTTTTGGAAACTTTCTTCGTGATCGTACTATCCAGGAATTTTTTTGCGAGCTTCGCGTTTATCCCTTTTATCGCGTCACTCAAAACGAAGTTCCTGCGATAGACTTTCTGTCCAACCTCATACTGTACGGTTCGCGATCTCAAGTTGTATGTGTTTGAACTGCGCTCATAGGCCTTTTCCAAATGTTTCTTGATTGTGTCGCGATTTATTTGCTGTTTTAGGTTTTGATGTTCCACCGTGATGTTTCCATCAGCCAGAGCTCGCAACTTCCTTAACAAAGGATATTCGGAAGCGTGTGTTACCATTTTTAACCCGAATAGAGCCTCGTATGGCGAAACTCCGATGCTTTGGTGTATTGACGTGCGAAGAGAACTTGCTATATCACCGATATGTCGGTCCCATGTCCTGTGGTCGTCTTTTATAAAGCTCCGGATAGCTGCTAGAATGGAGCGGTTAACTCTTTCCGACGCGTTACTTTGCGGCGAGTATACCGCAGTTTTTTGGTGCGTGATTCCAAACTTCTGTAAGAGTGATCTAAACTCAGCTGAAATAAATTGCCGTCCATTATCCGAGTGAATCTTATGCGGAACACCAAAGATGTGGAAAACTTGATTTTCCAGAAAATCCACTATGCTGACAGCGGAAGCTTTTCGCAACGGTTTCAACAGCGGAAACTTGGTGAATTGGTCCAGCACAATGAGCAAGGATGTCTCGGTCTACACGGATGGATCTAAGACTGGAGAAGGCACAGGGGCGGGAGTGTTCTCGGATAACCTTGACCTCCAAAGGAGCTACAAACTGCCTGATGAGAGCAGTGTATTTCAAGCTGAGGTCTACGCCATAAGTGCGGCTGCAAGCTTGATAATGACGAGAGAACTACCCAGAACTAGGGTTTCAATCTACGTCGACAGTCAGGCGGCAATTAAGGCACTGGATTCGTCGACGATCAAGTCAAAGACCGTGTCTAATTGCCGCAGAGCACTTAATCAACTCGGCCTCCGACATGCCGTTAGACTTTGCTGGGTCCCCGGGCACAGCAACATATATGGCAATGAGAGAGTCGACGAACTGGCAAAAGTAGGGACCGAAATGGCTATGGAGAGCGCGGACCGCTCGGTCGAAATGCCGATCGAATGCGCTAAAAGTATAATTGATAGGAAAGGGGTGAACAACATAAATATCCGTTGGCAAACAAGGAGCGATTGTGTAATCACAAGGTCGCTCTGGCCTAAATTTAATAGGAACAGAACCGACACCCTTCTTAGACTCAGCAGGACCTCCGTAAGGCTACTCACAGGCTTAATCACGGGGCACTGCCCCCTTGGCGTTATGGCCAGAAGGTGGGGCGCGGCCGCAAATGATTTTTGCCGCAGTTGTGGTGACGAGGAGGAGCCGGAGACCGTGAAACACTTACTCTGTGAGTGTCCAGCCCTACAAGCACGCCGATATGGGACGCTTGGGGCCAGATTTTACAGTGGGCTGACGGAGCTTGGCAACCACCCACTCGAGGATATGCTGAGCTTCGTCAACAAGTCGGGCTGGTTCAAATAGGATCAGCTAGTTTTGATGAAAGGTCTTATGAGTACCGAAGACATCACAATGGGCCTGTAGGCCTCCGAGTGTAGCGCTGTGCTCACGCCTGGGCGCGCGCGGTCTTCTCAATCTAACCTAACCTAACCTATGAGCAAGGATGTGTTCCCGTTCCGAGACCTTGGGTACGGTCCCAACAGGTCTATGTAAATTTTCTGCCATGGCCGTTCGGGTACTTGGATTTCCCCCATGGGCGGCTTCATTATGACATTCGGTGCTTTAGCCTGTTTACAAATCACACACTCGCCTACATACCGCTTCACCTGACTGGCCATATTCGGCCAATAGTACTTCTGTTGAAGGTGCGCTAAGGTCTTTCCGATGCCTCCATGGCCAACCTGTGGTGTATCATGGGCCATCGAGATCAAAGTTTCCGTCATGCCCGTGAGAATCCACAGCTTCCAAGTGGAATCCTCCTGAAGTGGGTCGCCTGAATAGAATCCCCGACGCTTGTACAAGTAGCCATCAGAGATCTGTAGATCTGGTAGTTTGTCCTGGTTTTCCTTTACAGCCTCTTTCAAGGATTCGTATTCTTGAGACTGGAATTCGGTTGATCCAAGATCTACTTCGGTCATCTGCCCATTTTCTGGTTCAACGGCTTCTACGTACGCTCTTGACAAGGCGTCTGGGACCACATTCAGCCTTCCCTTTCGGTGTTCGATTTTAAAATCGAACGCCTGGAGTTTGAGACTCCAACGGGCAAGCCTTCCACTCAGATCTCTCTGACCCATGAGCCACTTCAGGCTGGCATGATCAGTGATGATCTTGAATGGCATCCCTTCTACATAAGGCCTGAATTTCTTGACGCATATTATGGCGGCGAGGCACTCCAATTCGGTAACCGTGTAATTCTTCTGAGCGGCGTTTAGTTTTTGAGAAACGTACGCTATCGGTTTCTCACAACATTCCTCATCGAACTGGAACAATACACCGCCTACTCCGACTGTTGAAGCGTCGCACTGGATAATAAATTCCTTCGCGAAGTTTGGATGTCCCAGCACCGGTGCGGTACATAGAGCTCGCTTTAATTTCTCGAAGGATTCTTTCGCTTGGCTGGAGAATTCGAACTTTTTACCCTTTTTCAGTGTATCTGAGATAGGGGCTGACAGAGTTGAAAATCCCTGAATGAAACGTCGATACCACCCGCACATCCCGAGGAAACGACGGGTTTGTTTAGGTGATACCGGCTGCGGGAATTCCATAATGGCTTTGACTTTCTCTGGATCTGTCTTCAGACATCCCCCTCCCACAATGTAGCCCAGATACTTTAGTTCCTTATAACAGAATCTGGATTTGTCCAAATTAACCGTCAGTCCGGCATTCCGCACAAGCTCCGCTACTTCATTGAGAAGTTCCATCATCTGCTCGAAAGTTTGGGCGACGATCAGCAAGTCATCAAGGTAGACGAACACCCACCTTCGCAACCTATGCGGTATGACCTTCTCCATCAGCCGGCATAACCTTTGCGCAGAATTTGAGAGGCCGAAAGGCATGACCGTGAACTGATAGAGAGGCCTACCAGGAACCGTGAAGGCCGTATATTCTCGGGAGCTTTCATCCAGCGGCACCTGCCAAAACGCATCCTTGAGGTCCACGCTACTAATGAAGTATGTGTCCTCAAGGCGGCTCAGCAGGCCCTCAATATGAGGAAGCGGAAATGCGTCCGGCTTGGTGACATTGTTTAACTTTCGCGAGTCCAGGCATAAACGATTTTTCCCTGGTTTGCGGACTAGCACGACAGGTGAGCTCCATGCGCTCGAGCTCTCCTCAATGACACCAAGACGGAGCATTCGGTCCAATTCTTCATACATCAGGCTTTGCACCGCTGGAGAGACCGGGAAGTGTCGCTGTTTGATGGGGGGTGTGTCGCCTACCTCGATGACATGCTTCTCGAGGTGGGTCTTTCCTAGACCACGATGGAAATTTCTCAATGGCTGCTGCTAATAACCCTTGCTGACTCTCGCATAACTCGTGCCTCTCTGAAGGAACTGTCACTGAATCATCGGTTTTCTCTAGCTCTGATAAAAGCTCAGGCGCAATATCGAATTGCCTCCAAAAATCTATCCCTAGGTCTAAAGTTTGGGATAAGCTTGGGACTACAAACAAACATATTTCCTGTGTGACTCCTTTATACGTCACCGGCACCAAAACTTTGCCAACGATTTGCTGATTTTGCCCATCCGCGGATTTTACGTGCGAATCCAATTTCTGTATGGGCAACGCCAACTCTTCCAATATCCGCTCGGCATCTTTCCCAAAACAGCTGATCGACGCCCCGCTGTCTAATAAACCTCGGAAAGCTTTACTAGAAATAAGGACATCGGCATATGGCCGACGATCACAGTTTAAAGAAATAGTGGACACAGCAATCTGGTGATACATCATTCTCTTGGCTCTAAATTTTTCTCGCAGCTTACAAATTTTTTCGCTGACAACAATCTCACTTAATTCGCCAAAAATTCTTTCTCGCGCTCGTTCATACTTCATTTTTCTTTCGTGTAGGGATTCATGTTTTATTTGTTTTGTAGGTAGGTCGTTTAAATTCGCAGGTAGGTATTTATCTTTTTCTAGGTTTTTTAAAATTGAAATTTTCGACGCGGTTGTCTCCGATGGTAAGGACTCATTCGTCGAAACTGAGATGCGGTTTACTGTGCTCCAGGATTGATGGTTTGGGAACGAACCGCTCCTGGCTGCCGTCCGCCCCTCCTTGGGTTTCCCAATTTGCAGTCAGGACATCGGTAGATGGAGTCGATTCCTTTTCTCCCACATCGGAAACAAAACAAGTTTCGGGTTTGTGACGGACAGTCTCGGAACATATGGCCATCATCGTCGCAGTTCCAACAGTTAATAGGTGCTCGGTTTCGTATTTCTTCCAATTCTTGCAAACCAGATTCTATCGGTGACTGCTCATCAGACTTTTCTTCGAGTTCGTGGACAGTTCTTGCGGGTTGGCTGTAAACATTACGGGTTACAGGTAAGTATCGCCGCTGGATAAATTGCTCAGCCTTTCTACCATAATCCCTGAGTTGTTCCAAGCTGTATATGGGTTGCGCGAAAATAAGCTGTCCGATTTTTTCTTTCACGTTCCCTTTTATCAAGTCAATCAGGTTCGCAACTGGTAAGGGCGCTTTCAGTCTATCAGCCTCCTTCAAAATACTGTTCAGGTAAGTCTCAAATGTCTCATTCGGTCCTTGTCTTCTGTCAATCATGTGACGTAAAATGTCTAAGTCCGTGTCCATCCTCTTAAACCTCCTGAGCAATGCCGCCTTTAACTCCGGCCATGCTCCGTTCGGAGTATTTTTCAGGTGCTGCCAAAACCAAGTTGCTGCCTGACCTGTGACTAGAACGTGAAAATTCGCGTAAACTTGCGACCAGCTGAACCCATATGAAGCCTTTAACCTCTCGACGCGATAAATAAAATCTTCCACCCCTAACTCCAGAGAACTGCCATCAAACTTAAAGCCCCAGCGCTCCAATTTACAGTTTCGGTAAACTGGATCTCTGTTTTGAGCACTATTCCGCTGGTTTTGATTTCGCGAGTAACCTACGCCTTCATCAGGAACCCCAGCGTCGTCAAATGGTCGGTGATTAGCATCTAGCAATGACCAACGTTGAAACTCACGGACTATATCCGACTCACTCGAGCCTCGTTCTCCTACTGGGTGTTGATAAGGACTTCGCGACTGACTAGTTTCTCGTACATCCTGATTTGTCCTTGCATTGTTAGCAGGCTGATTTGGAGAACCGCTAAAGCCAGCGTTCAACCCGTTCACGTTGCTCAATGTATCTCTGCTGCCACTGAACGCCTGATTAATCCGCTCATCCATCACCTTGCCGACCGCATCCCTAATCATCGTTTCCAGATTTTTAGTGACCTCCGCCATCACACCTGATTGCACAGCTCCCATCGAAGCTTTCACCACCTCGCGTACCAAGTTTTCAGAGATGGTTTTCGCCGGATGTTCGGGAGTGCTAAGTCCCCATCCTAAGCTGTAGCGATCGTCCTGTGACTGAAAACCCATATGATCGTGTTGTTGTATTGGTGGTGGTATTTCTTGCAGTACAGAAATACTGGGAACATCGGTAGCCAATGCCGTCGCTCCGAGCATCAAATTCGCGTCTACGTCCGTTCGCAAGTCCTTTGTTCCTGTCGGGATTACTTTCACATTTTCGCTCTGTCCATGGATGGGAGTACGTGCCAAGCTGGTACGAGGCCCGAAAATTCGGAACTCGTCTTCGCTCTCTGCTCTTCCACCTACTGCACCCATGGCAGTCTCCTCCTGACTGACGAATTGCACGCGAGATCTCCCCCTTCTCAGCTCCTCACGAACCTTTGGTCGAGTTCCCCTACCCGTCATTGCTCGCTTATTACCCACAAAAAAAAATTGGCTAAATTTCTAAACCTATTCGCAACCGAATTGGCCCACTATCAACCTTTTTAATTTTTTACTTTTGCTTAGAAAGAGTCAGCAGTGACAAAAATTCGCACAAAAAAAAACAATACGACGACGAAATTGATATACCAAAAACAAAACTAATAAATATAAGAAAAACTAAAACTAAAGAATACTAACTAAAAGTAATCAGACCTACGCAACCTATTATAGCCTGACAAATCACTATACTCTAGCAAATAAAGAAAATTCCAATCACCACTACTAGCAATAGAAATCAGCAATAGAAAACAAAATTTTCACAAAATTTGTTAAATTCAAATAATCTTTCTGACTTATTTTTTTTTTCAATCATACATAAACTGAGGGGGTCTCAAAATAGTCTTTCGTATTTGGGTGACGAGATAATTGGCATAAAACTGAAAAAAAACGAAATTTTAAATCAACTTTACGGTATCTTAAAAAAAAAGAAAAGGAAAGGTCGATGACCGAGCATTGCTGAAACCAGCAGACTGACCAACCAACTTTCCTTCAATATCTCTGGGATATGATCCTTCGGGACACGATTCATCACCTTGTGGTGTGAAGTTGCCGCACGAAATTCACACAACCCTTTTACATGTTGAACCTTTTTCTTCTAGCGCAGCGCGTGCATCAGCTACCCAATGCCGGGACGTAGATGAAAAGGACAACAGATCGAAACATACAAGCTTGATCGGATTACGGTTGAACTGCAACCAAAAAAAAAACTTTACTTCCATCTTCTCTGGGACAGTCAACTTTGATCCGAGCTTGCATATCGGAAATCTTAATCAAATCAAGCAAAACTTAGAAGAATGGGATAAAAAAAAGGAAAAGTTATTGAAAGAACCGGGCTTTTTTAAATTTTTACGGACTTTATACGAAATGCGGATGCACTTCCGTTGGGCGCCATGTTGTTATCTGAGCGTCTCCCGAATTTCGACGGAAGACGAACAACAAACTCTGGGGCGTGCTTGACACGAAAAAAAAAACCCTCGTGTGTGCCCCGAAGCCTGCTCCGTTCTATCCGTCAGCTGGCATGCTGGTGGATCCTGGCGTTAGCTCGTCGGGTGGGGTGGTCCTTGCTTTCGGATAAAAACGGAAACGATAACGCTTTTTCTCATGCCTGTTTTCTTAACAATCCAATAAAAGGTGGTAGAAGAAGTGACAGAAAAGTAAAATTTGAAATGTGAAAAGAAAAGAAAAATCGAACTGGGAAAGTATGCTCCGCAGACCATGTTAAATTTAGCGAGCCACTCTAGGCAAACCAAATATCTCGTCAGCCCCCATCGTCCGGACACTTTATCGACCCCCTCTCAAAATAACTCGACACTAAAACATTTCAAGATTCCTCTTGAAATAACCAAAACCCTTTTCACTCATCCTGGCAAAGAAGATAACTGAAATAAAAACCACGACTGAATCTGCACTAAAACACAATTCTTAAATTTTCCAACAATTTTAGGATCGTTTAATTTTCTCGAATTTATACATCAAGCAAATTTATCGAAATTCTACGCAAATAAAAAAAAAAATCTAATAGAAAATACACCATATCGAAAACAAAATCAATAAAGAAAATCGAAAAAAAACTCAATAAATCGAAATCAGAAAAATCATAATTATTTTTGGACCACCCTAAACGGTAATCAAAGAATTATCACACTTTGCATATACGCGGGCGTTTTACTTTATGCCACCAACGATCCACTCAATCGGTTCAGAACGTTGCTAAATATCGTTCATATATTTAGGCACTTTTATATCTTTCTTTTCGTAGCGTGCTCGAAAAGTTCGCGGTTGAAACAACGTTTTTTTGTTTTTTTCTTTTTAATACTGAGATTCTCCCAAAAAGAAGATTTAAATAATAATAAAAAAAAACTTACAGTCTTTTCCGCTGCGCTGGTCGCTCCTGTGCACAAGAATGACGTCGTTCGCTAAAAAGTTTTTTAAAAGTTTTTATTAGCACAAAAAAAAACTGTTTCAACTTAAAAATTTGACGAATACTTCCCAAATTACACACGGATTTTTCTGACGCGATTCTGATCACAAGTGAAGTTTGTACATAAATGAATTTAAGAAAGCGAACAAAACAAGACGTTGATACAAAAAGCAATAAAAAAAAAACATGTGTGTGCAGTGCACACGCGGTAGAAGTGAAACCTTAGGAAAACTAAACAGCGAGAGAATGAGACGAATGCGGTATCAGGGGTGGGATAGTTATAGCGTTTATTTATTATAATATTGGTACCAGGTTCAAAAGTAATATTATATTTTTATTGAAAATCTAATACCGGATTCGTGATCAGCGACCCCAAAAACCCTAAAATGCAAATTTTTCCGGGGAAAATGGGAAAAAGGATATTTTCATTATCCTTACAGGACCTTTCGTTTCGAATTTTGAAAATCTAATACCGGATTCGTGATCAGCGACCCCAAAATCCCCATAGTGCCAATTTTTCCGTGGAAAAATGGGAAAAAGGATATTTTCATTATCCTTACAGGACCTTCCGTTTCGAATTTTGAAAATCTAATATCGGATTCGTGATCAGTGACCCCAAAAACCCTATAGTGCAAATTTTTCCGGGGAAAAATGGGAAAAAGGATATTTTCATTATCCTTACAGGACCTTCCGTTTCGAATTTTGAAAATCTAATATCGGATTCATGATCAGTGACCCCAAAAACCCTATAGTGCAAATTTTTCCGGGGAAAAATGGGAAAAAGGATATTTTCATTATCCTTACAGGACCTTCCGTTTCGAATTTTGAAAATCTAATACCGGATTCGTGATCAGCGACCCCAAAAACTCTAAAATGCAAATTTTTCCGGGGAAAAATGGAAAAAAGGATATTTTCATTATCCTTACAGGACCTTCCGTTTCGAATTTTGAAAATCTACATAGCTAAAAACCTGCTCCTGGCAACACAGATTATTTTGCAAAAAACCGCATAAAAATCGGTCCAGTAGTTTTTGAGTTTTGTAATCTCAGGCAGGCAGACAAACAATAAAACATCCATTTTTATTTATATACGAGTACATATGTATATATTGCAATTTATGACGAAACATAATTTATCGCCTCCTCTCTCCACTTCCTCCCTCCTAACACTTCTCCCTTCTCCCCTTTCCCTTCCCGTACCCCGCCCTCTTCCTCTACCCCTTCCCGCTTCCCATCAATCTTGTTTACGATAAATTGACTGGCACCCATCTGTATTCTATCTCATTTTCTCGTAGGCTAAAATATCCTATCTCTTTTTACTGTCGCTTTTTCGTTTCATCGAGTTTGAAATCACTCACAACGCCGCTAAAGAAGTTTTCACTTCAAAAAATCTATGTTTGATGATTTCGATGGGTTATGCTGCTGCAAACTCGTCTGAATGAAAACTAATGCTGCTGCAAACTTGTCTGGATGAAAATTTCTGCTGTTGCAACTTCTCCGGGATGAAAACTTCGGAAAATTGAAGATCCTCTCATGCACGTGCCTCGTGGACGACAAAAAAAAATTTGTAACGTTCCTCTTAAAATTCGACGAAAACTGGATACTCGATGACAACCGGATAAAGCTCAACTTTTAAAATTCCTCTAAAGAAAACTCCTGAGGTGGAAAACTCGTTCGATGACAAACTCGTTCGATGAAAATTTGTTCGACTCAATGGCGTTCTTATTTAAATTGCTGCCATGCTCCAACAGCGATAAGTTTTCTCGCCCATGAATCCTTTAACGATGATTTGCTATCCGCATCCACAAAAGATCGAGATTTCCGCACAGATCTTTCCAGTTTAAAATAAAAAAAAGGACACCTTTTTAGTTAAGGAAATTAACTTTTTAAATTCAAACTTGTCGAAATAACTTAATCCATCCAGGACTTAATCTTTACTGACCTTCGCAATTCAATTCTGCTATTGAAACTTGAAGTTATTCATCTGCTTTTGTTTCTATTGCTAACAAGTGAATTTGCGGTATCAAACAATAGCTGTTCGATCATGAAACAGAATTGAATTTAAGTCAAACCGGACCTAATATATTATTCCGCTTGAATATTCTAGAAAACAGTGGACCCTAAATTTATTGAACTCTTTTTCCTATCAAAAAAAAGGAATTCCAAATATTTTTTTGGAATATTTGACATAACAAATTCTCCCTTGAAATTGCATAAGGGATGATACAAGGATCAGTTGATCATTCGTGAGTAGAAGATTTGGTTCATCCTACTTTTGCTTCTCCTTATTCGAATAAGGGATGATGCAAAGACAGTTGATCATTCGTGTGTGCCTATTGGCTGAAATCGAATTGTATCATTGTATGTGCAATGTTAAAGGATCTTCTTTGACATGATCATGCATGTTCCTGTATAGATAAGTTCGGTTGGCATAAAAACCAAACGAACTCAAATTCGTTTTATGTTTACAAATGCAAAGCAACATATTTGCTTATGATTTCCTTTTTTGCGTTTTCGTATGTCTATTTACATACGATTTAACTATTTTTCTTCGAACAAAACATAAATTACAAAAAGGATGACTTTTATTGCATCACTTGAATATTTCGTGCATGTTTTTCGTTTTTACAGAAAATAGTTTTGTTATTTGAACTTGTGTTCAAATAACAATCACTTGAAAATTTTGTGCATCACTTGAATATTTTGTGCATGTTTTTCGTTTTTACAGAAAATAGTTTTGTTATTTGAATTCGATGGTGGTGAAATTAGAGAAAATCTGGGGGCATATTGCGGATCTCGAACAAAACTATCTCGATTTTGTGCTCGACATTGCATACCAATTTCTCGAAATTTAAGACATTTTTTTGCATAAATATCGCAAAATTCGCATTTCCAAAGAAAATATCAGTTGTGGTCAACACAAAACTTTCTTCTACAAAATCTACGACCCTGTGCAATTTACGTTATAGCCCTGTCGTATTGTCAACCCAATACAACCTCCCAATAAATTGTTGGTTCATCCAAAAATATCAAAAACGTACAAAATTTGAGATAACTTGAGAACGGTAAAAGATATAAATTTACGGTAAATGGCAAAAATATAGAAAATTTTAACATCTCCAATTCTTCCTTAAATTAATTTGTCGAAAAATCGTTAGTTTGCAAGTAATTTGCAAAAATATTGTTAATAGACCAATAGCTTGAAAGTTAAAATAAAACACAGTTGGGTTTTGTGATTTCTATAATGATTATTCGACGACGATTCAAGTTGAACTGAATAAATAACTGGCTGTTAGTGCATTGACGATTATATTATTCCGTTACAAATTCTAACACTTCCCCTCAAGGCACTAACCCATTTTTTAAACAAAAAAAAGTTCATTACTTTTTACTAATTCAAAAAAGGAAAAAATCCATTACATAATCATAATTTCAAAAAAGGGAGAAATACATTAGATATTAATATTTAATTCCTAATCTCTCTACAAACAATTTATGTTTATTCTTTGATAATATTTTAGTTAGTAAGTCAGCGATCATCTCGTCTGTACGTATGTATTGTAGATCTATTAATCCTTTATCGTAGATCTCTCGTATGTAATGATGCCGAACATCGATGTGTTTTGTTCTGGGATGAAAGCTTGAACTACGCACTAGTTGCTGTGATCCTTGATTGTCACTTTGTATAACAATTGGCTTCGAAACCATTTCTTTGAAACCAATTTCAAGTAGAGGACTTCGCAGTACATTGACTCTCGTGTCGCTTGCGACAGAGTCATATACTCTGCCTCGGTACTGCTGAGAGCCACAGATGGTTGCTTTTTTGACTCCCATGATATCGCCGCTCCCGCGAGAAGAAACGCAAAACCAGTATAAGAACGCCGATCGATGCCACAGCTTCCCCAGTCTGCATCAACAAATGCTGTTAGTTGTTGTCCCGTTTTTCGATAAGTTAACTGGGCCTTCATCGTACTGCTCAGGTATCGCAGAAGATACTTGGCAGCTACAAGGTGCTCCTGATGTGGATTTGAGTTAAACTGCGCATACTTCCTAACGGCATGTGAAATATCTAGTCGCGTCGTGGTTGCCAAATATATTAATGACCCCATTAATGATTGATATTCTCCAGCATGCACCGTTGGACAATCGCCTTTTTAAACCCGTATGGTGAAGGTTAGGTTAGGTTAGAGTGGCTGCCAAAAAGGCACACTTAGGCCAGAAATGGCCCATTGTGATACCACGCGAATCTTGACGATCCATTTCTCTATACCTCGAACCATTTGGAGCTTCTGATGAAGCGGAGTAGATCTGCAACGCTTGTGGCGCTTAGGTCTTCTAGATCGTTTAGGAAGAAACTACCCAAATGAGTTCTTCTGCGTTGAGCTAGTGCTGGGCAATGACAGAGAAGATGAGTTGTCGACTCCTCTTCGTCCACATCCCCACAGCTTCTACAAAAGTCGTTTGAGGGAGCTCCGAGCCTGTCGGCATGTCTGCCTATTAGGCAGTGCCCTGTTATTATTCCCACTACCGTGCTGATCGCATTTCTTTGTAGTGAGAGGAGTCTACTGGAGCGTTTTTTGTCTAGCTTAGGCCAGATACATTTGGTGACGGTACACGTTCTCTCCCGTGTCCATCTCTGGTTTGCATTGTTTAACGTTTCAGAACTTAGTATGAGTTTGCACGTTGCCAGAGGTATGCCTATACTCTCTTTTGCAGGTAGAGTTGGCGCAATCGTGCCTCTCCTAGCAAGTTCGTCCGCTTTCTCGTTCCCATCTATGTCACTATGTCCTGGCACCCAAACGATGTTGATATTGAAGTATTCCGACATCTCATTGAGAGATGCCTTACACTCCCGTGCCACCTTTGATGTGAGTGCGATAGATTCTAGGGATTTTATTGCCGCTTGGCTGTCAGTAAAAATGCTAATATCTCTAGATGATACAACATTATTTTTGAGCCACTCTGTGACGTCTTTGATTGCCATCATTTCGGCCTGAAATACGCTACAGTGATCCGGTAGGCGGAGGCATTGACTGATCTTTAAATGACCAGAGTAGATCCCCCTGCCCACTCTCCCATCCAATTTGGATCCATCTGTGTAAAAGTGTACTGTGTTACAGTTTTGTATAGTACCATCCTCCCATTGTTGCCTGGAAGGGATGATAGTGGTGAAGTTCCTTTCAAAGAACGGTTTGGATATAGTATAATCTATATTTCTCGGGACTTCCTGAAAATTCTTAAGAATACTGGAATGCCCTTTTTTAGTACTATACCATGTTAATGAGGCTTTTAGTCTTATGGCTGCGCGTGCCGCCATCTGCTTGCCGTATAGGTCTAGGGGAACCAAATGTAGAAGGGTTTCCAGTGCCTTCGTGGGAGTCGTTCTCAATGCTCCGCTTATGCACACTGACGCCATTCTTTGTATTTTCCCTAGCAAACCTCGGTGTACGGCTTTATCTAAAGCTGTCCACCAGACGATTACCCCATACATGAGTATGGGTCTGATAACGGACGTGTAGAGCCAGTGAACCATGTATGGTTTCATTCCCCATTTTGATCCAATGGCTCGTTTACACGAGTAGAGAGCCACTGAGGCTTTTTTAACCCTTTCCTGAGTATTCAATTTCCAGTCTAGCTTCCTATCTAGAATAATACCCAGGTATTTGGCCCTGTCTGTCCAGACTAGGCTGGTACCATTTATGGAGGGTGGGTCGATTTGAGGAATTTTATATTTCCTGGTGAAGAGGACTATTTCGGTTTTCAGCGGATTAACCGCTAAACCGCATTTGTTTGTCCAGGTAGATAGTTTATAGAGAGCGTTCTGAGTTAGCTCTTTCAATGTTGTAGGATACTTTCCTGAAAAAGCTATAGCAACGTCGTCCGCGTAAGCTACCACTTTGCAGCCCTCCGCTTCCAGGATTTGAAGCAATTCGTTAATTGCTAGTATCCAAAGAAGTGGGGAGAGTACTCCCCCTTGTGGGGTTCCTCTCTTTACATATCTTCTTGCAGATGAGTTCCCCAGCTTTGAATTGATAATCCTGCCTGTTAGCATTAGATTTATCAGTTCGCCTATAGGAGCCTCTACACCAAGATACTGTAATGCTCCCATGATAGCTCCGGGTGCGACATTGTTAAAGGCTCCTTCAATATCTAGAAAGGTAACCATTGTATATTCCTTGAGGTCCAGTGATTTTTCTATTGTGTGAACCAGAGTATGCATAGCTGTCTCCACGGACTAGCCCTTGCAGTATGCGTGTTGAGATGTAGATAACTTATTTGGGTCAATTTTTTGACGTATATGAGTATCTAACAATCTTTCTAGTGTCTTCAGAAGAAAAGACGAGAGGCTGATCGGTCTGAGATCCTTAGGTGAGCTATGTGTGTTTTTCCCTGCCTTGGGGATAAAAACGACGTTGACCTCTGTCCATTTTAAGGGAATATAGACTAGGGTAATGCAGGCTTGGAAAATTGTTTCGAGCCAGGGGAGGGCTAAGTCTGAAACTTTCTGAATTTCAGCTGGTATTATACCGTCCGGTCCGGGTGACTTAAACGGTTTAAAACTCTTAATTGCCCAAGTAATTTTTGTTTTGTCGAGGAGTTTGCTATGAAGCCTGTTCTCCTCTCTATTTATCGGAATCTCCCTTCCTGGTGAGTCCTTAGAGCATCCCGGGAAATGGGTATCCATTAAGAGTTCTAGGGTTTCCAGGCTAGAACATGTCCATGTTTCGTCAGCTTTTTTTAGATAGCTGGGCATATTAGGAGAGGATTTTCCGAAGCCTAGCTGCTTCAGAGCACTCTTCTATTTTACCACAGAAGAGTTCCCAGGACTTACGCTGGGCTTTCCTCACCTCTTTTTTCAGGGTTCTCAACATCCCTTTATAAGAGTCCCAATCCTGTTGCAGTCTGGTACTTTTCGCTTTGTTGAAGAGCCTACGACTTTCCTTTCTGAGAGTCATAAGCTCCGGGGACCACCATGGCGGTCTTTTTTTGCCCCTTGGCTTACTCTCCGGGCAGGATAGGTCCATTGCTCCATTAAATGCCTTGGTTAGGTCCTCCACCATAGAATCCACATCCTGAAACGTGGTGGGGGGTTTAGGAGTGCCCATAGGCAGCAGTCTGTTAAACGTGTCTCTATACAAGCCCCAGTTTGTCCTTCTTCGATTCCTAAAAATCGGAGGGGTTGGGGGTTGTATGTCGAGGCCGAATTGAATATATCTATGATCTGAGAAAGAGTGTTCCTTCAAAACCCTCCAGTCCTTGACCATGCAGGAGATAGAGTCAGAGACTAAGGTATGGTGAAACCAAAGGGTATATTAACTTTGCCTTACCGTTTGTAACGCCAAGATCCCGTCATCACACACAAAAATGAATTACACCAGTGTGTTTAGAATGATAAAAATAATTAATTTCTGCATGTCCGTCCGCAGAAATGTCCGTCTGTCCGTCTGTCCATCTGTCTGTCCGTCTGTCTGTCTGTCTGTGGCGCGGATTGCGGGCGCACGGATTGAGCTAGAGACTTGAAATTTTGCGCAGATCCGTTTTTCGTAAAATGCGAGGCTAAGTTCGTTAATGGGCAAAAATGGACCGCAAAAATGTTAAGCCGGACGAGGCAGGAGTTGTAATCCGCTCGGTCCGAAAAACCAGGACAGGCGCTATTTTGTTGGAGCTCGATAAGGGCACAACGGCGAACCCAGGCTTCTGTGACAAGATCAAGTCCACTCTGCAGCAGACGGCGGAAGTCACTGGACTGAAACCAACCACGACGGTTGAGATACGCGACCTTGACGCGCTCACAACCACGGAGGAAGTCGAAGACGCCGTTAAGCACAAGCAGAGCAACTGAAGATTGTGGTTACAAAACCAAATAGCCGGGAAATGATGAAAGCATACGTCACGCTCCCGAATGAAGCAGCAGAAGCCCTCCTCAAAGCAGAAACCATCACCGTAGGGTGGATTCGGGCTAAGATGCGAACGCGCGCAAACATCAAGCGCTGCTACAGGTGCTTCAGCGGAGGCCACTTGCAGGCAGACTGCACGGGACCTGACAGAAAAGGCCAAGGAATCTGCATCCAGTGTGGAGAATCCGGACATAAGCGGAAAGACTGCAACAAGCCACCAAAATGCTGCGTGTGCTCAGATGCGGGACTGAAAGCCGTTGATCACATGCCTGCCTCTGGCAAGTGTGCAACAGGTAAAGTCCGATTATGATGACGCGATTGCTCCAAGTAAATCTACACCGTAGTAGGACAGCAGACGCTCTATTGTCGCAGCTCGTGCTAGAGCGTGAAGTGGATGCTGTTATCATCAGCGAGCAATATTCCTATATTAAGACCGGCACATTTATAGCAGACATCACAGGGACTGCAGCCACATGGGTGCCACCCGCAAAAAACTTCCCCATTATGATCAGCGGCGCCGGAGACGGTTACGTTTGGGCTCGTAGCCAACAATTCACACTGGTGAGCTGCTACCTAACTCCTAGCGATAATATCACCGAGTTCCAGATGAAGCTGGATGCCATCGAGGACTGCGTACTACAGCTGGGCGGCGATCTAATCGTAGCCGGTGATTTTAACTCGAGGGCTATCGAATGGGGCATGCCGACAACGAACTCAAGAGGCAGACGTGTTCTTGACATGGCCGCAAGACTCGGACTAGTGTTTGCTAACACGGGGACTGCTGCCACTTTCCGCAGACCTGGATGCGAAGGCACAATCCCAGATATCACGCTGGTATCTGAGAGGATAGCCGGTACGCTGAAGGAGTGGAAAGTCCTGGAAGATTACACGGGCAGCGATCATCAGTACATTCACTACATAGTTGAGCCACGCGGCACGCCAAGGTAAGAGTCAGGTAAAAGGTCCACCCGCAGATGGAATGTAAATAAGCTGGATCCGGGGGCACTACTTGAAGAGCTTGATAGAAGTACGGGAAAAATTGAAGGTCCTAGAAACGCTAGGAGCCTGGTGCGCAGCACAATCCGCTGTATCTCGCAAGCCTGCGACGCAGCAATGCCCAGAGCCTCTAAAAATCCTAAAAGGAAAGCCGCTTATTGGTGGAATGATGAAATCGCGGAGCTTCGTAGAGTCTGTCTCCGACTACGGAGGAGAGTGACGAGAGCCAGAAGACGAAGTGATGCTGCGACTGAAATCGAGGAGTTTAGAGCTGCTAGACGGAAGCTAAAACTGGCTATTCTAGGAAGTAAGAAGAGCAAATGGGAAGAGCTACGTAATGACATAAACACCGATCCCTGGGGACTCGGATACAAGATAGTTACGCGAAAGCTTGGCGCTCTGGCGCCGACCCCTGTGCTTGAGGAGAGTGTGATGGACAACATCGTAAATTCCCTCTTCCCGGACCACGAGGTGCGAAGCGATCCGGAAATGCCTGCTATCGAGGCCCCTCCGCTGCTCACAGAGGACGAACTCAGGGTCGCAGCACGCTCGCTGAAAAACAACAAGGCTCCAGGACCTGACGGAATCCCATCAGAGGTTCTTAAACTAATAGCAGACGCACGTCCACAATTCCTGCTAGATACGTTTAATTCTTGCTTGGTGGAAGGACTCTTCCTAGAGGTGTGGAAGAAGCAGCAGCTAACCCTGATCAGCAAGGGGAAAGGGGACCCTGCGACTCCGAACGCGTACCGACCGTTGTGCATGCTCGACACGCTGGGCAAATTGCTGGAGCGGCTGTTGAAACCCAGAATAGTGGCAGCTATAGAGAGCGCTGGTGGTCTGTCAGACCGACAGCACGGGTTTCGAGCAGGAAGGTCAACAATAGGCGCGATCAACGATATTGTGGAAAGCATGGAAGCTGCGCAGCAAGGAAGCGCATACTCTAAACGTATCGTTCTCCTGGCGCTTTTGGATGTAAGAAACGCATTCAACAGTTTGAAATGGGTTGACACCATTGATGCACTGGAAAGACGCTTTCACATTCCGGCGTATCTAAGGCGAATGATCCGCAGCTACCTTAGCCATAGGGAGCTGCTATACCAGACAAACAATAGGCTGAAGAGGAAAATCGTCACCTCCGGCGCAGCACAAGGATCTGTCCTTGGGCCGGTCCTGTGGAACGCTAGCTATGACGGTATATTCTCCGTCCCGATGCCCGATGATACACATCTAGTTGGCTATGCGGATGACGTTGCCGCTGTCATCACGGCGAGAGATGTGAAGGAGGCGCAACGCAAATTAAACCGGGTGATGGTAAAGATCGTGGAGTGGATGAATTCCCACGGTTTGACATTGGCGACCGAGAAGACGGAGCTAATCCTTCTAACGAAGCGCCATATAGAGTTAGAAGTCGATATGCAAGTTTATGATACCGTCATCAGAACGAGCAAAGCGGTCAACTATCTGGGAGTTCGGCTCGACCCCAGAATGACATTTTTGGCGCAGATTAACCATGCAGCCGATAAAGCTTCAAGAGCGACACTGTCGCTTAGCAAGCTGATGGCGAACGTGGGCGGCCCGACGGAGTGCAAGCGGAAGTTGTTGATGACCACAGTGAACGCGATACTGTTGTACGGATGTGAAGTATGGGCAGACACTCTAAACATACAGAAAAAATCCAAAGCTTTGGTAAAGGTGCAGAGAACTGCAGCTCTCAGAGTAGCGAGTGCGTACCGAACGGTTCCGGCAGCAGCAGTGTTGGTGATTAGCAGCTCTATCCCCGTAGACCTGATGGCCATGGAGCGACGGCGGGTCTGGCTAAGTCGCCAAACAAATGACGAGGACAGCACGCACGCTAGGGAGCATACAATGCAACTGTGGCAAGACCGCTGGGAAAACGAAACGACAGGAAGGTGGACAGCACGACTCATCCCCGACCTGAGAACGTGGGTAAAGAGGAAATTTGGCGAGGTAAACTTCTACCTGACGCAGCTACTCTCCGGCCACGGCTACTTTGGCACATACCTATTCCGGATGAAAATACAGCAACAGCAGAGCTGCATACATGGTGACGCCGACGAAGATGGTCCAGAGCACACGTTCTTTGAGTGCTCCTACTGGGCAAACGAGCGAGAGCGCCTTCAAGCCCAGATTGGTGGCAGCTGGAGGCCAGACACAGCAGTAACCATGCTCCTGAGTAGTGAGCAGAACTGGTCCAGCACTGGTCCAGTACGTCGAGATGGTCCTCCGTGCTAAAAAGAGGCGCCTTGACGCAGGCACAACAGCAGCAGATTAAGGCTCAAGCATGCCTTACATACAGGATGACCATGGTCTGAAGTAGTGCATTCGTCGTAGTTCCAGACCATGTCACATATCCTGAGAAAGGGGCAGGTTTTAGCGGGTCAACGGGTGCACTTCGTGAACCCCGCAGTACCCATGCCAGGGACGCCGCTTGGGTCTGTGTAGACATTTTCCTCCCCAGCCTCGAAAAAAAAAAAAAAAATTATTATTAATTTATAAGAATAAATCGTATTAAAATTTACCTCAATCTAAAATCTCATTATGATAATGTTCATAAAAACATATGTGGATCATTAATGCGCGTTTCGTTATAACGAACCCGATTTAACGTACGGGCTGAACATTATAAATGTAGGTCTTTATATTGGGCCTCCACTGTATTTTGCAGTCACTGAGTTTCAGTTCATACAAAATTATTGGGCAAAGTGACTGTACTACCGAAGACAGAGGTAAATCTTTTGCGGTCTTCTAGCACTTACTACTTTTTCTCCAAACAACAGTTTGTGACATGATAACTTTAGAGCAGGCCTCGTAGAGGCTAGTTTCGCATTAAAAGCGCCACTATTTGGTCAATCTGGGGCCAAGCTAAGGCCAAGCTAGTTTCACCTTAAAATTTCACCATATTTAAGTTTTTAGTATTTTAGTTGTAATTTTTTACACAATCTGTTCTATTGTAATATAGGTTGTCTTTAAACTTTGATCGACATACACATTGTGTGACACAAGGAGGTAATAGTAAGCCTCGTAGAGACTAGTTAGGCCCTATATTAGGGTGGAACTTAAAAACGATTTTTTGAATTTTGTTGTGTAATAGTGTACATTCTTTTCCTTTTTAAATCCAAACAACGAAAATATTTTACTTTTAAATTTAAAATGATATTTACCGGTGCCGCAGAGCCTCTCTCTGATTTAAAACAAATTGAAAAAAACATTCATAGCATTAAGGCTATTTTAAGCTCATCAATTAGTGTATATTATACAAAACATAACATAAGAAGTGTTAGATTCCTGTAAGAAAGAAAATAATCTAATTTGAATCTTATTCAAGAGATGGTGCACATTCACTTTAGCAATATTTGATCTTTGTTAGCATGACGAGCGCTCTCATTCTGCCTACTTTACTTGCCAAGTGCAAATCATAACAGGTTAGTGCAAACTAACGCAAAGTTGTGTTTCTGTCTTTATCAGTTTTTTCAAATGTGACAATGTCTGCTAACGTGCCTAAAAGAATTGTTCAAATCGAAGCTTTGCTTGCTTCGCTTTACTTTAAGCGCTTTTGTATTGGGCCAGCTCCCATAAGGAAACACGGAGTTCAATTCAGCTGTCAAAGCGAGTAAAGCAAGCGAAGCAAGCAAAGCTTCTATTGGGCCATCACCTTAAAACTAGAAACTTGTTAAAGTGTCCTGTGTTTGGTGAACCAAAACAATTAACTTTAGATTATCGTATTTTGCCAACATACGAAGAGGTTATGAAACATTATTTATGGGTTAAGTATAACTTAAAATCTGACAACTGGAATCGGGACCCTACTGTTTCTGAAATATCTCAAGTTGTTGTTGAAGTAATTAAAAATATATGGCTCAGAGCTTCAATCCCAACGGTTTCTGAAACACGAATTTTAAAAATGATTAGTGACTATCACGACAAATGTCGAAATTTAAAGAAAAGTATTAAGAGTAGAGAGAATAATCCCACATTCAATATCAAGTTGCAAAATTTTAGGCAATCGGGAAAGAAACTTTTTGATGTAAGCTTCTGTAAGTGCAAAGACTGGTCTTCGTGTACCATAAAAATAACGTAACTTTCTCAAAGACCAAAGGGCTAAAAGGGTGATGGCAATAGGATTAGTGGATATAAAAACAACAAAGAAAATTTTGCGCAGCTCCAAAATACGGGAGAAAGAAGTTTCAATGCAAGAAAATTGTCTTTTAAAACAAAAAAGTGATATATTCATTGATAAATCATCATCTAAAGAAAACAGTCCGGAAGATACCGGTATTAACGCTAGTTCTACTGATTCTGAATTTGACAATCAACCGTCTACCTCGATTAATACCGGAATTGGAAAAAAAATCGGGCTCAAAATTTTCATCTACCTGCGCTTGCCCTGGATCGAACAGAAGTATCAGACAGAGCAGCAGCTATTATTGCAAATGCCACAAGTTGATTTTGAGGATTTAAGTACGGGCCAGAAGTACTTGTTCGAAATTTGTCAAGCGGCATATTTCCCCAAGACTTAGCAAAGCGAAATCCAGGGAAAATCGGCCACTCTCGTTGGTTAACAACAGCGAATAGAATTCTTCGTTTATATGTATCCTGTAAATCTCCTTCTCAAAATTTGGAGGTTCTTGCCGAATATGTGATTAAAATTTATAGTTGTATGTGGTTCAACATCAAAGTAAAACCTTGCAAGGATGGATCTATTCATTTATGGGAAATGATGAAATGTTCCCGGTTTCCAAAAAAAAACCGTACAGAGACATCATCGATCCAGTCATTCAAAGGAAGGTTTTTTTGGAAATCATGAAAATATATTTACTTTTGGCAATGATAGCTGATTCCCGGCGACATATTAGAGAACTTGGACTTAGGAGGATAATGGCGGCTAGATCCAAGCCTAATAAAAGTGTTAGGAGTTTTGAAGTTCCTCCCCTTAATTTTGAAGCTTCTGAATATATGGATTTAATAAATTGGAATGATTGTGAGTTGACGGAACCTCCTGTGTTGTCGGGTATATCTGACGAGGGATTGAAAAAAAAAATCATACCGGAGAAATACTTGCTTTTCCGCGATTTCCTTGTCATACTGAAGCAGTGGAAAGATGCGTCAAGATCGTTACAGAAGCCGCGTCAGTCGTGTCCGGATCTGAAGCCAGAGATGGTTTTATCTTGCGAAAGTTGAAATCTCGCAATGTTATGCCAAAGTTCAACACAAAAAACGATTATAGACCCGTAGGTTGAATAGCCAATATGAAAAGGATGGGAGGGAGGGTGGTGGTCGAAACGTAGCCACCTCCTCGTGGTGACTTCTGGGTAGTATTTGATTAATATAAACAAATATGAGCTAAGAGCTGCGTTTTTTTCTTTTTTAAATTAAATTGTCAAAGTTTGACCCTCTTGCGGCACCGGAAAGCAAACGAATTTACAAAAATTTTTTTTACTGATAGTTTAAGCATCTAAAAAGGAAAAAACTTTTTACTATTACATGTCAA
Source organism: Chrysopilus asiliformis (assembly GCA_964034945.1). NCBI lineage: Eukaryota > Metazoa > Arthropoda > Insecta > Diptera > Rhagionidae > Chrysopilus > Chrysopilus asiliformis. Next base: position 60,747,855 of record OZ035961.1, on the reverse strand, counting down.
AATAAAAAAGTTTTTTTCTCACCATATAGTTAAGTTCCACCCTACCCTATATTCGCCATTAACATGAGTTTTTTTAAATAATGTATCAATTGGGTTATTTACTTTAATAAAAAAAAGTATGAATTCAAACAAATGTATACAATTTTGCTGTGCCATACCTTTTTTAATTGTATAAATTAATGTATTTTGAATTCTATAACTCCAACTTCCAACTGCGATTTTTCTAAATCCAATTTGATAGGGTACTATGAGAGTAAAAGCGTTACAATTTTTATCACAAATAAATACATACATACTCACATACACATCAAAATCTTTGAGGTTTTCTTAGGGTATCTCAAACATATTTATACACATTCACACATATTTAGATATTCGCTATTGGCATGATTAGTAAATCTCCCTGGGAAAAGCATTTCTATATTTTATTTCAATTTTCAAGACCTTTTTAGACGTAAGAAAAGTTGAAATTAAAAAACAACGAAATTCTAGCTATTGACACAAATAAATCACCTGAGAGGACGGTTTTGTATACAACATTCTGAATAAAGACACCTTCTTCGTACTCAATTTGTATTTTGGCTTTGTTCTTCGGCGTGGCAATGCGAATTGAAGCCGGGTTACGGGTGCGCGAAAGTGCAACGTATATTTGCCCGTGGGAGAAAACGGGCTCGTACAACACAATCCCCACTTTGTCAAATGTCTGGCCCTGAGATTTGTTGATGGTCATGGAAAACGCAGGTCTAATGGGAAATTGCCTTCGCTGGAATTTCATTCCCGTCTGTTTGCATTCATACAAGAACACAAAGCGGGGCAAAAGGACATCCTCATTATTGTAGGCATTGTTAATACGACCACATCGAATTAAGTAGTTGTTGGAGATATCCTTGATGACAAGTCGCGTGCCATTGCATAACCCATTCGAAACATCCATATTTCTCAGGAGCATGACGATACAACAAACCTTGGGAGAAAACCATTTGGAAGGAGCTTATCCAAATGTTCTGGCTGTGGAACAGGATCATCGGGGTGCCGATTCTCATCCACAATCGGTTCATTTGCGGCTACTAACTCATGCTCCTGGGTCTGTAATCTGACCATAACTTTTGCATTTAAATCCATAGTACGAGTGTTTCTGACAGTAAGTGCGACTACCTTTGCGAGTGCTGTGGGGTTTGAAAGAGTTTTCGCGTCATATAGCCAGTTTAGAACTTCATCTTCGGAGTGCATATACATGCTACTGTCTATCTTTATGAATTCTTCTCGGCTGTGCTTACTATCTCTCTTTTGAATAATGCCAGAGCCGACAGCTTCCAACCAATCTGCAAATCCTTTCTCATCTTAATCTGCACGCATATTTGTCTTAAGAGAAATCGGCTTAAATATGTGCCACAGGTTACTATACTTGTGCGTCAGCTGAATAATTTGCTGCTCTGAGGCACCAACGACAACAGGCAATAGTTGTTTCCAGTCTCCTCCCATTAACACAGCAACTCCTCCAAATGGTTGGTGACTATATTCAGGAAGTGCCATATCTCTGAAGAGCCTGTCAATGCATTCGAGTAGAGTTCGAGGCTGCATTACACATTCATCAAATATTATGCCATCTACTTGCCGCAGCGCTTGTCCTTCTTCTGTATGCGCTTGAAATCCGCTTACAGATTGATCGTTTAAATCAAGTGGCAGTTTGAACGCAGTATGAGCAGTGCGACCTCCTTTCAACAGTTGGGCAGCTATCCCGGTGGAAGCAACAGCAATAACATTTTTGGACTTTGCTGTACATGCATCGATGATGGCATTAAATAAGAAGCTTTTTCCAGTGCCGCCTGATGCTTGGCAAAAGAACCAACGGGAAGAATCGGTTTTTGGTTTATCTAGTGCACTTAAAAACAAGTCCGTAACCTCTTTCTGCTCTGAATTCATCATACTGTAAGCTGATTGGAAGTTATTTGCCGCAGTTTGTACCGTTTCTGCGGCGTCTACTACATCCAAAAAGCTTTTATTGAACGATGGTAAATCAAAGTCAAGCAAAGTTTTCCCGCCTTGCTGGAGGATGTGAGCAATGTGTTGCAGTGCCTTTTGTTCCAAGTATATGATCGATTTTGTAGGGTGCTTACCGATCATGAATTCTTTGTACTTTTCCCAGAGTGCATGAAAGTCGGTATTGGATCCATTTAGCATAATTACAGCGAATGTACGGCGCAAAGCAGCAGGAAGCTGAAATTTGCACGCTTCATTTAAGGCCAAGTCCCATTCTATATCATCCGTCATGAACCCTTTTGCAACCGCTGCTTTATAAAATGTGTCGTACATCCTACCATTTACAGTCCGTAAAAATTCAAAACTTTCTACTCCTTTTGTACTGTACAAAAGTACTCGAATTGCATATAATTCTTGCTTTCTTACGTCTACCCAGCGTATACGGGTAACCATGGACATTATCCTAGCTCTAGTACACCATGCAAACTTTTTCTTATTCCATGAATAATGAAGTGGTATTTCAAGATAAGAGAGCTGTTTTGATTTGGTATCTCCATCTTTACAAAGTTTCATATACGCGGTCAACATGGATGTGCTTTCCCTCCTCTGCGCCCTGACAAGAGCCTGTTCCTCCTCTCCTTCAAATATGGCTATAAATTCCTTACCGGGTTCGTGTATTTTGAGCTCATTTACAGTATGTGACATTCCAAAAAGTGGGTAACCATTTATTCGATAAGCTGCTTCGCAGGACGTCATGAATCGAAGCTGTTCATATTCTGCGCACTCATCAATAATCAAAGGTTCGTCCTTTGCGAAGGCTGCATTAGCTTGCTCTTCTCTCATTTCGACTAGTGCTTGGTCGGATCCTTTATTAATGTACTTAAAAAGATAAATTATTGAAGAATCAGGACAATTAATGTACTCAACATTGCAGTGCGATTCAACCAGCATAAGAAGATATGGATTATGTGTAACCACATGCTGATTAGTAGCGATTCGTGAGTGAAATACATGCTGTCGTCCATCATTCGGTCTTTTTGGTTCACCATATCCTGCTCCACTTAGTACGCTTTGCTCTGAGAAATCTTTAGGAAACCATTTAGAACATTTTCCTTTGCACTTCATTTTTATTTTGTCTTTTCGGCATGGCCAAGGATCACTACCACTTGAAGTTTCACATGGGCCGTGAATCATATGCCTTGTCACCAGATCATAATACTTCTGTTTCTTCCCACTATCTGAGTCTCCTGCATTCGGTATTAGTGGCAAACGCGCCGACTCCCATTGGTCTAGTTCTTTAGCTATGTTTATTTTTATATTTGTTGAAAGAAGGAGATGCAAATGTGGCATGCCTCTTTTTTGAAACTCTATGTGATAAGCGAAAGCTACCACTTCTCCCATTGCACCTTCTTTAATGGCTCGCATGAATAAGTCCGCCTTTTGTTTGAAAACCCGTACTATTAATGGACTATTATCATATGGCGACTGTCCTGGTAAGAGGTTATCTTTGATTTCAGGCCAGTTTGGATTTCCGGTAAAAGTGATAAACCATGTGGGGCGACCAAGGGCGGTGAAAAGAGCAGAGCAGTTATGGAAGAGGTGCGCCTGATATGCAGGACCTCCTATGAAAGTGGATGGAAGAGGAATATGTTTGCCTAGTTTCACTTTCTTTGCAGCATAGGTTTTTTCGAGGTATTCGAAAACATCACTTTTCAGAGCCGATCTCATTTTCTGGTGAAGAAGTCGCACGTAGTTTAAACGATCGCTTTCACATGCTAAATACTCATCTATTAAATACTGCTGACCTAGCTTTCCAGTATCAAAAAGGAAATGATGATTATCTTTGCGGCGTTGTTGCAAATAGTAATTGATCACATCACGCCTGGACGCAAATTTTCGCTTAATGGTGCGATAAGCGAGTTGATCATCGTCATTATCACTATCTTTTTTTTCGTCGTATTCTGCCTCATCTCCACAGTCATCAATTGCGCCATATTTTTTTCGCTTTCGGATCATTTCCACTTCTACCAAAGGAATATGACTGTGAAATATTTGCTCTCCCCTTGGGAAAAGAAGAGGATAACATAGTGGGCGAACGTCTGGAGTATGATGAGGGAGAATGTTAAAAGGAGCATTAGTGGCACCACGCATTCTTGGAGTTACAATTACATACTGATCATTAAATTTCATTAAGTCCTCTTCTCTATAGATAACTGCCAAGCAATCTTTCAAAATCGGTGCATTTAACCTTCCTTCATGAGTAGTCCTATTTAAAATTCTTGTCGCTGTTTTGTCCCTGTTTGAAAGAATTGTCATACGCATATTTGTTATGCCATGTTTGTACACTTCAAAAGCCATCATATAAGCCGAACAGAGTTTATTTTCAGATCGTAGCATATCATCTAGTTCTTTTAAAAGCTCTTTGTCTAAATTGACACCAAATATAGTTCTTGAATTTGTAGCCTTTTTTTCTGCAGCTGTATCTACATCATAGAAAAAGTATTGCGCAAAAGCAGGTTCGTGGGTTCCGTGTGGAAACAGGTGAGACTGACGGTGCATCATTTTCCCTTGTACGGTAACTACTGGCACTCCTCTTTTGCTCAAATCGGAACGGCGTGAAAAACAAGTGGACGCAAACGCCATATAATTATTGTACATTCGGGCATGTTGTATGTACTCTTTACATTTCGGATGTGTACCCATGTAGAGAGAACGCAACGGTTCTGGGTATTGTTCAATTTCTATACACGGCAACTGTACTTTTCCTTCACGACAACACTTGGCTGTTTCCATAGAAAACATAATAGCTCCGCAATATTGGCAGATTTTGGCACCAAAAATTCCTAACGTCAAGGAGTTGGGTAGTGGGTTGCCAACTTTTGCCGCATTGTATAAACGCATAGAATTCTTTGATTTAGCTTTTTCCACACCGTATGTTCGTTGCTGCGGATTTATATTTTTAGATTGAATTCCCGCATTTAATTGTGAAGATGAATCTAGGCAACGTATCTTATTAATTTTAGGACGTGTTGCTCGTCTTCTTGATCGGATAAGCTTTTTTTGTGCTTCTTGGCAGTGTTTTTGACAATTTTGGGTCGAGATACGAGATAAGGATTTTTGGAAATGTCTGCTTCTAACACGGGAAACAAAGTGGTACACCCGGTGTATATTTGGTAAATTTTGTGACAAAAATAACGATTTATGTCATTATTTCCGACTGTTTCGGAATCTTTGTCCTTTTTGAGAGAAACGGTTATTCGCACGGATTTACCATACAGATGTTTTCCAATTGACAACAGAAATGTTCTTAAGGTTTTAGTTACAACAAGATCATAAGTTGCATGAACCTTACATTTGTAATCTCGTTGGTACGTAACACAAAGGTAGTGTGACGGTTCATAAAATAATGGTAACACGGCTAAGTCGTATGTGAATTTACCGGTGTCATGGAGCGGTTTAACAAATAAGAAATTCTCATCAAATATTGTAGGTGAAAGGAGAAGAATGTTATTTTGGAAAGCACCTGGTAACGATTGAACCCATTCGGCTATCAAAAGTTTTGCCATTGCTATAGGTAACATATTGTCCTTGATTTTTTTTGAGTGAATAAATACCAAAAATTGTTGCCATCCTGGACTTTCAACATTATTCAAAGAAAGAATTACTTTGTCGTCCACTTCCTTTTTGACAATATTATTTTTTCTTTCACTTTCGGTAGCCACACTTTCATGAACAATCATATTTTCGGCACTGCAATTTTGTTGTGAAAGTCTTTGAAGGTTTATCCTGCTCAACTCATGGCGAATCAAAATATTCCAAAATCTAGTTCTTTCTGTTTTTCATATTAAAATTTCGACCAATGTAAGTGGAACAATCTGCCACCGCCAGCTCCGCGTTTATCAATACGTGGATGCCACAATTGTAAGCATCTTGCTGTATTGCAACATCTGAACGTACTCGCATGGTTGAGCTAGAGTGCCCACTAACTTTTCTAGCCCAAAGTTGCAGTAAATGACTGTACAAAGTAACCCAAGTTTCGGCTAGATACAATGCTATCAATGTAGTCAAAATACTCTGTACCTTCTTTATACGTAGCAAGTGCCCAGTGTCTATTATTTAAATTTACTGGCAAAAGGAAAAGTCGACGCCCATCACTGTCCTGAAATATCGGCCTGTTGAAATTGACATGGATACGGTCTCCACGACGTCCATTCTCCATTGGTTTTGTCATAGATTCTACTTGACCCTCAAATAATTGAAATTGTCTCCTCCATGTTTCCGTCATATAGTTTTCGTGATTGTTTTGAACCTTTAAACGGTCTCCTCCGAAGTTCATGGCTTGATAGATACCCGACCAAACCATAGTATCAGTTATAGACACCAATCGGCCACGGCTTATGATGTAGAGGGTGTCCGTTATGACATCATCTGTTATCCATGCTGTGTGATTATTATTTATCAATGATAAATATTTTGAATGATTCTCTGAAAGATTAAGTCTCATCTGTAACGTGTATTTAATTTCTAATTTTTAAACCATCTGTGGTTAAAGATTTACCAGTGGTAAAAAAAGTGTCGTCTCCTAACATTTTTATCAAGTCTTTATTCGCTCAGCAAGAATAGACCACGTAATTCAAGTTCTTGATAAAACCTTTGTATTTTTCATGTTGAAATGAATTAAAATTCGAATTTATGGGAGAAAAAAGTTATCAGAATATGCTAAAACGAAGTAATTAAAATATTATTTACCAACCAGTACTGCAAAGCAAGATAATTCCAACTATCAGAAAACTAAACTATAAACTCTTTTATTGTCACAACACTAAACTCTTTTATTGTCACAACACTACACTATTTTATTGTCACAGCACTAAACTATTTTATTTTCACAAAATTTCTTTCAATTAAATATTTGATATTTCAATTTTAAAAATTTAAATATTTTTCACTCCTCAGGCAAAGTGATTTAAATATTTTTATTCCTTTACCCCTAATTTATTCACTAGGAGTTAAGCCGAGTTAGTGAGTTAAGGGAGTTAGCTAACCTTATTTTCCATGTTAAAGGTGAGTTAAGGGAGTTAAGGCGATTTAACTCCTAGTGAATAAATTGGCCGTTAGAGTGTTACCAAAAACCAAACAATTGTTTTTTTTTTCAATACCTCAAAATTTCATAAATTAATACAATATAATAATAGCTTTGTCAAAATTTGCGCTTATAATTAATCATTTGTGACGGCCCTGACCGTCACCCCTTATTATCGCACTGCCGGCCCTGGCGGGCGGGAATGAAATATGCTTATTAAGCATAAACATTTCCGTCGGCCAGAGGCGAAACCCGACGCCGCTAGCATCGTAAGCAACAAAATGCTTACGATGCAAACAAGTGGCTGTGCATGGGTTTGGCTGATGCTAAGAAAACGCGCTGACACTGCGAATTCCCTCGAACGACGCCAACAGCTCAAGCGCTGTTGACAAGAAGTGAGGGCATTCTTATTTGTAACTTCAAAGTGAATAGTCAGTGATCTTCTTGCTTATGAATAAAGTTGATTTTTGATTAAGCTGTAGAATAAAGTTGATTTTTGATTAAGCTGTAGAATAAAGTTGATTTTTGATTAAGCTGTAGAATAAAGTTGATTTGTGATTAAGCTAAGTAGAATCAGAGTGAATAAAAATAATTGTGAACTAAAGTGTGTTGATTTCTATTCATCCATTCCCCAAGGACCACGACATTTGGCGCAGCCGGAAAAACAGAGAAAAAAAAGTAAGTATTTTTCTCTTTTCTTTCTTTTTAAAAAAAAAAAAATTCTTAAATAAAGTGAATCTAAAAAAAAAAAAAAGGAGTGAAAAAGAATTTAGTGTAAAAATACAAGTAAAGGTTGAGATTTTCGTTTCGCCTAGAATATCTCACATGTGATACAGGCGCTGGGGCCCCGAACAAAATAGAACCAATTGTCGACCTAAATCGTTTATCAAAAGTTACTGCTCCGCCATAAAGGAGTATCGTACGAATTGATAAACACCAATAAATTTCAAGAGGTTCTATGACTTGTTCGGATTAACCAGCGCCTGGAATTTCCTGGAAAATTGACATCCGTCGACCTAAATCATCGAAATAGTGACTACACTCTTCTGCCATAAAGGAAGAGAAAATCATGTCACTATGGAGATAACAATAAATTTCGGAGTCAATTTCCCATAAAAAGGAAATTCAAAACAGTGAATATAGTAGGGAGAAATCAAAATTATAATAATGTCATTTTAAATTTTTTTGTTTGTTCTCTCATCAACCAATTCTTTTGCACTCGTGAGGAATTCTGAAGTGAAATATATTAGAAAAACGTATAAATAACAATAAATAATCCTTTTTAATTAGATAATTGATTACTGTAAGTAATATTTACTAATTTGAACATTTATTTAAAAATTAAAAACTTTTTCAAAATTAACAAAGAATCAATCTAAGAAATAATAGTGAACTCCGGCAAACTTTTGATTGGGTGATACATAAAAATTACAATTAGAAAAAGTTACATATTTTTATATTTCAAACAAGAAATATTTCAAACAAGAAATTCATTTAATTTGATGTTGAATCGATCGATCGACGCGTTTTTTCGAACGAGGACTCAGCACTAATACGATAAGTACTAAAGACATAGCTTGTGTTTGATTTCCAACTGAAAAATGTACAATTCAACAAATTATGAATATTCAATCAAACAATGTCGCAATTTTAACATCTTTTAGTTTTGATGTTTTGTGGAATTAAAACACAGTTGAGCTTACTACCGTTTTTTTTTTAACCATAAACAATATAAACATTCCCTACAAACTCCCAATACCTGGCATCGTTATCAAAAGCCATATACTAATCGTACACCGTTGTTACCTGAAATCAGTACTTTCCCTTTTCACTACAACGTTAGTTACCTACCGAATATAACCTTCGTTTTATTAATCATAAGCAACAAATCTTGGTTTTCCCGGGGATTAGTTAATTCCCACGGCACATAACACGTGGAAATCCTAAGCAAAATCATTTTATTGCCAAACTATTTTTCTACTACCAAGAAAACATTCGAATAGTAAAATAATCAAAAAAAAGAACCCCTAATAATTGTTATATCCAACACAAACTTCCCTATTCCGTGATTTCAACCTTATTTGTCTTCCTTTCGAAAGAGCAATATAAATATAATACCCTTACAAAATACTTATAAAAATTCGCCCTTACGAATAATTTCTATCGCGACCCAAGCGAATCTTTTTTCCATTCGACCTCAAGCAAATGCCCTTCGAGAGTAACATCTTAACGAAGGAAGAACTTAAAAGAGTTAATAATGCCGAAATAGAAGCACAGAAATTATTAGAAGAATCCCACAAATTAAGAAAAATCATCGAAAACTCGGCATTAAAATTAAAAAACATAAAGGAAATTCTATCAGCGGAAATCAGATCAAGAATCTCCACCGAAGAATTTCGAGAATTTGAAGGTATACTACACAACATCCCTGAAGAGGATGAACAAATTGAAAAACTACTGAACAAAATAATAGAAAACACAAAAAACGAGACAATACAATTTGAAGAAGAAAGTGGAGATTATAAAGCAAAAATAAAATTTCTCGTAGAAGAAATTGACAGTTTGAAACAACAATTGAAGGAAGCCACAGAACGGGTAAATATTTACGAAGAAGAAGGTAACACAGACAACAAGGTTACAACAAATATTTCCATAGCAAAAAACCTTGAAAGAAATAGGCAGGAAGAAAAAATATCATCTTTAAGAAACCGATTAGTTATACTTACATCCGAGTTAAACGACAAGGAAAAAGAGAAAAACAACGCATTACTAAAAGCTACAGAAACACAAAAACTCCTGGACCAATATATCAACGCAAGAGAAGACGTCAATAACGGAATTTCCAGTAATAAATCCATTCCCAACATGGCAAACGCTACAGAAAAATACGAAAAAGTCATGGATATGTGCAGTAAGTACATTCCTACATTTTCGGGCCAGCGTTCGCCAAAGTTAACGAACGAGGTTTTAAGATTCATCTCGATGGCGAAGGATTTAGATGATAGATTATCAGAGGAAGAAAAACAGGTGTTTGCATCATGCATAAAATACAGGCTGATAGACGACGCCTACTATTTGGTAAGAACAGAAAATCCAACCACTGTAAAAGACATATTGGAATTATTAAAAAAGAACTATGTAACAAAACAAGGATTTGAGGAAGTCAGAGCTGAGATGACCTCAAGCAGACAGAGACCAGGAGAAAGTGTCGAAGACTATGCAGATCGGCTAAAACATCTGATGGACGAAACGAGGTACGCAGTAGAAGCAGAGTACCCAACAGGCCATGAAGGACTAATGAAAGAAGCCGAAAAAGAGGTAATAACAGTGTTTAAAAAGGGAATAATAAACAAACAAGTACGTCAGCTTCTGGTGGGCAATAGAGCCAGGAATCTTGAAGAAATCAAGGAGGAAGCTAAATTCCTCGAAAAAGACATCAAACGTCTTAATCTTTCAGAGCCTAACCCCCAACAACCACTACAAAATCCTTATAACAGAAATTACCAAGGAGGGGACCCGAATGCAAATAGAACCGTTCCTCCACCCAACATCAGAAACAACAAACAAGTAATTGTATGTAGTTTCTGTGGGAAAAGGGGACACCTTGAACAAAACTGCTATGCAAAGGGAAACCAAACTTTTTGCACGAAGTGCAACAATTACGGCCATGACAGAAACAACTGTCCAAGCCCACAGCCGCAAGTAAGAGTTGTAAACGATTTAAATACGACGACGAACGCTCGTGTCCTTTATTGTCAGTTCTGTAAAACAGCTGACCATTTCACAGAAATCTGTGTCAGAAAGTACAAGGCCGATTTAGAAGAACAGGGAAACGAAGGCAGGCAGCCCGGAAGCACGACGGCAACTGCCAACTCAACCTTCACAACAATGTAACGTGCAATCCTCCCCATTCCCCCACATACAGAAATATTAATTCCACTAAACAAGAACTTGACTTTTTAGAAAAATACACTATCAGGCTAAATATTGACATAGCCAAATTCCCTAACCTCGTGATGATGGTGGACACCGGGTCCGACTGTAATATCTTAAAGCTTAGCAAACTAAAAGAAATAATCCCTATTAACGTCAGAGAAACAATAATGATAGGTGGTATTTTTGGATCAACAAACAATTCCATTGGCACTTGCCGTGCAAAGATTGAAATAGGTAATCGTAAATACGATTGCAATTTCCATGTTATCCACGATACAGATTCAATACCTTCGGACGGTATACTAGGTATACCCTTTTTGAAGGAAAAAGCAGTAATAGATTGCGTACAAAATAAGCTTACAGTCACAATGGATTCCGCAACAACAGCCACACCCGCAAATAGCCCATTTAAACAATCCTTACCAAAGTCACTTTTTGGACATGTAAACCTAAATTTGAAAACCCCAGACAGTGTATTAAAAAATTATAAAATCACCCACGTTAGCCATCCAAAACAGGAACAAGTTAAGGAACCTAACATTTTACTTTTTAGAAAGCGCGCGGAAAACATAGTTGAGGACATGAGGGACAAGATACAGGCAATGCAAACCGCTGTATCAGCGGCGACACACGCCCTGAAACTAGTTAAAATAAATAAACAAACAATTAAAGAAAACATATTGAAAGCAAAAGCTACCCCCGTCTCCGCCCCTGATACCCCCCTGAAATCTCTGCCCCTAATTACACCTAAGTCCCTACCCCTGATAGACAACCCTCGAAAGGTACTGTCTCTCATTGAGGAGAAGGAAGCAAGGTCAGTCCAACCTCGCATGGGGATTGACCACGCAAATTCTCCAATCACCCCTAAGTCTCTGCCCCTAGTACAACCTCCCCATGAAACTCTAAAATTAGAGAAAGAATATATCAATAAATATACAGAAGAAATAAGAACTCTAAATTTAGAGAAAGAATATATCAATAAATATACAGAAGAAATAAAAACTCTAAAATTAGAGGAAAAATATATAAAAAATGAATATATAATAAAAATAGCCCCTGAGCCCCTGCCCCTGTTAGATTGTAAGTCTCTGCCCCCGTCTCTGCCCCTGATACCCCCGTCTCTGCCCCTGATACCCCCGTCTCTGCCCCCGTCTCTGCCCCTGATACCCCCGTCTCTGTCCCCGTCTCTGCCCCTGATGCCCCCGTCTCTGCCCCTGATGCCCCCGTCTCTGCCCATGATACCCCCGTCTCTGCCACCAATTATACCTAAGTCCCTACCCCTGATAGACAACCCTCGAAAGGTACTGTCTATCATTGAGGAGAAGGAAGCTAAATCAGTCCAACCTCGCACGGGGATTGAACAAGCGAATTCTCCAACCAACCCTAAATCCCTACCCCTGATAGACAACCCTCGAAAGGTACTGTCTATCATTGAGGAGAAGGAAGCTAAATCAGTCCAACCTCGCACGGGGATTGAACAAGCAAATTCTCCAACCAAACCTAAATCTTTGTCCCTGATAGACAACCCTCGAAAGGTACTGTCTATCATTGAGGAGAAGGAAGCTAAATCAGTCCAACCTCGCACGGGGATTGAACAAGCGAATTCTCCAACCAAACCTAAATCTTTGTCCCTGATAGACAACCCTCGAAAGGTACTGTCTATCATTGAGGAGAAGGAAGCTAAATCAGTCCAACCTCGCACGGGGATTGAACAAGCGAATTCTCCAACCAACCCTAAATCCCTACCCCTGATAGACAACCCTCGAAAGGTACTGTCTATCATTGAGGAGAAGGAAGCTAAATCAGTCCAACCTCGCACGGGGATTGAACAAGCAAATTCTCCAACCCAACCTAAATCTTTACCCCTGATAGACAACCCTCGAAAGGTACTGTCTATCATTGAGGAGAAGGAAGCTAAATCAGTCCAACCTCGCACGGGGATTGAACAAGCAAATTCTCCAACCGAACCTAAGTCTTTGTCCCTAAAGGACCCTCCCTCTCAGCCTCTACCCCTGGTACACAAAAGTCACAAATCTTTGCTAATATACCAACCCCCGATGACCTCACTGTTAAATAGCCTACCCCCTAAATCTATGCCACTTATACAACCACCACCTAAGCCACCCCCCTCAATATCTCCACTCACACAGTCTGCACCCACAATACTAACCCCAGGCAACGTACCAAGGATATCGAATAACGCGAATATAATCCCTCAAAAATTAGAACCTCGAACAGAGAAAATTATCACGATACCAATAAATACTGCGGAAGATTCGGTCGTTATTAAAAAGGAAATTTTACCCGGGGTATTTTCTAGCAATACTATAATTAGGCCACAAGACGGGTTCGCGCACGTTGCGGTGATAAATGTCACGATGGAACAAATTACCCTACCCCCTTTGGAACTAGAAACTGAACCCCTATCCAACTACCTAATATACAAATCAAATTACGGCCATGACAGAACTCAAAATTGTCAGGGGCACGCTCCACAAGTAAATACGTCTCGAATCAAACTAGTAATGGAATCAATGTCTTTAGACGAGGACTTGAGTGAAGAGGAGCAAGCCTCAATCTCACAACTTTGTGTCGAATATAACGACATTTTTCACCTACCAGGAGATAACCTCCCCTATACTAATGTAAGCACATTTAAAATACCTTTACTAGAAGACAAAGGGCCTATTTATAAAAAACAATATCGAATTCCAGCCGCCCATACTGGGGAGTGCGCACGACAAATTGCTACATTAATTCAAGAAGACATTATCGAACCTAGTACCAGTCCATTCAACTCGCCGGTAATTCTGGTGCCCAAAAAGGGAACCAATGATGATGGCACTAAAAAGTTAAGACTGTGCGTAGACTTTCGAGAACTGAATAAGGTCTGCATCCCTTACGTGTATCCCCTTCCACGCATTGAAGAAATACTAGATCATTTAGGACACTCTCGGTACTTCACCACCCTTGATCTAGCTAGCGGGTACCATCAGGTGCTGATCGACCCTGCAGATAGAGAAAAGACAGCATTCAGTGTTAATTATGGACACTACCAGTACAAACGAATCCCTTTCGGATTAAAAAACGCACCCGGGTTTTTCCAGTCCCTCCTGAACGGAATCCTAACGGGCCTACAAGGAATCCATTGTTTTGTCTATTTAGACGATGTAGTGATTTTCGCGAATAATCTAGCGACACACAACGATAAACTACGGGAAGTATTTCAACGATTTAGGAAAGCAAACCTAAAAATTCAGCCAACAAAATGTCAATTCCTAAAACGAGAAATAACCTATTTAGGACATATTTGCTCCGAACAAGGAGTACGTCCCGACCCGAGACTAGTAGAGGTAGTGCAATTGTACCCCCAACCTAAAACCCTTAAACACGTACAATCGTTCTTGGGACTTGCAAATTATTACCGCAAGTTCATTCCGAACTTCTCCAAACTAGCAAACCCTATCAACCGACTGTTGAGAAAGGACGTCAAGTTTCATTGGAGTACCTACTGCGAAGAATCTTTTCAAAAGTTAAAAAACGCCCTAACATCCCCCCCAGTTCTCTCGTACCCTGATTTCCAAAAGGAATTCACATTAATCACTGATGCCAGTGGAGAATCGTTGGGAGCCATATTAGAGCAAGAAGGACGTCCCATTAGCTACGCTAGCCGTGCCTTAAACCCAGCCGAAAGAAATTATTCCACTACCGAGAGAGAACTGCTAGCAATAGTCTGGGCGACGCGGAATTTCAAGTGTTACTTATTAGGGAGACATTTCAAGGTGATCACAGACCACCAACCACTAAAAGGAATCTTTAAAGTAAGAGACACAACCTGTCGTATGACTAGATTCCACCAAAAACTGTCCGAGTTCAATTTCGAAATCCTATATAAGGCAGGGAAAAATAACCAAAATGCCGACTGTCTGTCCAGAATCCCGCAACAAACACCCATAATTCACGTAATTAAAGGATATTGCTTAGCGATAACCCGGGCGCAAGCAGCAGCCCAACCCCCACAACGAATAAGTGAACATCGAAAAACGCCCCCTAGGAAATCACCCCTCACAACGAACCGCAATAACATTCGAATAGCACCACAACATACGACCAAAGTGCCCGTAAGTCCCAATAACAACGAAAACAAAATACCTAAACCCACAATACCTGGTCCTAGTAGGGTAAGAGAAATCACGGATCCTTCCCACGTAAGGCTAGTACTAAAAGATTACCACGACTCGAGATTCGGTGGCCATTTCGGCGCTACAAAAACATATGCTCGGATCCGCAGACACTTCCGATGGAAAAAGATGAAAGAACAAATCGCAAGATATGTCAGGACTTGCCAAAAATGTCAATTAAATAAAACCTCAAAGAAAGTCAAAATGCCTTTGGTCATACCTGAAGTGGCCCAACGACCCTTCGACAAGGTATACATAGACATAGTCGGGCCATTACCAGTGACCCCCACAGGAAACCGATATATACTATCGTTCCTAGATGACTTAACACGGTATGTAGACTTCATAGCCATTCCTGATCAAGAAGCAACAACCGTGGCAAAGGCATTGGTAGAGCAAATAATAAGTCGATACTCCTTGCCTAAAGCTTTAATAACAGACCAAGGGACCAATTTCACGAGCGCGGTTTTTAAATCCATATGCAAATTACTCGGTATTAAAAAATTGCAAACAACAGCATATCACCCACAAGCAAATGCGGTAGAAAGGCAACATTCCACATTAGGGAATTACCTAAGATGCCTGGTGGACGGAAACGCACAATTATGGGATGAATTTTTAAGAACAGCGGCTTTTGCCTATAATAATTCAAAACATGAGGGTACAAAATTGACCCCAATGGAAACCTTGTTTGGTTTCGTCGCGGAAATACCCAGTAACCTCCAAAAAACCCCTGAACCCGTGTACAACGCAGAAAGTTATCACACACAACTGCGTTTCAAACTACAGAAGACGTTCGAACTAGCTCGGAAAAACCTGCTCAAGGCAAAAATGAAATCTAAGGGATACTATGACCAGAAGGCCAAGCCTCAACTGTTCCATGTCGGAGAAGATGTACTAATACAAAATGAAGCGCGCCTTAACAAATTAGTACCTATTTATAAAGGTCCTTACAAAATTGTAATTGTAAACTCTCCTGAAAACGTTACGATACAACAAGGAAGAAAATTAAAACGGGTACACGTAAATCGACTAAAGAAATTCACAACTAACCTCGAATAACGCTCTTTACGTCTTTCCCCTTCTTGTATATTTGTTGTCTAGTACTCAATTATTCATGTCTGTCACATTAGCAAAAAAAAAAAAAAAAAAAAAAAAAAAAAAAAAAAAAAAAAAAACTTCTGAACTCGACTGAGGTTCTTCTCCAACCGTTCCCAACCGTCTGTTCTCAGACGGGGGTAGCTTTTGTTTTTATTTCGTTTTCTATATTTTCTCCTTTCAACTTTGTCCGGTGTTTAATTCGTTTGCACTCTTTTCGTGTGGTTATTATAACAATTTTTCCACTATTAATTGTTTTTATACGTCATCAGTGAAAATTTTAAATTGTGAACACGTTAAATATCATATAAAGGGACATAGAAATTTACCAAGCCCTAAATTTCTTCTTCCATGTCGGAGAATTGTGTGGCTATTACTCTGAAGTCGTTTGTTAAATTCATTATATTGATTTATTACGTACGTTAAGAACAGAAGTTTTAAGAACCATTCCTTGTTGTGGATAATTTTCTCCGATTTCAACAAGAAATAATTATATTGCATCAAAGCCTTAAATAAAACAGCCCTCACCCCCCATGCCGACAACCCTCGAAAGGTACTGTCTATCATTGAGGAGAAGGAAGCTAAGTCAATCCAACCTCGCATGGGGATTGAACAAGCAATTTCTCCAACCATCCCCGTCTTTGCCCATGATATAAAAAAAAAAAAATAATAATAATAAATGGAAAAATAAAAAATCTGCCTCTGAGACCTCCGTAAATGGAGGAGGTACACGCGGAAAAATAAAAAATCTGCCTCTGAGACCTCCATAAATGGAGGAGGTACACGCGGAAAAATAAAAAAAATCTGCCTCTGAGACCTCCGTAAATGGAGGAGGTACACGCGGAAAAATAAAAAATCTGCCTCTGAGACCTCCATAAATGGAGGAGGTACACGCGGAAAAATAAAAAAAAATCTGCCTCTGAGACCTCCGGAAATGGAGGAGGTACACGCAGAAAAATGCCCCTGTTGCCCCTGTCTCTGCCCCTGATACCCCCGTCTCTGCCCCTGATACCCCGTCTCTGCCCATGATACCCCCGTCTCTGCCCCTGATACCCCCGTCTCTGCCCCTGATAGACAACCCTCGAAAGGTACGGCCGATCGTTGAGGAGGAGGTTCCCCAAAAGTTAGGACATAAAACCAAGGGAATTATAATGGTACCCGTAAGTACTAAAAAAAAATTGTTGTAAAAAAAAAAAAAAGAAATTCTACCCGGTGTGTTTCTGGTAATACCAAAATTAGGCCACAAGATTGACACACACATGTGGCAGTAAAACACGTCACAATAAAATAATGAAAACATCGGATACCGCAAATATGGCGATAACAACCGCCGAAAGACTTTGGCTATCGCTGAGGGGAGGGAAGCTAAGTCAATCCAACCTCGCATGGGGATTGATCAAGCGAACTCTCCACACAGCGTCAACACTACCCACTCCTATCCACTCCCTCCAAAATTTTTATAACCATAGTATTTAGTATAGCGGCAGATGGACCATTCTACCTATTCTCCGAGGTGAGGAACTGGTCAAGGAGGGACTCGATAACAGAGACAACTGGCAATGTAACAGGAAGTACAACGTAACCAGGAATACCACTGATGAAGTATAATTTAAAAAAAAAAAAACAAAAAAAATCCATACATATCAAAATTAATATAAATTCCATAATCATGATCTAACAACATATTACTTTCCAGACACACTAGTACCAATCTTGCTTACCCATCATAACCATCGGGTACAAATTGACCCTGACGATAGAAATCGATGGAAGCGAAAAACACTCAAGCCAAACACTCAAGCCAAACACTCAAGCCAAACACTCAAGCCAAACACTCAAGCCAAACACATCATAACCATCATGTATTCCACGGATTAGGAACCCTAACCTCTAACACCAGAGGACTCCAAGACCGTCAAAATAACGAGGACTCGTCAAAGTCTACCACCAGGAAGTAAAACAATAAGACAACCTAACAGAAAAACCAGAGGACTCCAAGACCGTCAAAATAACGAGGACTCGTCAAAGTCTACCACCAGGAAGTAAAACAATAAGACAACCTAACAGAAGGTCCAATAAAAAAAAAAAAAAAAATAATAATATATAATAATATCATAAATACAATATATTAACCATAATTGAACTATATATAAAAAAAAAAAAAAAAAAAAAAAAAAAAATATTTTTTTTTCTTAAGTACAGTAGAAATCAATTAGTACTTTAGATATCATGTTATGGTTCTAATTTAATCATTTATTAATACAGTTGTTATGTTAAAGTTTTTATTTAGAACATTAAAATTTTGTCAAGTAAATAAGCACTTAACTTTATTAACATTTATTTTTAAAGTTACTATGCTTTCTAGTTAGTTTCGAGTTCCGATCGAATTGAGGTTTGGAAAAGATTGCGTGTCAAAATATTCGTTTTCTTATCGATGAAGATGTTTACTTTGATTTTATTACTTGGATATCGATGTCGATGATTAAGCTGTGGTCCACTTGAAATATTTCTTGGAGATTGAAATTGTTTATAAATGAAAATGTTTAGTAATTGATACACTTGAAATATTTCTTGGAGATTGAAATTGTTTATAAATGAAAATGTTTAGTAATTGATCCACTTGAAAATTTCTTGGAGATTGAAATTGTTTACAAATGAAAATATTTAGTAAAGGATATAGGGTGGTCCATAACAACCAAAACAAAATATTAATACTTGGTAGAACGTAGTTAACTTAGATATCAATTAGTACCTTAGATATCAAAACAAAATATTAGTCTAAATAGAACGTAGTTAACTTTATATAACTTTATACTAGAGCAAAAGTAATATTTAACAACTTGAAAACTTGACCTAAATTCATAATAACCTGCGGGTACCGTTGAGCATGGTGTCGCACCAGAGTTATCTAAGCACCGCGAGAACGTCCCCGGGAACGTCTCCGTAAGCTTGGTATACATAAAAAAAAAAAAAAAAAAAAAAAAAAGGGCTAGTACCCTACTGAGAGTGTTACAGCCTGGGTCGCAACTGGCCGATGACACAATGAGCCATGCTACTCAATTAAAGGGTTTCCCGCCCATAACGAGGATTATATTATATGAATATTAAAATAAAAGAGAGCATTGAGCATCAGTCACGGTCCAGAATAGCAGACACCAAGGATTTAAAAAAAAAAAAAAAAAAAAAATATATATATATTTTTTTTTTACAATGCAATGCTGACGGAACACCACCGGTGACCGTAACGTAATTTTTAGAAAAACGCGGGGCACCCCTGCTCAACGGCGCCCCCATGTATAACTGAAAAATTTATTAATTCTCAAACTCTCACTCAAAAGTAAATACGGTGTCGTTTCAGGAAATTCGTAGTAGCGGTTGGTATCCTTTTCTACCGGATACCAACTTCTTCGAGGGGGGAGTGATGTGACGGCCCTGACCGTCACCCCTTATTATCGCACTGCCGGCCCTGGCGGGCGGGAATGAAATATGCTTATTAAGCATAAACATTTCCGTCGGCCAGAGGCGAAACCCGACGCCGCTAGCATCGTAAGCAACAAAATGCTTACGATGCAAACAAGTGGCTGTGCATGGGTTTGGCTGATGCTAAGAAAACGCGCTGACACTGCGAATTCCCTCGAACGACGCCAACAGCTCAAGCGCTGTTGACAAGAAGTGAGGGCATTCTTATTTGTAACTTCAAAGTGAATAGTCAGTGATCTTCTTGCTTATGAATAAAGTTGATTTTTGATTAAGCTGTAGAATAAAGTTGATTTTTGATTAAGCTGTAGAATAAAGTTGATTTTTGATTAAGCTGTAGAATAAAGTTGATTTGTGATTAAGCTAAGTAGAATCAGAGTGAATAAAAATAATTGTGAACTAAAGTGTGTTGATTTCTATTCATCCATTCCCCAAGGACCACGACACATTAAAGCCAAATTTCCAATAACGGTAGAGTATTGAAAAACTAAGTTATTTACATACGTTTTAATGAAAAACTTGATGATTTATTTGAATAAAATTGTGAAATCAAATTTATTATTTTTCACATCGAATTGACCATTCTTAGATTTTTTAGATTTTTTATTATTTTTAAGCATAGAACAAATCGCCGGTCAAAAAATTAGTTACAGTAGTGTGTAAAATCGGAATATTTGCTTTCCCCTCCCCCATACAAATAAAAAAGATTTTAGGATTTTCTGAAAATTGAGCCAAAAAGGTTCTAAAGACCAAAATAAATCTAAAGTTTGATTTCTAATTGGAGTTCTATGAACATTTTAACAGAAAAATCAATGTAAAATGATTTTGTTCGTTTCCAAGCTCCGGAAGGGTTTATAGCAGAGCTCGGCACTGCTTGGCTCGTCTGGCTCCTCAATACGATAACATTTTTATTCAAATTTTACGAGATTACAATCAATGTATGAACGTTTTTATTCGACTCTCCAACGCAATGATACGTGTTGGTTGACGACGGCCACTTCGGCAGCCGAAATCAAACGATTGACTAACAATCGATGGAGCGAGCCTACGACAGTCATTCAGTATGATTTCTGCTGTTGATGCGTACGGGTGTATACATTTGCTCTCCAAAATTATAATTGCTTCCCAAAGAACACTGATGTACGAAATTTTTTCAGAAATTTGATTTTTTTAGTTTTCCTTTTCCATTATGAAGCGCTCATATTCAAATTCAAATACTATGTCGTGGGATTGGGAAAACAAATATTTAATAACCACAAATAATGATAACCGTCAATGTCTAGTTTGCAGTTACATGTCGAATAAAAAATTCAATCTAAAACGCCATTACAACAGCTGTCATAAGTTCGATTTTGCCCGATGCAATGAAGTAGAAAGAGTAAGACAGGTTGACAACTTAAAGAAAGTTTTTTTAGAGAAATTTCCTTCAGGCGGAACAAATGATTCTGAAATTGCATAATGATAAATTGTGTAGTTCACTGTTCCTAAACGTCTCCATCAAAAGCGAAAGAGCGTAAAAAATGAAAATGATGCGTTTTCTCATTTTATGTTATAGTATATACATGGTGCCGAGGCCTGGTTTATAGCATAAACTATAAAGCAATAGTTTATGCTAAAAACCATATCCGCAAGTTTTGAAAATCTTGTTTCAGCAAGGAGAAGGGAAGACATAGTTTAGAGGAAAGATTTCTTTCATAAAAACGTCAGACAACAGTTTTATTGGGAGTATTTTTCATCTCTCGTCTCTAATTGAAATCAATTCGAAATCTTCCTACTTTTTATTGTCACAATAATGAATATATTCAAAACTCGATAAAGCTTCACAAAAATCAAATTTACCACAAAGAAAAACCTCGAAAAATCATTTAAACAAATTTTGTCATGGGACTGAAAAATCTGCAATTGGGCCATAGCTTTCCCCGTGTTGCAGTTGGTCTGCCCTTAAAAACTTCGTCCAAATCGGTTGAGTACTTCTCAAATTTTGAACACAAGCCTTAAAACCTATAAGGTTATTATAATATATGAATAACATTTAAACAATAAAATGAAAAATTAAAAAAAATAATAATAATCCCACAGGAGGAGTTGAACCCACAGAAACATTTACTCGGAGCTAATCATTTCCACGCTACACTATTCAATCACTCAAAAATTCGGTGACGAAAATACGTTTAAAAAACTCTGTTGATGACGGGTAATATTTTTTGAATTTATTTGAATTTATAAATACGTCAAACACTTTTTTGAATTCATGATTTCGATCAAAGTTTGCTTAATTTGTTGCACCTATAATACATTTAAATAACTAATGCCAGAATTGTGAGTGGCTCAATCGCTATGTCTGTTGGGGTGCAAGCTATTGGTCCCCGGTTCGAATCCTATGTGCGGCAATTTTTATTATTTTTAAAATAAGCTTGATGGTGAGGGGAGAAGTGGGAGCGGGGCCGACTTATTTAAGAAAAACGATTTTGAAATAAGCGCCTTTAGTATAATAGGAAGAAATAACTTTTGTATCTTAACTTTTTTAAATAACTTTTGTTTCTCTTTTTGCTATATTGTTTTCCTTTTAATCCAAATGTCTAATGATCCGATCCAAAACGACCCGAACTGATTTTATCCTTTTTGTTGTATATTTAAAACGATCTTTCAACTTAATTTGTTTTTATTTTGTAACTAAAACTATTTTACAATTTTATTTCAGACACAATGCCTTTATTTATTTTAATTCAATAACTTTTGTTTCCCGTTTTGCTATATATTTTTACTAGCAGACCCTTCATTGGCAGCTAAAAGTTTTTTTGTGTAAATTTTAGAATGCCGAAAAACCATAAATAACTTAAAAAGTTTTGGGAAAAAATGTTACCCTTACAGGAGAAAAATTGGAAAAAGGACATTTGCGTTATCCTTACAGGACCTTCCGTTTCGAATTTTGAAAATCTAATACCAGATTCATGATCAGCGACACCAAAAACCACCTTATGCCGATTTTTCCCAGGAAAAACGGGAAAAAGGATATTTATCCTTACAGGACCTTCCGTTTCGAATTTTGAAAATCTAATATCGGATTCGTGATCAGCGACCCCAAAAACCCTATAATGCCAATTTTTCCGGGGAAAATGGGAAAAACGATATTTTCATTATCCTTACAGGACCTTCCGTTTCGAATTTTGAAAATCTGCATAGCTAAAAACCTGCTCCTGGCAACACAGATCATTTAGCAAAAACCGCGTAAAAATCGGTCCAGTAGTTTTTGAGTTTTGTAATCTCAGACAGACAGACAAACAGACAAACATCCATTTTTATGCCCGTATGGTGAAACCAAAGGGTAATTAGATTTGCCTTACCGTTTGTAACGCCGAGATCCCGTCATCACACAAAAAAATGAATTACACCATTGTGTTTAGAATGATAAAAAAAGTTGAATTTACCATGTCCGTCGGTCCGTCTGTCCGTCCGTCTGTCTGTGGCGCGGATTGCGGGCGCATGGATTGAGCTAAAGACTTGAAATTTTGCCCAGATCCGGTTTTCGTAAAATGCGAGGCCAAGTTCGTTAATGGGCAAAAATGGACCATTAGGAAAACTTTTTTTCTGAATATCTCAAAAACGGCGAATTTTATCAAAAAAGTCCAAGTACAAAAGTTATTTAGGATATGATTCTACATAAAACTCCCATACATGAAAATCCGATTGGAATAAATTTTAAAAAATCTTATTGGAAAATTTGACTTCAAAGTGGAATTTTGATACAACTTAAATCACCATACGGGTTTTCAATAATTGCCAGATTGGCAATTATAGCTTTTGTTATGTTTATATACAATAGATTTTTATATATGCAATGTATGACGAAACATCAGTAATTTATCCCCTACTCTCTCCACTTCCTCCCTCCATGTACCCCCCTCCTACCACTTCTCCCTTCCCCCTACCCTTCCCCTTCCCCTTCCCCTTCCCCTTCCCCTTCCCCTTCCCCTTCCCCTTCCCCTTCCCCTTCCCCTTCCCCTTTCCCTTTCCCTTTCCCTTTCCCTTTCCCTTTCCCTTTCCCTTTCCCTTTCCCTTTCCCTTTCCCTTTCCCTTTCCCTTTCCCTTTCCCTTTCCCTTTCCCTTTCCCTTTCCCTTTCCCTTTCCCTTTCCCTTTCCCTTTCCCTTTCCCTTTCCCTTTCCCTTTCCCTTTCCCTTTCCCTTTCCCTTTCCCTTTCCCTTTCCCTTTCCCTTTCCCTTTCCCTTTCCCTTTCCCTTTCCCTTTCCCTTTCCCTTTCCCTTTCCCTTTCCCTTTCCCTTTCCCTTTCCCTTTCCCTTTCCCTTTCCCTTTCCCTTTCCCTTTCCCTTTCCCTTTCCCTTTCCCTTTCCCTTTCCCTTTCCCTTTCCCTTTCCCATATTATTGCAAAAAAAATTTCTTTTCAAAATGACTTCTCTATTAGTGAAAGCCGCACCCCAATCGGTTGAACGGTTCGAAAGTTATCTGGGAAGGGGTACCGAAGGAGAGGGGGAGGTCAATAAAAAGTAGCCTATGTCACTCGGGAATAGTGTAGCTTTCTATCAGTGAAAGAATTTTCAGAATCGGATCAGTGGTTCCAGAGATTACCCTGAACTAACAAACAAACACACAAACAAACAAACGTTACCTCTTTATATAATTAGTATAGACTAATTGGAACGAAAGACTAGAAATGGGAGCGTTTTGAACACTGTATGTATGATATTTATTTCATACTTCTCTTATCATAAACCAATTATGTATAAATACA
Source organism: Chrysopilus asiliformis (assembly GCA_964034945.1). Taxonomy (NCBI): domain Eukaryota; kingdom Metazoa; phylum Arthropoda; class Insecta; order Diptera; family Rhagionidae; genus Chrysopilus; species Chrysopilus asiliformis. The sequence continues at coordinate 60,723,352 of OZ035961.1, read as the reverse complement.
ATTATTATAGCCGTATGGTGAAACCGAATATCTCAAAAACGGTGCATCTTATCAAAAAAGTGCAAGAACAAAAGTTATTTAGGATATGATTCTACATAAAACTCCCATACATCAAAATTCGATTGGAATAAATTTTCAAAAATCTCATTGGAAACTTTGACTTCAAAGTGTAATTTTGGTACAACTGGAGCGCGTTCGTCGACGCATTGATAGTCGTAGTCGTAGCTAGCAATAGCTAATGACGTCAATCTGTCATAGCTCGCCGTAGTCAACTATAGTCATGTGCACCACGAACGACCATAGTCATAGTCGTAGTTGCTTTTCGATTGACAGCTCACACACACACTGAAGAATGAACAAAAGCTCCAATTTTTTAAAGCATATCGCTATTACAGAGATGAGATTCAAACCATTATTTTTTTACAGCCTACCTACATAATATAAACATAACAAAAGCTATATTTGCCAATCTGGCAATTATTGAAAACCCGTATGGTGATTTAAGTGAACTGGAGCGCGTTCGCCGTTGCAAAATAGTCAGCTATAGTTGACTATTTGTGACTATCGGTCGTTCGTGAACGCCGTAGCTGACTACTTAGCTACAGCTCTGGTCGTTCGTGGATGCCAATAGTCGACTACGGTAGTTGACTATTTCCGACTATGCTCGGTGAGTAGAGTTAGAAATAGTCAAGCGTAGAAAATGAACATAAAAATATTTACGCAGATGAAAATTAATAGCGATATGCTTTAAAAAATTGGAGCTTTTGTTCATTCTTCAGTGTGTGTGTGAGCTGTCAATCGAAAAGCAACTACGACTATGACTATGGTCGTTCGTGGTGCACATGACTATAGTTGACTACGGCGAGCTATGACAGATTGACGTCATTAGCTATTGCTAGCTACGACTACGACTATCAATGCGTCGACGAACGCGCTCCAGTTGTACCAAAATTACACTTTGAAGTCAAAGTTTCCAATGAGATTTTTGAAAATTTGTTCCAATCGGATTTTGATGTATGGAAGTTTTATGTAGAATCATATCCTAAATAACTTTTGTTCTTGCACTTTTTTGATAATATGCACCGTTTTTGAGATATTCGCAAAAAACGATTTCGTTCGTATGGGGGGTACCCCCCCTAATGGACCGTTTTCGCCCATTAACGAACTTAGCCTCGCATTTTACGAAAAACGGATCTGCGCAAAATTTCAAGGCTCTAGCTCAATCCGTGCGTCCGCAATCGAGTTCACAGACAGACGGACAGACGGACGGACGGACATGCGGAAATCAAAATCTTTTGTCATTCCTAACACACTGGTGTAATTCATTTTTGTGTGTGATGACGGGATCTTGGCGTTACAAACGGTAAGGCAAAGTTAGTATACCCTTTGGTATTCCATACCATACGGGTATAAAAATTTCAGCGGTATTGTTCCTTACTTGGCACGTTGCCCTTAACCCAGGTCAACATTAACAAATATTCTTTTGTTTTTGGGTAAGCTCCGTTAAAATTAAAAAAATATGCTTTTGTCAGATGTCGTCACGAAAGATAAAATATTTTCATTTGGATAGCAGTAATAGAATTGGTGATAGCTGTAAAAGTAACACTCAAGAAATATGAATAGAAGTCCTCTTTAAGTTTCTATTTTGGCCCCAACTTCCAAAAAAATTATTTTTTCCTTTTTAGTGCACTTTTAGATTGTACAATAAAAGAGAGCAAATTGTTTGTTTCTATTTTGGCACCAACTTCCAAAAAAAAAATTATTTTTTCCTTTTTAGTGCATTTTTAAGTCGGTTTTTTTTACTTTTTTTTAAAAAAGTTTTTTATTTTATAATTTTTAGTGACTTTTGGTATTATACATATTATATAGATATATTTAATGTTAGGAAATGGGTAGAGCTGCGCCCCACGTGCGAAAACGGCGTTACGAATCGATAGCCTTCAACCCCCTTAGTGACACTGGAAAGTTTCATTAAGATCGGACCAGCCAATTCGAAGATACCAGGCGAGGGGTATCGAGGGGAGGGAAAAGTCAGGTTTTGTAGTGGAAAATCAAACCCCTTAGCCTTCTTAGTAATACTGTAAAGCTTCATTAAGATCGGACCACCGAATTCGAAGATACCAGGCGAGGAGTGTCGAAGGGGAATTTTATCAGAGGGGATACCTATCTAGATCGTATTTTTGTCCCCGAAAATCCCTAACACCCAAGTTTCATGAAAATCGTTAGGCCTGTTTTCGAGATCCATTGTGCAGACAGACAGACTGACAGACAGAAGGACGACAGTCCTAGTATTATATTATAGGATATACCTATTTAATGTTAGGAAATGGGTAGAGCAAAACTTTAATCGTTCCAAACAGCGAATTTTTAGGGATGGCAACAGTAAGTTGTAAACTAAATTTTAGAGGTCGACAGCAAAAATTTTGGTCACCAACATTTTTTAGATCGACAGAAACCTTTCGTTAACCTTACAGACTTCTAAACATTAGAAATTTGAGGGTTGAAGGATTCGCTGCCCCCCAAAATATACGCATAAAAATTTTCAGACCGATCGGACCATCCGATTGGGAGTTGATAGGGGAGGGGTTAAGAAGCGAAAGGGGTAGGGGAAAATAGATAAGGGGAAAACACTAGCCGTCCCCCAAAATGTGAGCATACAAATTTTCAGATCGATCGGACCATCCGATTGGGAGTTGATAGGGGAGGGGTTAAGAAGCGAAAGGGGTAGGGGAAAATAGATAAGGGGAAAACACTAGCCGTCCCCCAAAATGTGAGCATACAAATTTTCAGATCGATCGGACCATCCGATTGGGAGTTGACAGGGGAGGGGTTAAGAAGCGAAAGGGGTAGGGGAAAATAGATAAGGGGAAAACACTAGCCGTCCCCCAAAATGTGAGCATACAAATTTTCAGATCGATCGGACCATCCGATTGGGAGTTGATAGGGGAGGGGTTAAGAAGCGAAAGGGGTAGGGGAAAATAGATAAGGAGAAAACACTAGCCGTCCCCCAAAATGTGAGCATACAAATTTTCAGATCGATCGGACCATCCGATTGGGAGTTGATAGGGGAGGGGTTAAGAAGCGAGGGGTTAAGAAGCGAAAGGGGTAGGGGAAAATAGATAAGGGGAAAACACTAGCCGTCGCCCAAAATGTGAGCATACAAATTTTCAGATCGATCGGACCATCCGATTGGGAGTTGATAGGGGAGGGGTTAAGAAGCAAAAGGGGTAGGGGAAAATAGATAAGGGGAAAACACTAGCCGTCCCCCAAAATGTGAGCATACAAATTTTCAGACCGATCGGACCATCCGATTGGGAGTTGACAGGGGAGGGGTTAAGAAGCGAAAGGGGTAGGGGAAAATAGATAAGGGGAAAACACTAGCCGTCCCCCAAAATGTACGCATACAAATTTTCAGATCGATCGGACCATCCGATTGGGAGTTGACAGGGGAGGGGAAGGCCGGGAAACGTCGGAGAGAGGGGAAATTAAAATGGGACCAACTAGGGAGTGAACTCTGTCATCCACCAACGTTTCAACAAAATCCATGCAACGGCACCCAAGTACTGCGTGAACATACAGATATAAAATAAATAAATAAATAAAGTTGGACCAAAACGAATTGATAACCTCCTCCTTTTTTGGAAGTCGGTTAAAAAATGAGATAGAATACAGATGGGTACCGGTCAATTTATCGTAAACAAGGGTGAAGGGGATAGGATTTGGAGGGTGTTGGGGAGGTGGAGGGGTAGGGGATGGGTAGGGGGAAGTTAAGGGGTAGGGGAAAGTTTAGGGGAAGGGGAAGGGGAAGGGGAAGGATACATTGCAATTACATATATAAATTGTTTTACGATAAATTGTTCAACGCTGTATTTCAAAGATATATTGATCAAACCCAAACCAAAGCATTCATTTTATACTTTAGTTATCATAAGCCGCTCGTGTCATTTATTGAAATTGAAAACAAAGAGTCTGAATAATAACCTCCTCCTTTTTTGGAAGTCGGTTAAAAATGTAAAATAACTTTTGAACTTGGTACCAATATTATAAAAAAAAAACATGTGTGTGCAATGCACACGCGGTAGAAGTGAAACCTTAAGAGCCTACACACGTTCAATGTTACTTGACAATTTTACTTGAATGACTCATGTTTCAAGTAACATTGATCGTTTGGATGCTCTTCAATGTTACGTTTGCAGGCAATTTCCATCATTGTTACTTGATCCAAATTTTCATCAATAATACTTGTCAAGTAACATTGAACGTGTGGAGGCTCCTTTAGGAAAACTAAACAGCGAGAGAATGAGACGAATGCGGTATCAGGTGTGGGATAGTTATAGCGTTTATTTATTATAATATTGGTACCAAGTTCAAAAGTCATATTATATTTTTATTGAAAATCTAATACCGAATTCATGATCAGCGACCCCAAAAACCCCCTTATGCCGATTTTTCCGAGGAAAAACGGGAAAAAGGATATTTATCCTTACAGGACCTTTCGTTTCGAATTTTGAAAATCTAATACCGGATTCGTGATCAGCGACCCCAAAAACCCCATAGGGCCAAATTTTCCGGGGAAAAATGGGAAAAACGATATTTTCATTTTCCTTACAGGACCTTCCGTTTCGAATTTTGAAAATCTAATACCGGATTCGTGATCAGCGACCCCAAAAACCCTAAAATGCAAATTTTTCCGGAGAAAAATGGGAAAAAGGATATTTTCATTATCCTTACAGGACCTTCCGTTTCGAATTTTGAAAATCTATATAGCTAAAAACCTGCTCCTGGCAACACAGATCATTTTGCAAAAAACCGCATAAAAATCGGTCCAGTAGTTTTTGAGTTTTGTAATCTCAGGCAGACAGACAAACAATAAAACATCCATTTAGATATGTATATATTGCAATGTATGACGAAACATCAGTAATTTATCGCCTCCTCTCTCCACTTCCTCCCTCCTAACACTTCTCCCTTCCCCCCTTTCTCTTCCCGTACCTCTCCCTCTTCCCCTTCCCCTTCCCCTTCCCCTTCCCCTTCCCCTTCCCCTTCCCCTTCCCCTTCCCCTTCCCCTTCCCCTTCCCCTTCCCCTTCCCCTTCCCCTTCCCCTTCCCCTTCCCCTTCCCCTTCCCCTTCCCCTTCCCCTTCCCCTTCCCCTTCCCCTTCCCCTTCCCCTTCCCCTTCCCCTTCCCCTTCCCCTTCCCCTTCCCTCCTTCTCCTTCCCCTTCCCCTTCCCCTTCCCCCTTCCCATCACTCTTGTTTACGATAAATTTACCGGCACCCATCTGTATTCTATCTCATTTTCTCGCAGGCTAAAATATCCTATCTCTTTTTACTGTCGCTTTTTCGTTTCATCGAGTTTGAAATCACTCACAACGGCGTAAAGAAGTTTTCACTTCAATAAATAAACGCTATAACTATCCCACTCCTGATACCGCATTCGTCTCATTCTCTCGCTGTTTAGTTTTTCTAAGGTTTCACTTCTACCGCACTGCACACACATGTTTTTTTACTTTTCATTGCATTTTGAAAGTGTATAAGGTTATAAAACTTGTTTTTTAAAGTGTTTTTTTTTATTTTATAGTTTTTAGTCTTGAATTAGCCTACCAAAAATCTCCAGAAAAGATCTTTGGGGGAAAATTTGAGCTAAAGGAAACTCACGTTATCTTTGCAGGACATTCCGTTATCATTACAGAATTTTAAATATCAGAGTCGGAATTTTTTCCCCAGAAAATGTGAGCAAAACCAATACTCCCGTTATCCTTACAGGACATTCCATTATCCTTACAAGGATGGAGTAGTTTCATCTTCCTAGGTGGCATAGTTATGGAGATATAAGGTTCCAAAGATTCCAGAGATAGACAGATAGCCAGCCAGGCAGCCAAGTCGCGACAAATCAACTTAATAGAAAGTGTATAAAAAGCTTTTATTTTAAAAAATGCACTTAAACGAAAAAAAAATTTTTTTTTTGGGAACTGTAAAAGCGGTATAAAAGCATAAAATATAAAATAAAATATATATTTTTCTGTTTTATTTCTAATAAACAGCGCCCAAAAAAATAATTTTATGTTGTTAGTGCATTTTTAAAATTAAAATGTAAAATATTAATTAATAAAAATTTTGTATTTTGATTTTATGTGTGTTACGTGATTACGAAGAAATTTGTTAAGGTTTTTGGTAAATACATAAGCCTTTGTTAAGGAGAAATATCGCCGTATTCTGTGGGGAAAAAGGTCTATTATGGCAAATTTCGCAGTAAAGATTGCTTTTGACAATCTGATATAGAATCTGGTTGTATATGTTGTATTTTAGTATGTCTCAACACAGCCCATATTTACTTTGACAATTATCATTTATAGCACAGGCGCATTAAAGTTTACTATACATACTTGAAAAACGTCTGCACAAATGGTGTTAGGTTTTTGATTATGCTTAACCACAACATTAAAATCATGACACTTGAAAATCAAAAGAGAATGATTCCGAAGTCGCACTGAAAGTTTTGATGCACATTATTCGATTTTAATATTTAGGGATTAACGTTAATACACTTCCATATCAATAATTGTGTAATTTGGTTTTTCCACACAGAAGCGTTTTTAATATCATTTTTATATATACAAAGAACCCATATTTGCAAGTCATCTATCAATTGTAATCTCCTGTTAAAATACTTTGTTTTTTTACAAATTCCTAACTATTTATTCAAGCGAAATGAATAGCACTTTCATAATAAAAAATAATCACAAAAAAGAGTTTACTGTTTAGACAAAAAAAAGTTTTGACACCAGAATTGTAGTAACGCTGATTCTACTAATGTAATTTAATATGTAAAGTTGAAGCCAACTAAAATGCAAAAAAAGCTTTCGGCACTTTTGCGCTTTTAGGCAATGACATCTAGTGGACAGAAAAAATATGAACTCATAGTTATCTAAAAAAAAATCCGCAAAGTTCTTTATGTATTATACTTTCACCCTGTGAACTAAAATTCTAAAACTAAACGAGTACTAGGGTGTAATTACATCTCCAGCTAGGAAACTTCAGTAAATTGGATGGGGAGATTCCAGATTTTTAAGGGTTTGTGATTAATTGCAATCACAATTTAAACAAGATATGAAAATTTGCAAATTTTACCGAAAGCTTTAAAGCCATAAAGAATTGAAAATATTCGCGAATATAGTGAAAATATTCGCGGGTACTAGCTGCAAAAATACGTAATTCCTGACAATTTTTTTTTGCTTATATACCAGTGTTGCGGGGGACCTCAAGCCCAAAATCGCTGAAATGAGGAAGAAAAATCTCAAAAGTCTCCGAAATTATAGACAAAAAAAAAGTAAAAAAAACCGACTTAAAAATGCACTAAAAAGGAAAAAATATTTTTTTTTGGAAGTTGGTGCCAAAATAGAAACAAACAATTTGCTCTCTTTTATTGTACAATCTAAAAGTGCACTAAAAAGGAAAAAATATTTTTTTTGGAAGTTGGTGCCAAAATAGAAACAAACAATTTGATCTCTTTTATTGTACAATATATAAAATTAAAAAATTTCTAATAAATAAAATTATTATTTATTGAATTGTACCAAAAGTTTTTGTTTTCTAATAAGTCACAGAGATGAGATTCAAACCATTATTTTTTTACAGCCTACTTACATAATATAAACATAACAAAAGCTATAATTGCCAATCTGGCAATTATTGAAAACCCGTATGGTGATTTAAGTGAACAGTTGTACCAAAATTACACTTTGAAGTCAAAGCTTCCAATGAGATTTTTTAAAATTTGTTCTAATCGGATTTTGATGTATGGAAGTTTTATGTAGAATCATATCCTAAATAACTTTTGTTCTTGCACTTTTTTGATAAGATGCACCGTTTTTGAGGTATTCGCAAAAAACATTTCCGTTCGTATGGGGGGTACCCCCCCTAATGGACCGTTTTTGCCCATTAACGAACTTAGCCTCGAATTTTACGAAAAACGGATCTGCGCAAAATTTCAAGGCTCTAGCTCAATCCGTGCGTCCGCAATCGAGTTCACAGACAGACGGACAGACGGACGGACGGACATGCGGAAATCAAAATCTTTGGTCATTCCTAACACTGGTGTAATTCATTTTTGTGTGTGATGACGGGATCTTGGCGTTACAAACGGTAAGGCAAAGTTAGTATACCCTTTGGTATTCCATACCATACGGGTATAAAAATTTCAGCGGTATTGTTCCTTACTTGGCACGTTGCCCTTAACCCACGTCAACATTAACAAATATTCTTTTGTTTTTGGGTAAGCTCCGTTAAAATTAAAAAAATATTCTTTTGTCAGATGTCGTCACGAAAGATAAAATATTTTCATTTGGATAGCAGTAATAGAATTGGTGATAGCTGTAAAAGTTTTGATCTGAAATAATTGCAATTAAAACAAAATAGAATTTCGCAAGCTAATTGACAAAAGACATTGGTTTAGTTTTCATTTCAGTCGGTTTAGTTTTCATTTCAGTCGGTTTAGTTTTCATTTCAGTTGTTTTAGTTTTCATTTCAGTCAAGGTGGTACTTATTTAAAAAAACATTATTTTAAAGAACCGTTAAGTAGTGAAAAGAAAAATTTTAAGTTTTAAAGCTTTCCGAATTTGAAATAACCACATACAACAATTTAGATAAATAGGTGCTCGTAGAGGTGAGTGAAAATTGTATTAAAATACATATTGAATGGGTTTTATATTCCCCAAATTTTGAATATCGATTCTTGTCACTATAAAAAATTTATTTTTAGCACATCGAATATTTGCAATGCATTAAACGAAACGCGGAATGTAAAAATTATAGTCATTGTGATATTTTAACCGCGATTGTACATAAAAGTACTCGACAACTGTAAAAAGCTTTTGATTGTCTTAACAATTCTTGTTACAATAAAATTATTTGTAACACTCAAGAAATATGAATAGAAGTCCTCTTTAAGTTTCTATTTTGGCCCCAACTTCCAAAAAAATTATTTTTTCCTTTTTAGTGCACTTTTAGATTGTACAATAAAAGAGAGCAAATTGTTTGTTTCTATTTTGGCACCAACTTCCAAAAAAAATTATTTTTTCCTTTTTAGTGCATTTTTAAGTCGGTTTTTTTTACTTTTTTTTAAAAAGTTTTTTATTTTATAATTTTTAGTGACTTTTGGTATATACATATTATATAGATATATTTAATGTTAGGAAATGGGTAGAGCTGCGGCCCGCGTGCGAAAACGGCGTTACGAATCGATAGCCTACAACCCCCTTAGTGACACTGGAAAGTTTCATTAAGATCGGACCAGCCAATTCGAAGATACCAGGCGAGGGGTATCGAGGGGAGGGAAAAGTCAGGTTTTGTAGTGGAAAATCAAACCCCTTAGCCTTCTTAGTAATACTGTAAAGCTTCATTAAGATCGGACCACCGAATTCGAAGATACCAGGCGAGGAGTGTCGAAGGGGAATTTTCTCAGAGGGGATACCTATCTAGATCGTATTTTTGTCCCCGAAAATCCCTAACACCCAAGTTTCATGAAAATCGTTAGGCCTGTTTTCGAGATCCATTGTGCAGACAGACAGACTGACAGACAGAAGGACGACAGTCCTAGTATTATATTATAGGAGTACCAGGAAAACCGAGCCATGCTCGGCCACCTCAAAGTCGTCCTTTTGCTAAAATTTTGGAGAGGTGAGACCTATCGATCTAAATAGGTCTCACCTCTGTTAGAAAAAAGCACGCAATATGTTAGAAAAACACACACGGTGAGACGATACCTTTCTTACATAATTAAACTTCATATGACGAATATAATTGGGTATAATGTTGATTTTTTTTATATAAAAACATCAGGTTTGTAGTGGAAAAGTCAGGTTTGTAGTGGGAAAATCGAAAGCCCTTAGCCCCCTTAGTAATACTGTAAAGTTTCATTAAGATCGGACCATCCAATTCGAAGATACCAGGCGGGGGTATCGAGGGGAGGGAAAAGTCAGGTTTGTAGTGGAAAGATCGAAAGCCCCTAGCCCCCTTAGTAATACTGTAAAGTTTCATTAAAATCGGACCACCCAATTCGAAGATAACAGGCGAGGGGTATCGAGGGGAGGGAAAAGTCAGGTTTTTAGTGGAAAAATCGAAAGCCCTTAGCCCCCTTAGTGATACTGTAAAGTTTCATTAAGATCGGACCACCCAATTCGAAGATACCAGGCGAGGGGTATCGAGGGGAGGGAAAAGTCAGGTTTGTAGTGGAAAAATCGAAAGCCCCCAGCCCCCTTAGTAATACTGTAAAGTTTCATTCAGATCGGACCACCCAATTCGAAGATACCAAGCGAGGGGTATCGAAGGGGAATTTTCTCAGGGGTGAGACATATCTAGATCGAGTTCTTGTCCCCGAAAATCCCTAACTACCAAGTTTCGTGAAAATCGTTAGGCGGGTTTTCGAGATCGTTTGTGCAGACAGACAGACCAACAGACAAACATTCCTCGTATTATATTATAGGATATACCTATTTAATGTTAGGAAATGGGTAGAGCAAAACTTTGATCGTTCCAAACAGCGAATTTTTAGGGATGGCAACAGTAAGTTGTAAACTAAATTTTAGAGGTCGACAGCAAAAATTTTGGTCACCAACATTTTTTAGATCGACAGAAACCTTTCGTTAACCTTACAGACTTCTAAACATTAGAATTGGATTAGGCGACCCTAAAAACCCCCATATGTGTTTGTTTTTTATCTGGAAAATTTGAGGGTTGAAGGATTCGCTGCCCCCCAAAATATACGCATAAAAATTTTCAGACCGATCGGACCATCCGATTAGGGGACAGGGGAGGGGTTAAGAAGTGAAAGGGGTAGGGAAAAATCGATAAGGGGAAAACACTAGCCGTCCCCCAAAAAGGTACGCATACAAATTTTCAGACCGATCGGACCATCCGATTGGGAGTTGACAGGGGAGGGGTTAAGAAGCGAAAGGGGTAGGGGAAAATAGATAAGGGGAAAACACTAGCCGTCCTCCAAAAAGGTACGCATACAAATTTTCAGATCGATCAGACCATCCAATTGGGAGTTGACAGGGGAGGGGTTAAGAAGCGAAAGGGGTAGGGGAAATAGATAAGGGGAAAACACTAGCCGTCCCCCAAAATGTGAGCATACAAACTTTCAGACCGATCGGACCATACGATTGGGAGTTGACAGGGGAGGGGTTAAGAAGCGAAAGGGGTAGGGGAAAATAGATAAGGGGAAAACACTAGCCGTCCCCCAAAATGTACGCATACAAATTTTCAGATCGATCGGACCATCCGATTGGGAGTTGACAGGGGAGGGGAAGGCCGGGAAACGTCGGAGGGAAATTAAAATGGGACCAACTAGGGAGTGAACTCTGTCATCCACCAACGTTTCAACAAAATCCATGCAACGGCACCCAAGTACTGCGTGAACATACAGATATAAAATAAATAAATAAATAAATAAATAAATAAAGTTGGACCAAAACGAATTGATAACCTCCTCCTTTTTTGGAAGTCGGTTAAAAAACGAATTGATAACCTCCTCCTTTTTTGGAAGTCGGTTAAAAAAGGAGGAGGTTATCAATTCGTTTTGGTCCAACTTTATTTATTAACCGACTTCCAAAAAAAACTTTTTAAAAAAAAGTAAAAAAAAACCGACTTAAAAATGCACTAAAAAGGAAAAAATAATTTTTTTTTGGAAGTTGGTGCCAAAATAGAAACAAACAATTTGCTCTCTTTTATTGTACAATCTAAAAGTGCACTAAAAAGGAAAAAATAATTTTTTTGGAAGTTGGGGCCAAAATAGAAACTTAAAGAGGACTTCTATTCATATTTCTTGAGTGTTACTTTTACAGCTATCACCAATTCTATTACTGCTATCCAAATGAAAATATTTTATCTTTCGTGACGACATCTGACAAAAGAATATTTTTTTAATTTTAACGGAGCTTACCCAAAAACAAAAGAATATTTGTTAATGTTGACGTGGGTTAAGGGCAACGTGCCAAGTAAGGAACAATACCGCTGAAATTTTTATACCCGTATGGTATGGAATACCAAAGGGTATACTAACTTTGCCTTACCGTTTGTAACGCCAAGATCCCGTCATCACACACAAAAATGAATTACACCAGTGTGTTAGGAATGACAAAAGATTTTGATTTCCGCATGTCCGTCCGTCCGTCTGTCCGTCTGTCTGTGAACTCGATTGCGGACGCACGGATTGAGCTAGAGCCTTGAAATTTTGCGCAGATCCGTTTTTCGTAAAATGCGAGGCTAAGTTCGTTAATGGGCGAAAACGGTCCATTAGGGGGGGTACCCCCCATACGAACGAAATCGTTTTTTGCGAATATCTCAAAAACGGTGCATATTATCAAAAAAGTGCAAGAACAAAAGTTATTTAGGATATGATTCTACATAAAACTTCCATACATCAAAATCCGATTGGAACAAATTTTAAAAAATCTCATTAGAAACTTTGACTTCAAAGTGTAATTTTGGTACAACTGTTCACTTAAATCACCATACGGGTTTTCAATAATTGCCAGATTGGCAAATATAGCTTTTGTTATGTTTATATTATGTAGGTAGGCTGTAAAAAAATAATGGTTTGAATCTCATCTCTGTGACTTATTAGAAAACAAAAACTTTTGGTACAATTCAATAAATAATAATTTTATTTATTAGAAATTTTTTTTAATTTTATATATTGTACAATAAAAGAGAGCAAATTGTTTGTTTCTATTTTGGCACCAACTTCCAAAAAAAAATTGTTTTTTCCTTTTTAGTGCATTTTTAAGTCGGTTTTTTTTACTTTTTTTTAAAAAGTTTTTTGGAAGTCGGTTAAAAAAGGAGGAGGTTATCAATTCGTTTTGATCCAACTTTATTTATTTATTTATTTATTTATTTATTTATTTATTTATTTATTTTATATCTGTATGTTCGCGCAGTACTTGGGTGCCGTTGCATGGATTTTGTTGAAACGTTGGTGGATGACAGAGTTCACTCCCTAGTTGGTCCCATTTTAATTTCCCTCCGACGTTTCCCGGCCTTCCCCTCCCCTGTCAACTCCCAATCGGATGGTCCGATCGATCTGAAAATTTGTATGCGTACATTTTGGGGGACGGCTAGTGTTTTCCCCTTATCTATTTTCCCCTACCCCTTTCGCTTCTTAACCCCTCCCCTGTCAACTCCCAATCGGATGGTCCGATCGATCTGAAAATTTGTATGCGTACATTTTGGGGGACGGCTAGTGTTTTCCCATTATCTATTTTCCCCTACCCCTTTCGCTTCTTAACCCCTCCCCTGTCAACTCCCAATCGGATGGTCCGATCGGTCTGAAAATTTGTATGCGTACCTTTTTGGGGGACGGCTAGTGTTTTCCCCTTATCTATTTTCCCCTACCCCTTTCGCTTCTTAACCCCTCCCCTATCAACTCCCAATCGGATGGTCCGATCGATCTTAAAATTTGTATGCTCACATTTTGGGGGACGGCTAGTGTTTTTCCCTTATCTATTTTCCCCTACCCCTTTCGCTTCTTAACCCCTCCCCTGTCCCCTAATCGGATGGTCCGATCGGTCTGAAAATTTTTATGCGTATATTTTGGGGGGCAGCGAATCCTTCAACCCTCAAATTTTCCAGATAAAAAACAAACACATATGGGGGTTTTTAGGGTCGCCTAATCCAATTCTAATGTTTAGAAGTCTGTAAGGTTAACGAAAGGTTTCTGTCGATCTAAAAAATGTTGGTGACGACCCCCAAAATTTTTGCTGTCGACCTCTAAAATTTAGTTTACAACTTACTGTTGCCATCTCTAAAAATTCGCTGTTTGGAACGATCAAAGTTTTGCTCTACCCATTTCCTAACATTAAATAGGTATATCCTATAATATAATACGAGGACTGTCGTCCTTCTGTCTGTCAGTCTGTCTGTCTGCACAATGGATCTCGAAAACAGGCCTAACGATTTTCATGAAACTTGGGTGTTAGGGATTTTCGGGGACAAAAATACGATCTAGATAGGTATCCCCTCTGAGAAAATTCCCCTTCGACACCCCTCGCCTGGTATCTTCGAATTCGGTGGTCCGATCTTAATGAAGCTTTACAGTATTACTAAGAAGGCTAAGGGGTTTGATTTTCCACTACAAAACCTGACTTTTCCCTCCCCTCGATACCCCTCGCCTGGTTTCTTCGAATTGGCTGGTCCGATCTTAATGAAACTTTCCAGTGTCACTAAGGGGGTTGAAGGCTATCGATTCGTAACGCCGTTTTCGCACGCGGGCTGCGGCTTTACTTGCTCTACCCATTTCCTAACATTAAATATATCTATATAATGTATATACCAAAAATCACTAAAAATTATAAAATAAAAAACTTTTTAAAAAAAAGTAAAAAAAACCGACTTAAAAATGCACTAAAAAGGAAAAAATAATTTTTTTGGAAGTTGGTGCCAAAATAGAAACAAACAATTTGCTCTCTTTTATTGTACAATCTAAAAGTATTAAAATACATATTGAATGGGTTTTATATTCCCCAAATTTTGAATATCGATTCTTGTCACTATAAAAAATTTATTTTTATCACATCGAATATTTGCAATGCATTAAACGAAACGCGGGATGTAAAAATTATAGTCATTGTGATATTTTAACCGCGAGTCTATTGGACATAAAAGTACTCGACAACTGTAAAAAGCTTTTGATTGTCTTAACAATTCTTGTTACAATAAAATTATTTGTAACACTCAAGAAATATGAATAGAAGTCCTCTTTAAGTTTCTATTTTGGCACCAACTTCCAAAAAAATTATTTTTTCCTTTTTAGTGCATTTTTAAGTCGGTTTTTTTTACTTTTTTTTAAAAAGTTTTTTTGGAAGTCGGTTAAAAAAGTAAAAAAAACCGACTTAAAAATGCACTAAAAAGGAAAAAATAATTTTTTTTTGGAAGTTGGTGCCAAAATAGAAACAAACAATTTGCTCTCTTTTATTGTACAATATATAAAATTAAAAAAAATTTCTAATAAATAAAATTATTATTTATTGAATTGTACCAAAAGTTTTTGTTTTCTAATAAGTCACAGAGATGAGATTCAAACCATTATTTTTTTACAGCCTACCTACATAATATAAACATAACAAAAGCTATATTTGCCAATCTGGCAATTATTGAAAACCCGTATGGTGATTTAAGTGAACAGTTGTACCAAAATTACACTTTGAAGTCAAAGTTTCTAATGAGATTTTTTAAAATTTGTTCCAATCGGATTTTGATGTATGGAAGTTTTATGTAGAATCATATCCTAAATAACTTTTGTTCTTGCACTTTTTTGATAATATGCACCGTTTTTGAGATATTTGCAAAAAACGATTTCGTTCGTATGGGGGGTACCCCCCCTAATGGACCGTTTTCGCCCATTAACGAACTTGGCCTCGCATTTTACGAAAAACGGATCTGCGCAAAATTTCAAGGCTCTAGCTCAATCCGTGCGTCCGCAATCGAGTTCACAGACAGACGGACAGACGGACGGACGGACATGCGGAAATCAAAATCTTTTGTCATTCCTAACACACTGGTGCGGTATTGTTCCTTACTTGGCACGTTGCCCTTAACCCACGTCAACATTAACAAATATTCTTTTGTTTTTGGGTAAGCTCCGTTAAAATTAAAAAAATATTCTTTTGTCAGATGTCGTCACGAAAGATAAAATATTTTCATTTGGATAGCAGTAATAGAATTGGTGATAGCTGTAAAAGTAACACTCAAGAAATATGAATAGAAGTCCTCTTTAAGTTTCTATTTTGGCACCAACTTCCAAAAAAAAATTATTTTTTCCTTTTTAGTGCATTTTTAAGTCGGTTTTTTTTACTTTTTTTTAAAAAGTTTTTTATTTTATAATTTTTAGTGACTTTTGGTATATACATATTATATAGATATATTTAATGTTAGGAAATGGGTAGAGCTGCGCCCCACGTGCGAAAACGGCGTTACGAATCGATAGCCTTCAACCCCCTTAGTGACAGTGGAAAGTTTCATTAAGATCGGACCAGCCAATTTGAAGATACCAGGCGAGGGGTATCGAGGGGAGGGAAAAGTCAGGTTTTGTAGTGGAAAATCAAACCCCTTAGCCTTCTTAGTAATACTGTAAAGCTTCATTAAGATCGGACCACCGAATTCGAAGATACCAGGCGAGGAGTGTCGAAGGGGAATTTTCTCAGAGGGGATACCTATCTAGATCGTATTTTTGTCCCCGAAAATCCCTAACACCCAAGTTTCATGAAAATCGTTAGGCCTGTTTTCGAGATCCATTGTGCAGACAGACAGACTGACAGACAGAAGGACGACAGTCCTAGTATTATATTATAGGATATACCTATTTAATGTTAGGAAATGGGTAGAGCAAAACTTTAAGGGAGATGTCCCACTGGCGCATCAGCTCCTGCGGCTGACTGATCCCGACATCAGGTCGCGCAGCTGCAAGAACTGATTCGATCATTTGACATGGCACACTGAACTGGGATCAGCTGACCTCAAACGTCAAAATGTCGGACTCGGAGGAAGAACTTCTCCTTATTTCTCTGCTAAAAAAACTGAATCTGTGCAATCGTACAAGCATCTTCCTTTTCCTACAGCTTGAACGATTCCTGTGTTTAATTTCCCCTCTTCGATGGATATCGTATTTATTTTCCCTTGTTCAAAAGTTTATTAGTTAAACAGACTTGTCAAAATTTGATGATGTCTCCAACTAGTAATTATTTTAAAGTCAACATTATATGAAGTAGAGAGCCTAAAACCTAGAGAGTGGCCATGCTATTTTAATAGACTGTGCCACTGATGACAATTATTACCGCCAGATAATAAAAATATTGAAAATTATCATTTTGTTTTATTTAATCTAACAAAAATGACAATAGAAACTACCCGCCATGTTCATGATATCAGCTACATTTAGGTCAGTTCAAAAAAGTCAGCTTTGTGTCCCAGACATGCAGCTGCACATTTTTTGCAGTGTGCCATGCGCCATTGGATTACATGTGCAACTGATATCGGGATCAGTAAGCTGCAGCAGCTGATGGCCAGTGGGACATATCGCTAATCGTTCCAAACAGCGAATTTTTAGGGATGGCAACAGTAAGTTGTAAACTAAATTTTAGAGGTCGACAGCAAAAATTTTGGTCACCAACATTTTTTAGATCGACAGAAACCTTTCGTTAACCTTACAGACTTCTAAACATTAGAATTGGATTAGGCGACCCTAAAAACCCCCATATGTGTTTGTTTTTTATCTGGAAAATTTGAGGGTTGAAGGATTCGCAGCCCCCCAAAATATACGCATAAAAATTTTCAGACCGATCGGACCATCCGATTAGGGGACAGGGGAGGGGTTAAGAAGCAAAAGGGGTAGGGGAAAATAGATAAGGGGAAAACACTAGCCGTCCCCCAAAATGTGAGCATACAAATTTTCAGATCGATCGGACCATCCGATTGGGAGTTGACAGGGGAGGGGTTAAGAAGCGAAAGGGGTAGGGGAAAATAGATAAGGGGAAAACACTAGCCGTCCCCCAAAAAGGTACGCATACAAATTTTCAGACCGATCGGACCATCCGATTGGGAGTTGACAGGGGAGGGGTTAAGAAGCGAAAGGGGTAGGGGAAAATAGATAAGGGGAAAACACTAGCCGTCCCCCAAAAAGGTACGCATACAAATTTTCAGACCGATCGGACCATCCGATTGGGAGTTGACAGGGGAGGGGTTAAGAAGCGAAAGGGGTAGGGGAAAATAGATAATGGGAAAACACTAGCCGTCCCCCAAAATGTACGCATACAAATTTTCAGATCGATCGGACCATCCGATTGGGAGTTGACAGGGGAGGGGAAGGCCGGGAAACGTCGGAGGGAAATTAAAATGGGACCAACTAGGGAGTGAACTCTGTCATCCACCAACGTTTCAACAAAATCCATGCAACGGCACCCAAGTACTGCGTGAACATACAGATATAAAATAAATAAATAAATAAATAAATAAAGTTGGACCAAAACGAATTGATAACCTCCTCCTTTTTTGGAAGTCGGTTAAAAAGTTGGACCAAAACGAATTGATAACCTCCTCCTTTTTTGGAAGTCGGTTAAAAACGCTAGTTTTGAGACTTTTTTTAATGCATATTTAAACATATATCTTGTTTTCAAGTCGGTTTTATTCTTTGTTTTTCACAATAATAAAATATAACTAGAATTTGGACCCGGCTTCGCCCGGCTAAAAGCGTGAACAGAAAAAAAACTTAGGAAAACTAAATTCATTTGGTTAAAAATTAGGTAGCCTGTATGCTGTTCGTTAGTTTTTTCTCTTCGGAAAATGATTAAGAAACTAACAAAAAATTCCAGCACTTGCATTCGGTACTACTTTACCCCCTTCCGCTTACTCCCCCACCTCTCGGGCCACTTTTTAATGGGTCTATGTTGGGGCTGCACCCCCGACGAACATCTATGCCAAATTTCAGGCCAATCGGTTCAGTAGTTTCCCCGCGAAAGAGTAACATAGCGCAAAAACTAAGTTTCGAAATCACTTTATCCCTCCCCTTACTCCCCCCACCTCTCGGGCTACTTTTCCGTATGCCTATGTTGGAACCAGAACTACCACAGACACTCATGCCAAATTTCAAGTCAATCGGTTCAGCCGTTTTTGCGTGAAAGAGAAACAGACAGACAGACAGACAGACCCCAACTCATTTTCACTTTCTTCTACGGAGTATAATAAAGTACTAGGGGCTGCGCCCCGAACCGCTTCGCGGTTCATCCCCCTTCCGCAGGTCGGCCTTCGGCCTCCCTGCCCCCGTCGGCCTACGGCCTCCACAACTACTCGGCCTTCGGCCTCGCCCCTAACGCTTGAATTGTTGGAATTTGATGTATGGAGATGTTACGTAAAATTATTTAAATATATTTCAATTTCAGCTCTCGCCTTCCTCTTTACTCGGCCTTCGGCCTCGAGTCAAATGCATAAAGTTAACCCAAAAAAGGGAAATTTTTTTAGAGACATTTTTCTTTATGACCCAACGGTGTATTACAAAATCGTACTGTTTACTTACAATATATTCAATAACGGTAAAAGGTGGTTATCCACACGGGGAAAGACAATATTGTGGGAAATGTTATTCTTTTTAATTCATGTCATACATTGAAGCACCAAATCCCTTTAGAATTGCAGAAGATAGCAGGTGAGGGCTATACATAACGATGGTATCTATGCTATTTTTCGCAGTATTATATTGTTTTTCAGACTCCAATACTGCATTACTGCTTTTTTCCCCAAAATACTGTATTTAAATACTCAGAAAACTTTAATTCTTTAACGTTTCGAAATTCAAATTTATTAATAGCAATGCAAAACGTCAGTGGCAACACAAAACAGTGGCAACACATGGCAAGTGTAAATACATTCAAACGACGAACAGCGAAGTATTGATGGCAACATGTCATATAGATTCGCTTCTTCCTTTCCCCATCGATTACTGTCTTGTCATTATTCATCCTTCTTCAGAACGCGTTACTTTGATTTTGCCTTCCATTGTTAATTTAAAAGAATAAAAATGCCGAAATTAAAAGCAAAGACACAAATTTTCATTGAATAAAATTTATACTGCGAAAAATACTGTTTTTTCAAATCGATTTACTGCTTTTTTAAATTTTTAGGTGAAATATACTGTTTTTTGTCCGAAAAAAGATACCATCGTTAGCTATACATAAAAAGGAGGGGTAGATATTAGTGAGCAAAAATTTTTCCTGCGGGGTGACCTCTGTCATGGTGAAAATCGGATCCGAAACCCTTAAGCGCATAAAGAGGTTTCAAGAGAGGGAAAGGGGTTGCTATTAAACTGGATCCGACACCCTTGAGTAAGAGATATTAGAAGAAACGGGGATTGACATCAAAAAGAATCATATCCTTTATTCTGTCAATAACTGTACCTGTGTGCAAAGTTTGATCAAAATCGGCCGCGCCGTTTTTGCGTGATGCCGGAACGAACATTCAGACAAACAGACAGAAATACCGACCGACATTCAGACAGACGGACAAACATAAATTTTAAGCATAACCAAACCTATAATTGCCAGTCGGGCAATTATTAGAAACTCGTATAGTGATATTCCTATCAAAAATCGAACAGTTGTATCAAAATTCCAGTTTGAAGTCAAACTTTCCAAAAAATATTTTCGTTCGTATGGGGGTACCCCCTAATGATTCATTTTTGCCCATTAACGAACTTAGCCTCGCATTTTGCGAAAAACGGATCTGCACAAAATTTCAAGTCTCTAGCTCAATCCGTGCGCCCGCAATCCACGCCACAGACGGACATGCAAAAATCAATTTTGTTTATCATTCTAAACACACTGGTGTAATCCATTTTAATGTGTGATGACGGGGTCTTGGCGTTACAAACGGTAAGGCAAAGTTAATATACCCTTTGGTTTCACCATACGGGTACAAAAATGTCATTTTTAGCATCAGTATTATACGACCAAATACATCAATGTATGTCAATATTTTTGAGAAAATCCAAAATTACAAAAATTGTCCCTCTTACAGTTTTTATTATATAGATGGGAAAAAAGTAAAGTGGACACATCTTTCATTTAAAAAAAGAATAATCAAAATCGATTTTAAGCTGGAGCTGTGTCGAAAGAAATACATACAAAATCACTTTGCCTTTTAAATATATAGATGAGTCTTCGATCTTAACAACACGGATCGCAGCTGGGCGTTTAATGAAGGGGTAAAATACCCATGCTCGAAGCCAGGGTTGCTGGTGCCAAGTTTTTTTTTTAATTTAATTTTTTTTTTCATTTAGTTAAAACAAATTTTTTTCTTTTTGATTTTTGTGTTCTTTTTCGTATGTGAAAACTGTTTAAAACAAAAATAGAGACACTAATTATAAACCGAAAACGATTTTGATCAGATTTTCACCATTGTCCGTGATGATAATATTTTACGACTGAAGTTAGCTTGCCCGTGAGGAGGCTGGAAAAACTAATTGGGTATTAGAGTTTTAAAATTCAAAACCGAAAGTCTTGAAGCGGACACTAAATCTATATATATTTAAAAGGCAAAGCGATTTTGTTTGGATAGAGCTCTCTTTTTTTAAAAAAAAGGATCATCAAAATCGGAGCCGCTGGAGCTCTGCGGAAAGAAATCCAAACAAAATCGCTTTGCCTTTTAAATATATATAGATTTAGTGTCCGCTTCAAGACTTTCGGTTTTGAATTTTAAAACTCTAATACCCAATTAGTTTTTCCAGCCTCCTCACGGGCAAGCTAACTTCAGTCGTAAAATATTATCATCACGGACAATGGTGAAAATCTGATCAAAATCGTTTTCGGTTTATAAAAATCATATTTGATTCAACTTAATCATATTTTGCTTAGTTATGTCGTAGTTTATATAATTTGTAAATAAATAATTTTTTTTTGTAAATATAGGTTAAATAGAATTTTAAGTAGTTACTAAGTTTTTTATATACAGCCTTGGCCAAAAGTATTGAGCACCCTGTAAATTTTACTAATATACAAAATCTGATGCTCCAAATCAATCGTATTGTTTATTAAAGTTTTGTCGGCATCTAAAAAATAAAATTTAAATAATAGTCAAGTGACTGGTTAGTAACAAAACATCTAGAACCTTAAAAATTTGCTTTTGTGGTGTTTTTTGATATCCGATTAGTTCGCTTTCTCAGCTCGCTGTGAAGACATACAGTTGTGTAGTGCCTTGAAGTGATTTTTTTTCAATAAATTAAATATTTTAATGTAAATATGGCGAAAAAAAGAGAACTGACATTGCAACAGCGGGTAGAAATTCAACTTTTGAAGCAGCAAGGCAAGTCCCAAGTGGAAATTTCTAAAACCGTTAAATTTTCGCGTCCAGCTGTGCAATATGTTATCGAACGGTTCGAGAAGACTGGATCGCATAAAAATAGACACAGATCTGGACGAAAACGACTTACTATAGATCGTGAAGACAGAATATTAGTAAGGGATTCACTGAAAAATAGGAGAAAAACGTCTTTCGAGCTCGCTGCTGATTTTTCAGTAACAATTAAAAAGCCAATATCTGCCAGGAGGACACGAAGAAGACTGCAGAAAGCTGGTCTAAAAGGCTGCAAAGCCAGGAAGAAGCCGTGGCTTTCCGAAAAAAACAAAAAGGCTCGCTTCCAATGGGCTCTAAAACACAAAAGTTTAACCGAGCAAGATTGGTCAAATATTCTATGGTCGGACGAATCAAACTTTCAGGGGAGTAAAATAATTCCTTTTTCTGTAGAAAAACATTATTTTCGACCCGAAAAATATGTGTAGTGTAGTAAAATCCAACGGTTTAGAAATCATATTTTTTAATTATTTTTTAGGTTTTCGGGACACCCGATGCATCGTATGTCCGCCGCCGAATAGGCGAAGAGTATAATGTCGAATGTGTTGCACCAACCGTAAAATACGGGGGTGGCAGTATAATGGTTTGGGGCTGCATGGCTGGATCTGGAGTTGGTGAAATGTTCGTATGTGAAGGCAAAATGAACTCCAAAAAATACATAAATGTGCTCAAAACTACACTTATGGCGTCGTTTTCATGCATTTTTGGAGATACAAACATGGATGGCGTAAAGTTTCAGCAAGATAACGCACCATGCCATAAATCCACCGAAACAAAGAATTGGTTTGAAGAAAATTGCGTCGATGTTTTAGAGTGGCCTTCGCAGTCTCCGGATTTAAACCCCATAGAACATTTATGGGCTATACTAAAGCGTAAGGTCCGGGCACATCAAATTTCGTCAAAACAAGATTTAAAAAGTCACCTCCAAGAAGCGTGGAGCGCGATAAGCAGCGATGAATGTAAGAAACTCGTCGCATCCATGCCTAAGAGGGTCGCTGCCGTTATAAAGGCGAAGGGTGGCCCCACAAAATATTAAATTTTTATCATACAATAAACGATTAACTTCTACTAAAACTATTTTTATTTGACTCCATCTAAATATAACGGTTATTTTGCCATATATCATGGGTGCTCAATACTTTTGGCCAAGGCTATATATATATACATATAATTATGATTAATATAAATTTAATATAAAATTTTTATATGAAACATGCAAAAATTTATTTAATTCTATTCAAATATATATAAGAAGCCAAACTAAATTCCTAGAACAACATACAACAAAATAAAAAAAAAAACATGTGTGTGCAGTGCACACGCGGTAGAAGTGAAACCTTAGAAAAACTAAACACCGAGAGAATGAGACGAATGCGGTATCAGGTGTGGGATAGTTATAGCGTTTATTTATTATAATATTGGTACCAAGTTCAAAAGTCATATTATATTTTTATTGAAAATCTAATACCGGATTCGTGATCAGCGACCCCAAAAACCCTAAAATGCAAATTTTTTCGGGGAAAATGGGAAAAAGGATATTTTCATTATCCTTACAGGACCTTCCGTTTCGAATTTTGAAAATCTAATATCGGATTCGTGATCAGTGACCCCAAAAACCCTATAGTGCACATTTTTCCGGGGAAAAATGGGAAAAAGGATATTTTCATTATCCTTACAGGACCTTCCGTTTCGAATTTTGAAAATCTAATACCGGATTCGTGATCAGCGACCCCAAAAACCCCATAGTGCCTATTTTTCCGGGGAAAAATGGGAAAAAGGATATTTTCATTATCCTTACAGGACCTTCCGTTTCGAATTTTGAAAATCTAATATCGGATTCGTGATCAGTGACCCCAAAAACCCTATAGTGCAAATTTTTCCGGGGAAAAATGGGAAAAAGGATATTTTCATTATCCTTACAGGACATTCCGTTTCGAATTTTGAAAATCTAATACCGGATTCGTGATCAGCGACCCCAAAAACCCTAAAATGCAAATTTTTCCGGGGCAAAATGATAAAAAGGATATTTTCATTATCCTTACAGGACCTTCCGTTTCGAATTTTGAAAATCTAATACCGGATTCGTGATCAGCGACCCCAAAAACCCTAAAATGCAAATTTTTCCGGGGAAAAATGGGAAAAAGGATATTTTCATTATCCTTACAGGACCTTCCGTTTCGAATTTTGAAAATCTACATAGCTAAAAACCTGCTCCTGGCAACACAGATTATTTTGCAAAAAACCGCATAAAAATCGGTCCAGTAGTTTTTGAGTTTTGTAATCTCAGGCAGACAGACAAACAATAAAACACCCATTTTTATTTATATACGAGTAGATATGTATGTATATATTGCAATTTATGACGAAACATAATTTATCGCCTCCTCTCTCCACTTCCTCCCTCCTACCACTTCTCCCTTCTCCCCTTTCCCATCCCGTGACCCACCCTCTTCCCCTTCCCTTACCCCTTCCTCCTACCCATCAATTTTGTTTACGATAAATTGACTGGCACCCATCTGTATTCTATCTCATTTTCTCGTAGGCTAAAATATCCTATCTCTTTTTACTGTCGTTTCATCGAGTTTGAAATCACTCACAACGCCGCTAAAGAAGTTTTCACTTCAAAAAAACTCTGTTGCCACTCTCCACTGAATTTAAAATAATAATACGAAATCCTAAGCAATATTGGGGCCCAAATATTCCTAACTGATTCTGATATTTTCCTAATAATAATATTTTTCTTTCACTTATTGGAATCAGTATTATTCTCTCTTTCTTTGTTTCCTTTTTTCTTTTGGGGTTTAGAACCAGAAGATGTGGCGGCAGATCACACTAGATCATACATTTATCACTAGATCAATACAAATTTTAACGAGGACTGAAGGTCCGGAAAAGAAGGCAATGAATTTTTATTGGCTTTGCAAAATTTTAAATTAGGAAAAATGAGAAAATGGAGGTCCATTCACTTTTCCAGGATAGCGATGTTTCCTTTCTCTTCTTTTGAAGTGAAAACTTCTTTAGCGGCGTTGTGAGTGATTTCAAACTCGATGAAACGACAGTAAAAAGAGATAGGATATTTTAGCCTACGAGAAAAAGAGATAGAATACAGATGGGTGCCAGTCAATTTATCGTAAACAAGATTGATGGGAAGGGGAAGAGGGCGGGTTACGGGAAGGGAAAGGGGAGAAGGGAGAAGTGATAGGAGGGAGGAAGCGGAGAGAGGAGGCGATAAATTATGTTTCGTCATAAATTGCAATATATACATATCTACTCGTATATAAATAAAAATGGATGTTTTATTGTTTGTCTGTCTGCCTGAGATTACAAAACTCAAAAACTACTGGACCGATTTTTATGCGGTTTTTTGCAAAATAATCTGTGTTGCCAGGAGCAGGTTTTTAGCTATGTAGATTTTCAAAATTCGAAACGGAAGGTCCTGTAAGGATAATGAAAATATCCTTTTTCCCATTTTTCCCCGGAAAAATTGGCATTTTAGGGTTTTTGGGGTCACTGATCACGAATCCGGTATTAGATTTTCAAAATTCGAAACGGAAGGTCCTGTAAGGATAAGGAAAATATCCTTTTTCCCATTTTGCCCCGGAAAAAATTGCATTTTAGGGTTTTTGGGGTCGCTGATCACGAATCCGGTATTAGATTTTCAAAATTCGAAACGGAAGGTCCTGTAAGGATAATGAAAATATCCTTTTTCCCACTTTTCCCCCGAAAAATTTGCACTATAGGGTTTTTGGGGTCACTGATCACGAATCCGATATTAGATTTTCAAAATTCGAAACGGAAGGTCCTGTAAGGATAATGAAAATATCCTTTTTCCCATTTTTCCCTGGAAAAATAGGCACTATGGGGTTTTTGGGGTCGCTGATCACGAATCCAGTATTAGATTTTCAAAATTCGAAACGGAAGGTCCTGTAAGGATAATGAAAATATCCTTTTTCCCATTTTCCCCGGAAAAATTTGCATTTTAGGGTTTTTGGGGTCGCTGATCACGAATCCGGTATTAGATTTTCAATAAAAATATAATATGACTTTTGAACTTGGTACCAATATTATAATAAATAAACGCTATAACTATCCCACACCTGATACCGCATTCGTCTCATTCTCTCGCTGTTTAGTTTTCCTAAGGTTTCACTTCTACCGCGTGTGCACTGCACACACATGTTTTTTTTTCTGCACCGCCGAAAACCAAGGATTAAATTAGTTTTTTTTTACTTTGTTTTTTTTTTTTTTGTTTATCGAAGTTAAACAGAACTCGAAATGGATTAATATCCTTTTTATATCTGATGGTTAATCACTAGGGAAAGATCGAGGGATGACGAGGTTATGCAACCACGTGTGAAAACTATTGAAAGAGGTTAACCAAGTTTTTTTCTACCGCTCAATGGAATTACTTGTAATTTAGTTGGATCTTACTTGGATTTTTAGGTTTCTGGAGGTTTTTCCCGATATTCTACTCTATTGCGTATGAACAGGCTCTTTACGGAAATATCTCCTCTCTTCCAGGTGCCTAGAGTTCCCTGCCTTGTAAAAATGGCCACTCAGCAAATTTTCAAGAAATTCTTACGCAACTTCTGCACGAGGTGAAACTTGGCAATCTTCTCAACCGGAAATGCTACCATATTACCTAAAACCACGTCAAACCCGGAAAGTAAGCCATATTGGAGGAAGACGAGAAAAAAAATCAAGTACTAGTAGAGTCAAATTTCGTGTTTAAGGAATATGTGTCGGATCATATTATTGTGAATGTTCAAATCAAATTTGATCAAAATTTTGATAGTCTGAGTGTGGAAAAGACTATAGCGTTTTGATAGTTTTCAAAAAAATAAACATTCATGGTGGAATATGGCTGAAATGTAAGTCTTCACAATTTGTGTAAACAAATAAGTTCAAATTGTTTTCATATTTTTTTTTCCATTTCTTTTGCAGATATCAATTTTCGGTGGGATTCAATTGTTCTTCACTAGAACTAGATTGCAGCTGATCAGCAGAGATGTCCGTGTAAGTATACACATCAATTAGATTTGATCTAGTTTATTTCATTTTTTTATTATTCTCATTAAAACTATTATTAATTTCTTTTTTTTTTCAGATGTGCAGCTACGTATGAGGGACAGCGCAAGGTATTCCGAGAACACAGGAGATGTGGCTTTAAATCGGGAAAAGTAAGTAAAAGTACTTTGTTTATATTTTACTTTGTTTAAAGTTTGACATTTTTATTAGTTTTTTTTTTGTTTTGTTTTTCTCTCTTAGGTCGCATCGAAGGGCAACTAGGAAGAAAAATCATCACCTACCGGGAATAAATTTAATATCGGTGGGTAGGAATAGTTTTTTTTTTCCCAAAAGTGATAAATTATTGCCAAAAAAATGAATTTGTGTTGTTCCGTGCCGTGAAGCAATTGTTTTTATGTGAAGTTAGGTTAGGAGCAGTTTATTAAAATTTTACTTTTGACGTGGATACGTCTTGGATTTTGGTAATGGGGGTACAAATTAGAAAATCGGCTTGCTGCCATGATAACAAATTTGCAATCGATGAAACTCGATAGTTTGTGGAGATATCTGAACAAAACCTGTGTTATGAGATGAGGGCTACATTAAAGCATTGTATAGGGTATTTTGTTATGTTAAACTATGTTCAATTATGTTTTTAAAAAGCAAAATCAAAATTTTTACTCCGCTGTTATGTTGTGTCTGCTGCTTGCAGTACAGATTTCACATGTATACTCTTTTTATGCTTTCTTTGTGTGTATTGAATCTCATATAGAACTTGATTGTTTCTCTTCTCTAAATGGGTTGTTCTGATTCTGGCTATTCATATTATTTCGGTTCAATTCGCTTTGGAGGAATTGAAAAAAATTAAAATAAAAATCACTCTCGAGAAAACGAAATTCAGAATTTCAGTAAAACGCTCCAAAGAACGAGAAAAAATTATGGTTTTAATTTGCTTTGAGAACACAACTTTAATGCTGGGACCGAGATATCGCTCTCTTACTAATGAAATGCATACTTATATGCGTGTGTGCATCATACCCAACAGCAGCCATCGCTCGAACCTTTCATTCATTTTTATGCAAAGCATACAAACCGCTTTGAACAAGAGCGGAAGACTTAAAGAGAAACAATTTCGATCTTAACTTGGGGGGAGAAGGAAAAATGTGCATCGATCGCATGGCCGAATTAAACACAGGTCTGCTGGTTGCTTTTTAACAGCCACCATTTTGCTACGTCATCGGCAAGAAATATCGGTGCATTCTTTCTAATGTTGATTGTGTGTGCGCTAATTTCAATAATCTATATATATAAAAATGGATGTATGTATGTATGTATGTATGTGGCTTATAGACTTCTAAGCCGCTGAACCGATTTTGACCAAATTTTCAGGAAAACTTTAGATTAGCACAGAGGGTGTTTCTGTGAAGTTTGGTGCACCTACCCCTTAAGCTTCCCCCCTCTCCCATACAATCCAAAAAGTTATTTGCAAATTTCTCGAAAACGGTTCACTTTATTGCAAAACTCCTAGAACAAACAGTGTTTAGAATCCAATTCTACATAAATACTCAATACATGAAAATTCAATTGGAACACCTTTTGAAATTCTTATTGCAAAATTTCACTCTAATAAAAAATGTTGTATGTTTGTTTCTTTATGACTTTACCTCCTACAACGTTATTATATTGGGTAACCTGCTACTCCAAAAACTCATTAAAAAAAGGAATCTATATATATAGTAATCGATGGGGAAAGGAAGAAGCGAATCTATATGACATGTTGCCATCAATACTTCGCTGTTCGTCGTTTGAATGTATTTACACTTGCCATGTGTTGCCACTGACGTTTTGCATTGCTATTAATAAATTTGAATTCCGAAACGTTAAAGAATTAAAGTTTTCTGAGTATTTAAATACAGTATTTTGGGGAAAAAAGCAGTAATGCAGTATTGGAGTCTGAAAAACAATATAATACTGCGAAAAACAGTATAGATACCATCGTTATGTATAGCCCTCACCTGCTATCTTCTGCAATTCTAAAGGGATTTGGTGCTTCAATGTATGACATGAATGAAAAAGAACGACATTTCCCACAATATTGTCTTTCGCCGTGTGGATAACCACCTTTTACCGTTATTGAATATATTGTAAGTAAACAGTACGATTTTGTAATACACCGTTGGGTCACAAAGAAAAATGTCTCTAAAAAAATTTCCCTTTTTTGGGTTAACTATATGCATTTGACTCGAGGCCGAAGGCCGAGTAAAGAAGAAGGCGAGAGCTGAAATATATTTAAATAATTTTACGTAACATCTCCATACATCAAATTCCAACAATTCAAGTGCGAGGGGCGAGGCCGAAGGCCGAGTAGTTGTGGAGGCCGTAGGCCGACGGGGGCAGGGAGGCCGAA
The DNA here is from genome assembly GCA_964034945.1 of Chrysopilus asiliformis. NCBI lineage: Eukaryota > Metazoa > Arthropoda > Insecta > Diptera > Rhagionidae > Chrysopilus > Chrysopilus asiliformis. Next base: position 60,694,050 of record OZ035961.1, on the reverse strand, counting down.
GGCCGACCTGTGGAAGGGGGATGAACCGCGAAGCGGTTCGGGGCGCAGCCCCTAGTATTTCATATAAAAAGGGAAAATTCCCATTGAATCGTATAAGAATTTCTTGCCGATGACGTCAGAGCCAGAAGCAACTGAGCTGTCAAACAGACCTTGTATAATTCGGCCATGGTTTTGAACCACGGTGTGTCAACTTAGAACAAAAAGTCGATTTCATTGTATAGTTCCGATTTCAAAAAACGACGGCGCACATGTCGCATGTGTTTTTCGCTTTTCAAGCATGATGGCGCGCGTGTGGCATGTTTTCTCCGACTTGACCATGATTTGACGTTAGTTTTTTTTTTCTTCATTTTTGGGCACATTTTAATTCCGGTAATTTTTCAAGTATCCTTAAAAACACCAGTATTTTAGGAAGAATCAGAGAACGATTCGTTTGAGTGGGTAGAATTGAAGCAGTTGTACCTTGAAACCTGTTGTGAGCCATCAGTTTCGCCCCTGAGACTTCGCTGTCGGTTTTGCCTAAAGTTGTGACATTCTGTGCGGTTGGGGCGCATCACTGCTGAAGAATTTTCCACAGTGACTTACTGCTGAAAGGTATCTCCATTTATTTGCAATTTTTGAGAAAATTTCATGGTGTATTTCTAGGTCACACAAACTACATTAACGATGTTTCTTGGGAGCCCGAGGGCGAATATTTAGCTTTAGTCAGTGAGGACCACACCTGCATACTTTTGCAGCCAGAGACGTGATTATTTGGGATCTGAGGAAGTCGAGGTAATGATCTCGGGATAGTCTTACTTTGCTGCAATAAATTGTAATTCCTCTTCCAGTCGTTCGAGACACTCGAGCATTCCATGAAGACGGAGGCAAAGTTGCCGCAAAATCAAGCCCCACTTAAGCTTTATGGTGGGCTTTGCTGGCACTATCGCCTTCCCTATATCGTAGCTGCGTTTGATTGTAAACTGCTTTTGGGACAGCTCTGGTGCTCTAGCGCTTGGCTCGACACATTTGGCTTGCTTGAGGACTGAAGGTCCGGAAAAGAAGGCAATGAATTTTTATTGGCTTTGCAAAATTTTAAATTAGGAAAAATGAGAAAATGGAGGTCCATTCACTTTTCCAGGATAGCGATGTTTCCTTTCTCTTCTTTTTTTTCTGCACCGCCGAAAACCAAGGATTAAATTAGTTTTTTTTTACTTTGTTTTTTTTTTTTGTTTATCGAAGTTAAACAGAACTCGAAATGGATTAATATCCTTTTTATATCTGATGGTTAATCACTAGGGAAAGATCGAGGGATGACGAGGTTATGCAACCACGTGTGAAAACTATTGAAAGAGGTTAACCAAGTTTTTTTCTACCGCTCAATGGAATTACTTGTAATTTAGTTGGATCTTACTTGGATTTTTAGGTTTCTGGAGGTTTTTCCCGATATTCTACTCTATTGCGTATGAACAGGCTCTTTACGGAAATATCTCCTCTCTTCCAGGTGCCTAGAGTTCCCTGCCTTGTAAAAATGGCCACTCAGCAAATTTTCAAGAAATTCTTACGCAACTTCTGCACGAGGTGAAACTTGGCAATCTTCTCAACCGGAAATGCTACCATATTACCTAAAACCACGTCAAACCCGGAAAGTAAGCCATATTGGAGGAAGACGAGAAAAAAAATCAAGTACTAGTAGAGTCAAATTTCGTGTTTAAGGAATATGTGTCGGATCATATTATTGTGAATGTTCAAATCAAATTTGATCAAAATTTTGATAGTCTGAGTGTGGAAAAGACTATAGCGTTTTGATAGTTTTCAAAAAAATAAACATTCATGGTGGAATATGGCTGAAATGTAAGTCTTCACAATTTGTGTAAACAAATAAGTTCAAATTGTTTTCATATTTTTTTTTCCATTTCTTTTGCAGATATCAATTTTCGGTGGGATTCAATTGTTCTTCACTAGAACTAGATTGCAGCTGATCAGCAGAGATGTCCGTGTAAGTATACACATCAATTAGATTTGATCTAGTTTATTTCATTTTTTTATTATTCTCATTAAAACTATTATTAATTTCTTTTTTTTTTCAGATGTGCAGCTACGTATGAGGGACAGCGCAAGGTATTCCGAGAACACAGGAGATGTGGCTTTAAATCGGGAAAAGTAAGTAAAAGTACTTTGTTTATATTTTACTTTGTTTAAAGTTTGACATTTTTATTAGTTTTTTTTTTTGTTTTGTTTTTCTCTCTTAGGTCGCATCGAAGGGCAACTAGGAAGAAAAATCATCACCTACCGGGAATAAATTTAATATCGGTGGGTAGGAATAGTTTTTTTTTCCCAAAAGTGATAAATTATTGCCAAAAAAATGAATTTGTGTTGTTCCGTGCCGTGAAGCAATTGTTTTTATGTGAAGTTAGGTTAGGAGCAGTTTATTAAAATTTTACTTTTGACGTGGATACGTCTTGGATTTTGGTAATGGGGGTACAAATTAGAAAATCGGCTTGCTGCCATGATAACAAATTTGCAATCGATGAAACTCGATAGTTTGTGGTGATATCTGAACAAAACCTGTGTTATGAGATGAGGGCTACATTAAAGCATTGTATAGGGTATTTTGTTATGTTAAACTATGTTCAATTATGTTTTTAAAAAGCAAAATCAAAATTTTTACTCCGCTGTTATGTTGTGTCTGCTGCTTGCAGTACAGATTTCACATGTATACTCTTTTTATGCTTTCTTTGTGTGTATTGAATCTCATATAGAACTTGATTGTTTCTCTTCTCTAAATGGGTTGTTCTGATTCTGGCTATTCATATTATTTCGGTTCAATTCGCTTTGGAGGAATTGAAAAAAATTAAAATAAAAATCACTCTCGAGAAAACGAAATTCAGAATTTCAGTAAAACGCTCCAAAGAACGAGAAAAAATTATGGTTTTAATTTGCTTTGAGAACACAACTTTAATGCTGGGACCGAGATATCGCTCTCTTACTAATGAAATGCATACTTATATGCGTGTGTGCATCATACCCAACAGCAGCCATCGCTCGAACCTTTCATTCATTTTTATGCAAAGCATACAAACCGCTTTGAACAAGAGCGGAAGACTTAAAGAGAAACAATTTCGATCTTAACTTGGGGGGAGAAGGAAAAATGTGCATCGATCGCATGGCCGAATTAAACACAGGTCTGCTGGTTGCTTTTTAACAGCCACCATTTTGCTACGTCATCGGCAAGAAATATCGGTGCATTCTTTCTAATGTTGATTGTGTGTGCGCTAATTTCAATAATATTTCATATAAAAAGGGAAAATTCCCATTGAATCGTATAAGAATTTCTTGCCGATGACGTCAGAGCCAGAAGCAACTGAGCTGTCAAACAGACCTTGTATAATTCGGCCATGGTTTTGAACCACGGTGTGTCAACTTAGAACAAAAAGTCGATTTCATTGTATAGTTCCGATTTCAAAAAACGACGGCGCACATGTCGCATGTGTTTTTCGCTTTTCAAGCATGATGGCGCGCGTGTGGCATGTTTTCTCCGACTTGACCATGATTTGACGTTAGTTTTTTTTTTCTTCATTTTTGGGCACATTTTAATTCCGGTAATTTTTCAAGTATCCTTAAAAACACCAGTATTTTAGGAAGAATCAGAGAACGATTCGTTTGAGTGGGTAGAATTGAAGCAGTTGTACCTTGAAACCTGTTGTGAGCCATCAGTTTCGCCCCTGAGACTTCGCTGTCGGTTTTGCCTAAAGTTGTGACATTCTGTGCGGTTGGGGCGCATCACTGCTGAAGAATTTTCCACAGTGACTTACTGCTGAAAGGTATCTCCATTTATTTGCAATTTTTGAGAAAATTTCATGGTGTATTTCTAGGTCACACAAACTACATTAACGATGTTTCTTGGGAGCCCGAGGGCGAATATTTAGCTTTAGTCAGTGAGGACCACACCTGCATACTTTTGCAGCCAGAGACGTGATTATTTGGGATCTGAGGAAGTCGAGGTAATGATCTCGGGATAGTCTTACTTTGCTGCAATAAATTGTAATTCCTCTTCCAGTCGTTCGAGACACTCGAGCATTCCATGAAGACGGAGGCAAAGTTGCCGCAAAATCAAGCCCCACTTAAGCTTTATGGTGGGCTTTGCTGGCACTATCGCCTTCCCTATATCGTAGCTGCGTTTGATTGTAAACTGCTTTTGGGACAGCTCTGGTGCTCTAGCGCTTGGCTCGACACATTTGGCTTGTCCCTCGTCTTCACTGCTACTGCAGTAATGTGTTATTTATTTAAAAATAACAAACCAAAATGTGATATTTATTGAAATTTAAAATAAAAAAAATTTAAAAGATATTGGTTGTTTATTGTTTTTTCAAATTTTTATTGGATTTTCTAGCGAGAAAAATGTATCAAGGGCACAAACCAAGTTTAGCACAGGCGAGAACTACCCAATACTCAAACCAAAATAGTTACGATTTCAGGCACTGAAGCGTCGCAGTCAATAAGCGAGAGTTGGACGTCTATTGTTATATATTGTCTATGTTTTGAACACTGTTTTTAGTTGCTCTAAATTGAAATTGCTTCGTTGCTTTTATCGTGTAATTTTATTTTATTTTTATTTGTTTTTTATCTATGGGCGTTTTCATAAATTCAAGTTCTGCAAAAAAGATTTTTGATTAAAAAATAACACAAAAGATTTTTCTTAATAAATAACCCAGTTTATGTTATTCGTTTAGTTTACGAAGAAAATGTTTTGTGCAATTTGCGTAAGTTCCGAGTACATTTATGAAAATGCCCTATTAAACATTGTTCGTTGTGTTGCAAGTGAAATTTGATTTTTAGGTACAAGATGCCAAAATTCATCAAACGGAAAGTCAAATCCCGTAACATTACGGTCAATCAAATTGTTTCTTTAGTTTCCTTTTCACTAAAATTTCTTACTTAAAGATCTATTGGCGATCGTTGTAGGCGGATCCACGTCTTCTGGCCGTCTCTACGAGACAGACACCTTGCTTTTTAGTTTCATTTTAGGATTTCTGGATTTAACATGCACGGACGGTAAGCAGAAAAAATTTAAGAAATTTTGATTTGAAAACTGAAATACGAAGGTGTGGAACTCTGGAGGCATTTGAAAGTCGGGCCAGTTATGCTGCTGCAATTATGCTGCTGAATTCACCGAAGAACACTACAGCTAAGTTCCTGTGAAAATCAAATATCGCTTTATTAAAATTTTCATTTTACCAGGCGACTGCAACAGCATCAAAAATTTTGACGAGCTTTCGAAGGCAAAAGATTTGAAAACACAGCGCCTGTATCACTTCAGTGAATTTATAGATAAAATGTTTTTGGGTAAATGATTCAGGTGAATTTTGGATTGTGCGCAACGTGGGGACGAACCCATGTATGTTTTAGCCGGGCCTGTCTATGAACTGTATGGAATAATTTGGTTGTCTAATAAATAACTTTAAAGGTAAAGGTTGTTAATTTATTATTGTTTACTACAGTTTTTGCTATTTAACGATAAGAAAAAAAATTTACATTTTAAGATCCTTTGCGTGATAGATCGCTACCCTTCCACTATTTACATCTTCGACCTCATACATGCATCGGCCCACTGATCGAACAACTTTGCATTGAAGGTATTTAGGACATAGTTTTGCATTGATGTTCTTAATTTTGTCACTCAATACAAAGTTACGTCGATAGATAATTTGACCGGGACTATATGAAACGTTTCTTGATCTGAGATTATAGTGTTTAGCTCCCTTTTCGTAAGCATGATGCAGATTTTCTTTAATCTTGTTTCTTACGAGTTCAAGACGATTAGGATTAGGTAAATCAATAATTTCTGAATCATTTAAAATTTCCAGTTTCCGCGCAAGATCGTAGATAGTGCCGTGTGTTAGCATATTGTACCCAAATAGGGCGAAAAAGGGGGTGGAACCAATAGTGGAATGATGCGAGGATCTTAAAGCGCATTCTATATCTGATAACCCTTCATCCCAGTTCTTTTGACTTCTTCCCTTAAGATATGTTCTAATAGCAGCCAGCACAGAACGATTAACGCGTTCTGAGGCGTTTGCTTGAGGTGCGTAGTTGGCGGTTCTCAGGTGTTTTACGCCATATTTACTGAGAAACGCTTGAAAATCGTTGGAAATAAACTGTTTCCCATTGTCAGTGTGGACAATTTCAGGGACTCCAAACTTTTTGAATACTTCTACATCCAAAAATTTAATAATATTGCTTGAATTGGCTTTATTTAACGGTTTTAAAAATATGAATTTTGTAAAATGATCTAACACTACGAATATGAAACTATTACCGAGTTTTGAACGAGGGTATGGGCCAAGAAAATCCAGGTATAACTTTTGGAATGGACGTTCTGTAATCGTTTCTGCACCCATAGGTGGACGCAGAATAATATTCGAAGATTTGTTCTCCTTGCACGCTACGCAAGACCGCACAAAATCACGCACTTGAGTCGTCATATTTGGCCAGTAATAATACTCCTTAAGGCGTGCTAGAGTTTTAGCAATCCCGCCATGCGCAGCCTGACGCGATTGATGGGCCTGAGAGACCAAGTTATCAGCTAAACCAGAGGGAACCCAAAGCTTCCAAGCGTGTTGTTCGTTAGTCGGATCACCATCGTAGGGCACTTTTGTATACAAAACCGTCGATGACTTTTAAATCGGGTTGGCTGTCTTGAACCTTCTTTACGGATTCTATTAAATCTAAATACTTCGCGGACTTAAATTCAATGGATTCTAGATCGATGGAAATGATAGAATCTTCTACAGTAATGCTTTCGACCATTGCCCTAGAAAGTGTATCCGGAACGACATTTTGGGACCCTTTCCGGTGTTGAATAGTGAAAGAAAAACCTTGTAACTTTAGGCTCCATCTGGCCAGCCTACCGCCTAAGTCTTTCAGACCCATCAACCATTTCAGACTGGCATGGTCGGTAATTACAGTGAACGGCATGACATACTGTCGAAATTTTTCGATGGCTGTGACAGCAGCCAGGCATTCACGCTCAGTTACACTGTAATTTGACTGTGCCTTATTTAGTTTTTTCGATATATAGGCGATCACGCGTTCTTCGTCGTTGTCGTCTAATTGGAATAAGACCGCACCTATGCCAACGTCCGAAGCATCACATTGAATGTAAAAATGCTTTGAAAAATCTGGATGAGTTAATACAGGTGACGTCGTTAAAGCCTCTTTCAGTTTTTCAAAGGATTCTTTGGCTTCTTGGTTTATGACAAACTTTGTGGACTTCTTCAAGGTTTCGGTGAGAGGAGCGGAAATGGCGGCATAATTGTTTATAAATTTGCGATACCAACCTGTCATTCCAAGAAATCGTCTCATTTGACGAGCCGAAGATGGTATCGGAAAAGACTGTATGGCCGTGATTTTGTCCGGATCGGTTTTTAACTCACCTCCACCGATGATAAAGCCGAGATATCGAAGTTCTTTAAAACAAAAGCGGGATTTGGCTAGATTAATTGTGAGATTAGCTTTGCGCAGACATTCGGATACTTCGTTCAGAAGTTTTAGGTGTGTATCGAATTCGGCAGAGACTATGAGTAGATCATCGAGGTATACGAAGACTCGCTCCCGTAAACGGGAAGGGATGACCTTGTCCATGAGCCTACATAACCTCTCAGGCACAGTCGATTTTTCCCTGGTTTCCTCACTAGGACAACCGGACTAGACCATGGACTATTTGACTCTTCGATAACTCCCAGTTGGAGCATTCTATCCACTTCCTCATACAGAAGGGACTGGACCGCCGGAGAGACAGGGTAATGCTTTTCTTTAACGGGAGCAGAGTCTCCGGTATCGATACTGTGCTCCTCCATAGTTGTCTTGCCTAATCCGAATTTAGTTGAGCACATAAATTTTGATTTAACCAAATCTAGCTCTTGTTGTTGGACAGGGGTTAATGCATGTTCGTTGTTGTTAACTGTATGCGTACTCAGACTGCTAATTATGTGAGGAGCAATACGAAATATTCTCCAAAAATCTGTACCCAAATATAATTCTTGTTCTAGATTTGGTACAAGGAATAAAGTCAAAGTTTCCGTGCAGGATTTGTACGTAACAGGTACACGAATTTGACCTACGATTTCCTGACCTCGTCCATCGGCAGTGTGAATCAGCGATCGATATTTGTTAATTTCGACATTCAAGCTTTTTACAAAGTTTAGACAACCCTTGCCTAAACAAGAAATATTTGCACCGCTGTCTAAAAGACCTCTAATTTCCACATCGGCAATTTTTATACAGGCATATGGGCGAAGATCACAGGAAGTGTCTAACTTGGTACTTGATATACACATACGTACGGATTTACGATCGCGATAGCGCTGGCGGGCCTTTATAATTTTTTTTGATATCATCATGCTATTCACTTTACCAAATTCATATTTTCCGCTATTAAAAATTTCATCGCGTTTAATTAAATATTCTCTCAGTCGTTCGTGATAAGGTTTAATAATTTTTAAGTTAGAATTAGAATTAGAAATAAGTGTAGATTCATTAGGTTTTAATATAGAAATGTTAGTAGAAAATTTAGGAATATTATTTTTAAATGTAGAAATATTCTCATTTAAGGAGCTAGTAGAATTTATTTCTGCTCCGGGAGGGCTTGATAGGAACGCGAACTTTCTCCCGGTTTCGTTGCGTTCCTCTTGGCGTTTTCCTTACACCTATCACAATGTGACGAATATACGTTCTCTAACCCACACCTGTAACAAAAAATACTTCTTTCAGCTGTGCAATCTATAAAATTATGTCCCTGCTTTCTGCAATTCCAGCAGACATAATTCGTTTTAACAGTTTTTCCCATCCCAATCGACGAAGAAGGAGACTGAAATTTAATGGCCTCTAAGAAATTTCCTTCGTCGTGGTTCTCACAGTTTAGAGCACCAAAATCCTCACAGAGCTCATTGATTTTGCGCGTTGTTGGTAGCGCGTTTTTCATTCGCTGAACTTCTTGAACTCCAAAAGAGTTTTCCGTTATTCGACAGGCTTCCTTAAGGTGGTCTAAGGTATAAATGGTCATGGGATAGACAAATCTAGTCAACCACGGTGTGAGGTTTCGTTTGATTCGGGTTATCATTTCCATTTCAGACAAGGGAACTCGCATTTTGCTACGCAATTTCATGATATCATCATAGAATTCGTCAAAGGATTCGCTTGATTTTTGTTTGCGTTCCATGATCTTCTGAATGATATCTAAATCGGTATCAGTTGATTTAAATTGACGGAAAAGCGCTTGTCGAAGCTCAGGCCAATTTAATAGCGGGTTTAATCGTAAATACTGCCACAGCCAGGTTTTCGCGTTTCCCTGGAGGAGTAGATGGAAAGTTTTTAAAATATCAGGCCACGGAATATTCATCTTATTTTGCATGTATTCCACCTGGAAAATGAAATCATCGATGGTCATAGTTTTTGTGGTACCATCATAACTAATACCCCATTTATCCATAGGTGGAATTCGGGGATTCTGATAGTTCCACTGAGGTGGTTGATAATGTGTTTGATATGGTCATTGACTTGGAGGGTGAAATTGTGTTTGAAATTGGTTCGGAACCGGGGGGTGTATTGGAGGTTGAAAAGGTGTCTGAGATGGACCCTGTGGAAACTGTTGAGATTGAAGAAAGAGCAAGAAATTTGGATCTGAAATGGTTTGATTGAACATTGGTGGTTCTGAGATTTTTTTTGGAAAAGGTACAAATTGATTTCCGGCCATATTGGATTTTGAGGCAGACGCTGATGGTTTGACCGTTTGTGCTACATAAGAGGAGATTCTTTCCTCATTAGCCCGATCCAAAATAGTAGCTAAAGTTGCTCCGGTAATATTATCTGAATTTGACGATGTCTGAGCAGATTGATACGCTATAGCATTAGAGGAGAAGCTACTAGCTGAATTTGAAGCTAAATTCCCAACGAGATTGCTAACTGAATTAGGTATCGCGGTTGAGTCAGAATTAGACGCTGACGCGGAATTTCCTGACGAATTCGCTACTGAATTTGGGACTAATAAGTTTGAAGCCGAATTAGCAGAAGCGTTTTCATTTATATTTGTCGGATTCTTAACTGCAGTCGCTTCGGATCCGGACGATCTTAATTCAGCTTGAAGACCAATTATAGCTTCCTCTAATCGCTCTTGACGTTGTACGGTTTCGCTTAACATGCGCATAATTGTTGAATAGTTAATTCCAGCTGCAGCTCGTTGAGATTCTTTCTGAGCTCTTTGTTCTTGGGACATTTCAACCGAATAATTTAGATTATTAGTTACAAAAGAGGGGTGTACTGGTGATGTCGGATTGCTATGGGAAGCAGTGGGGGGATTAAGATTTGCTGAGGTGTTAGAGTTATAATTTGTATTTAATGGGTCGTAAGTAGCTGACGCAGCAGTTCTCTGTTCGTTTAGAACCGCGTCTGGTACTGCGGAGGGGTTTGCCGGCGGGGTGGTAAACATGATTTCTAGTTCTTGATTAAGAAGCCTAGTGACAGACCGCGTGACTCTTCTGTTTTCGTCAAACGAGTTTTTTCTTTTATCTTTCACTGCTAACTTATATAAATCCGAAGGACCTCCACTCATTACCTAATGACCGACTATCAATATACGAGTTTAACACTCGATGTAAACTGATTGATTATTGAATAGTATATTTTCAAATAATATAAACTAAAATCTTTTTTTTTTTTGATACAAAGTGTTTTTTTTTTTTTTTTTTTGATATATTTCATAATAATAGGGGTGACTATGAAGGAGTAGGGAGTTTAGGCTATGAGTTTTGCTTGATGATAAGGTTCAAAATAAACAGAGGAAAAAAAATATTTATTAAAATCATTATGATGCTTTCATGGCTTTTGATATGGCAGCGCAGAACAATTAGGAATTATTCTGGGTCACATATCAGCTGCAGAAAGAATTTGCATTGACAAATATTTCCGAAAATTTCTCTAAATTAATTTAAATTTGGCAACACGATGCGTTGTGCTAAATCAGCTTTACAATATCGGGACTCAAATATAAAATTTAATAAAGGCTGGTTGGTTGATGCTTAGATAAACACCAGTAATTCTTCAAATTTTTTTTTTCTTATTGTTGGAAAAATGCTGGCAACTAAACTAATGGAAACCATCCTGTAAGTTCGGACACAGATTCACTCCAACAGGAAACATTATGCCAATGTTTTGTATCTGATCAGCTAGAATTGTAAACACTATGGCAACGCGAGTGCACTATGTTCGAAAACTTTATGCCTCGGGACTCATGGGTAACAAAACCAGTCCAATCCAAAATACAAGTAAAATAAGAAGTTACATATTGAAAAGAGGAATTTAAAAAAAAATCAATGAGAAAATTGTACAACTTGACGTGACATTTTATAGGGACACAATTAAAAAAAAAATATACTAACAGGGAAAAGCATTTTCAGGGAAATATTGAAGATTATAGCTTTTGTTCGTGCAGAACTAAGCAATCGTACAGTTTGGCGTCATCCGTGCAGGATTTAGCCGAGGCCGTACGTTGGGCGCCACTTTGTAACGGGCTTGGGTGGTTACTTGATTTGCGGTTGTCGTAGGCGAAGACGGAGTAGGCACGCTGGGGGTTCATACGGCTTAGCTCGCCGGAAGGGGGGGTTCTTGTCGTCGCTACAACACCTGCCAGGTTACAAAGAACATCGTGCCTGAAAGGGTTAAAAAAAACTGAAAAAGGACAAGGATATATGTGGGACTCATCAAGCGGCCATTACTACGGGTTTCCTTTCATAAGCCTGTAGGAGTAACCTATTTGAAGGTTGACCTCCCGCTCCCTCTCTCGTTTCATAGTCACCCATACCAAATATAGTTTAGAACATTGTTAAATTTATTATCATTCTTACAAAAATCATATTTGATTCAACTTAATCATATTTTGCTTAGTTATGTCGTAGTTTATATAATATGTAAATAAATAATTTTTTTTTTGTAAATATAGGTTAAATAGAATTTTAAGTAGTTACTAAGTTTTTTATATATATATATACATATAATTATGATTAATATAAATTTAATATAAAATTTTTATATGAAACATGCAAAAATTTATTTAATTCTATTCAAATATATATAAGAAGCCAAACTAAATTCCTAGAACAACATACAACAAAATAAAAAAAAACTCTGTTGCCACTCTCCACTGAATTTAAAATAATAATACGAAATCCTAAGCAATATTGGGGCCCAAATATTCCTAACTGATTCTGATATTTTCCTAATAATAATATTTTTCTTTCACTTATTGGAATCAGTATTATTCTCTCTTTCTTTGTTTCCTTTTTTCTTTTGGGGTTTAGAACCAGAAGATGTGGCGGCAGATCACACTAGATCATACATTTATCACTAGATCAATACAAATTTTAACGAGGACTGAAGGTCCGGAAAAGAAGGCAATGAATTTTTATTGGCTTTGCAAAATTTTAAATTAGGAAAAATGAGAAAATGGAGGTCCATTCACTTTTCCAGGATAGCGATGTTTCCTTTCTCTTCTTTTTTTTCTGCACCGCCGAAAACCAAGGATTAAATTAGTTTTTTTTTACTTTGTTTTTTTTTTTTTTGTTTATCGAAGTTAAACAGAACTCGAAATGGATTAATATCCTTTTTATATCTGATGGTTAATCACTAGGGAAAGATCGAGGGATGACGAGGTTATGCAACCACGTGTGAAAACTATTGAAAGAGGTTAACCAAGTTTTTTTCTACCGCTCAATGGAATTACTTGTAATTTAGTTGGATCTTACTTGGATTTTTAGGTTTCTGGAGGTTTTTCCCGATATTCTACTCTATTGCGTATGAACAGGCTCTTTACGGAAATATCTCCTCTCTTCCAGGTGCCTAGAGTTCCCTGCCTTGTAAAAATGGCCACTCAGCAAATTTTCAAGAAATTCTTACGCAACTTCTGCACGAGGTGAAACTTGGCAATCTTCTCAACCGGAAATGCTACCATATTACCTAAAACCACGTCAAACCCGGAAAGTAAGCCATATTGGAGGAAGACGAGAAAAAAAATCAAGTACTAGTAGAGTCAAATTTCGTGTTTAAGGAATATGTGTCGGATCATATTATTGTGAATGTTCAAATCAAATTTGATCAAAATTTTGATAGTCTGAGTGTGGAAAAGACTATAGCGTTTTGATAGTTTTCAAAAAAATAAACATTCATGGTGGAATATGGCTGAAATGTAAGTCTTCACAATTTGTGTAAACAAATAAGTTCAAATTGTTTTCATATTTTTTTTTCCATTTCTTTTGCAGATATCAATTTTCGGTGGGATTCAATTGTTCTTCACTAGAACTAGATTGCAGCTGATCAGCAGAGATGTCCGTGTAAGTATACACATCAATTAGATTTGATCTAGTTTATTTCATTTTTTTATTATTCTCATTAAAACTATTATTAATTTCTTTTTTTTTTCAGATGTGCAGCTACGTATGAGGGACAGCGCAAGGTATTCCGAGAACACAGGAGATGTGGCTTTAAATCGGGAAAAGTAAGTAAAAGTACTTTGTTTATATTTTACTTTGTTTAAAGTTTGACATTTTTATTAGTTTTTTTTTTTTTTTGTTTTGTTTTTCTCTCTTAGGTCGCATCGAAGGGCAACTAGGAAGAAAAATAATCACCTACCGGGAATAAATTTAATATCGGTGGGTAGGAATAGTTTTTTTTTCCCAAAAGTGATAAATTATTGCCAAAAAAAATGAATTTGTGTTGTTCCGTGCCGTGAAGCAATTGTTTTTATGTGAAGTTAGGTTAGGAGCAGTTTATTAAAATTTTACTTTTTAGTTTCATTTTAGGATTTCTGGATTTAACATGCACGGACGGTAAGCAGAAAAAATTTAAGAAATTTTGATTTGAAAACTGAAATACGAAGGTGTGGAACTCTGGAGGCATTTGAAAGTCGGGCCAGTTATGCTGCTGCAATTATGCTGCTGAATTCACCGAAGAACACTACAGCTAAGTTCCTGTGAAAATCAAATATCTCTTTATTAAAATTTTCATTTTACCAGGCGACTGCAACAGAGTTAAGCCCCGCCCCCTCTCAGAAATCGATTTCCCATCAAAATTGGAAAAAGGGGCGTGGCCTAGTTAAGCCCCGCCCCCTCTCAGAAATCGATTTCCCATCAAAATTGGAAAAAGGGGCGTGGCCGAGTTAAGCCCCGCCCCCTCTCAGAAATCGATTTCCCATCAAAATTGGAAAAAGGGGCGTTGGCGAGTTAAGTCCCGCCCCCTCTCAGAAATCGATTTCCCATCAAAATTGGAAAAAGGGGCGTGGCCGAGGTAAGCCCCGCCCCCTCTCAGAAATCGATTTCCCATCAAAATTGGAAAAAGGGGCGTGGCCGAGTTAAGCCCCGCCCCCTCTCAGAAATCGATTTCCCATCAAAATTGGAAAAAGGGGCGTGGCCGAGTTAAGCCCCGCTCCCTCTCAGAAATCGATTTCCCATCAAAATTGGAAAAAGGGGCGTGGCCGAGTTAAGCCCCGCCCCCTCTCAGAAATCGATTTCCCATCAAAATTGGAAAAAGGGACGTGGCCGAGTTAAGCCCCGCTCCCTCTCAGAAATCGATTTCCCATCAAAATTGGAAAAAGGGGCGTGGCCGAGTTAAGCCCCGCCCCCTCTCAGAAATCGATTTCCCATCAAAATTGGAAAAAGGGGCGTGGCCGAGTTAAGCCCCGCCCCCTCTCAGAAATCGATTTCCCATCAAAATTGGAAAAAGGGGCGTGGCCGAGTTAAGCCCCGCCCCCTCTCAGAAATCGATTTCCCATCAAAATTGGAAAAAGGGGCGTGGCCGAGTTAAGCCCCGCCCCCTCTCAGAAATCGATTTCTCATCAAAATTGGAAAAAGGGGCGTGGCCGAGTTAAGTCCCGCCCCCTCTCAGAAATTGATTTCCCATCAAAATTGGAAAAAGGGGCGTGGCCGAGTTAAGCCCCGCCCCCTTTCAGAAATCGATTTCCCATCAAAATTGGAAAAAGGGGCGTGGCCGAGTTAAGCCCCGCCCCCTCTCAGAAATCGATTTCCCATCAAAATTGGAAAAAGGGGCGTGGCCGAGTTAAGCCCCGCCCCCTCTCAGAAATCGATTTCCCATCAAAATTGGAAAAAGGGGCGTGGCCGAGTTAAGCCCCGCCCCCTCTCAGAAATCGATTTCCCATCAAAATTGGAAAAAGGGGCGTGGCCGAGTTAAGCCCCGCCCCCTCTCAGAAATCGATTTCCCATCAAAATTGGAAAAAGGGGCGTGGCCGCGTTAAGCCCCGCCCCCTCTCAGAAATCGATTTCCCATCAAAATTGGAAAAAGGGGCGTGGCCGAGTTAAGTCCCGCCCCCTCTCAGAAATCGATTTCCCATCAAAATTGGAAAAAGGGGCGTGGCCGAGTTAAGCCCCGCCCCCTCTCAGAAATCGATTTCCCATCAAAATTGGAAAAAGGGGCGTGGCCGAGTTAAGTCCCGCCCCCTCTCAGAAATCGATTTCCCATCAAAATTGGAAAAAGGGGCGTGGCCGAGTTAAGCCCCGCCCCCTCTCAGAAATCGATTTCCCATCAAAATTGGAAAAAGGGGCGTGGCCGAGTGAAAAAGGGGCGTGGCCGAGTCAAGCCCCGCCCCCTCTCAGAAATCGATTTCCCATCAAAATTGGAAAAAGGGGCGTGGCCGAGTTAAGTCCCGCCCCCTCTCAGAAATCGATTTCCCATCAAAATTGGAAAAAGGGGCGTGGCCGAGTTAAGCCCCGCCCCCTCTCAGAAATCGATTTCCCATCAAAATTGGAAAAAGGGGCGTGGCCGAGTTAAGCCCCGCCCCCTCTCAGAAATCGATTTCCCATCAAAATTGGAAAAAGGGGCGTGGCCGAGTTAAGCCCCGCCCCCTCTCAGAAATCGAGTTCCCATCAAAATTGGAAAAAGGGGCGTGGCCGAGTTAAGCCCCGCCCCCTCTCAGAAATCGATTTCCCATCAAAATTGGAAAAAGGGGCGTGGCCGAGTTAAGCCCCGCCCCCTCTCAGAAAACGATTTCCCATCAAAATTGGAAAAAGGGGCGTGGCCGAGTTAAGCCCCGCTTCCTCTCAGAAATCGATTTCCCATCAAAATTGGAAAAAGGGGCATGGCCGAGTTAAGCCCCGCCCCCTCTCAGAAATCGATTTCCCATCAAAATTGGAAAAAGGGGCGTGGCCGAGTTAAGCCCCGCCCCCTCTCAGAAATCGATTTCCCATCAAAATTGGAAAAAGGGGCGTGGCCGAGTTAAGCCCCGCCCCCTCTCAGAAATCGATTTCCCATCAAAATTGGAAAAAGGGGCGTGGCCGAGTTAAGCCCCGCCCCCTCTCAGAAATCGATTTCCCATCAAAACTGGAAAAAGGGGCGTGGCCGAGTTAAGCCCCGCCCCCTCTCAGAAATCGATTTCCCATCAAAATTGGAAAAAGGGGCGTGGCCGAGTTAAGCCCCGCCCCCTCTCAGAAATCGATTTCCCATCAAAATTGGAAAAAGGGGCGTGGCCGAGTTAAGTCCCGCCCCCTCTCAGAAATCGATTTCCCATCAAAATTGGAAAAAGGAGCGTGGCCGAGTTAAGCCCCGCCCCTTCTCAGAAATCGATTTCCCATCAAAATTGGAAAAAGGGGCGTGGCCGAGTTAAGCCCCGCCCCCTCTCAGAAATCGATTTCCCATCAAAATTGGAAAAAGGGGCGTGGCCGAGTTAAGCCCCGCCCCCTCTCAGAAATCGATTTCCCATCAAAATTGGAAAAAGGGGCGTGGCCAAGTTAAGCCCCGTACTCTCTCAGAAATCGATTTCCCATCAAAATTGGAAAAAGGGGCGTGGCCGAGTTAAGCCCCGCCCCTCTCAGAAATCGATTTCCCATCAAAATTGGAAAAAGGGGCGTGGCCGAGTTAAGCCCCGCCCCCTCTCAGAAATCGATTTCCCATCAAAATTGGAAAAAGGGGCGTGGCCGAGTTAAGTCCCGCCCCCTCTCAGAAATCGATTTCCCATCAAAATTGGAAAAAGGGGCGTGGCCGAGTTAAGCCCCGCCCCCTCTCAGAAATCGATTTCCCGTCAAAATTGGAAAAAGGGGCGTGGCCGAGTTAAGCCCCGCCTCCTCTCAGAAATCGATTTCCCATCAAAATTGGAAAAAGGGGCGTGGCCGAGTTAAGCCCCGCTCCCTCTCAGAAATCGATTTCCCATCAAAATTGCAAAAAGGGGCGTGGCCGAGTTAAGTCCCGCCCCCTCTCAGAAATCGATTTCCCATCAAAATTGGAAAAAGGGGCGTGGCCGAGTTAAGCCCCGCCCTCTCTCAGAAATCGATTTCCCATCAAAATTGGAAAAAGGGGCGTGGCCGAGTTAAGCCCCGCCCCACTCAGAAATCGATTTCCCATCAAAATTGGAAAAAGGGGCGTGGCCGAGTTAAGCCCCGCCCCCTCTCAGAAATCGATTTCCCATCAAAATTGGAAAAAGGGGCGTGGCCGAGTTAAGCCCCGCCCCCTCTCAGAAATCGATTTCCCATCAAAATTGGAAAAAGGGGCGTGGCCGAGTTAAGCCCCGCCCCCTCTCAGAAATCGATTTCCCATCAAAATTGGAAAAAGGGGCGTGGCCGAGTTAAGCCCCGCCCCCTCTCAGAAATCGATTTCCCATCAAAATTGGAAAAAGGGGCGTGGCCGAGTTAAGCCCCGCCCCTCTCAGAAATCGATTTCCCATCAAAATTGGAAAAAGGGGCGTGGCCGAGTTAAGCCCCGCCCCCTCTTAGAAAACGATTTCCCATCAAAATTGGAAAAAGGGGCGTGGCCGAGTTAAGCCCCGCCCCCTCTCAGAAATCGATTTCCCATCAAAATTGGAAAAAGGGGCGTGGCCGAGTTAAGCCCCGCCCCCTCTCAGAAATCGATTTCCCATCAAAATTGGAAAAAGGGGCGTGGCCGAGTTAAGCCACGCCCCCTCTCAGAAATCGATTTCCCATCAAAATTGGAAAAAGGGGCGTGGCCGAGTTAAGCCCCGCCCCCTCTCAGAAATCGATTTCCCATCAAAACTGGAAAAAGGGGCGTGGCCGAGTTAAGCCCCGCCCCCTCTCAGAAATCGATTTCCCATCAAAATTGGAAAAAGGGGCGTGGCCGAGTTAAGCCCCGCCCCCTCTCAGAAATCGATTTCCCATCAAAATTGGAAAAAGGGGCGTGGCCGAGTTAAGTCCCGCCCCCTCTCAGAAATCGATTTCCCATCAAAATTGGAAAAAGGGGCGTGGCCGAGTTAAGACCCGCCCCTTCTCAGAAATCGATTTCCCATCAAAATTGGAAAAAGGGGCGTGGCCGAGTTAAGCCCCGCCCCCTCTCAGAAATCGATTTCCCATCAAAATTGGAAAAAGGGGCGTGGCCGAGTTAAGCCCCGCCCCCTCTCAGAAATCGATTTCCCATCAAAATTGGAAAAAGGGGCGTGGCCGAGTTAAGCCACGCCCCCTCTCAGAAATCGATTTCCCATCAAAATTGGAAAAAGGGGCGTGGCCGAGTTAAGCCCCGCCCCCTCTCAGAAATCGATTTCCCATCAAAACTGGAAAAAGGGGCGTGGCCGAGTTAAGCCCCGCCCCCTCTCAGAAATCGATTTCCCGTCAAAATTGGAAAAAGGGGCGTGGCCGAGTTAAGCCCCGCCCCCTCTCAGAAATCGATTTCCCATCAAAATTGGAAAAAGGGGCGTGGCCGAGTTAAGTCCCGCCCCCTCTCAGAAATCGATTTCCCATCAAAATTGGAAAAAGGGGCGTGGCCGAGTTAAGACCCGCCCCTTCTCAGAAATCGATTTCCCATCAAAATTGGAAAAAGGGGCGTGGCCGAGTTAAGCCCCGCCCCCTCTCAGAAATCGATTTCCCATCAAAATTGGAAAAAGGGGCGTGGCCGAGTTAAGCCCCGCCCCCTCTCAGAAATCGATTTCCCATCAAAATTGGAAAAAGGGGCGTGGCCAAGTTAAGCCCCGTACTCTCTCAGAAATCGATTTCCCATCAAAATTGGAAAAAGGGGCGTGGCCGAGTTAAGCCCCGCCCCTCTCAGAAATCGATTTCCCATCAAAATTGGAAAAAGGGGCGTGGCCGAGTTAAGCCCCGCCCCCTTTCAGAAATCGATTTCCCATCAAAATTGGAAAAAGGGGCGTGGCCGAGTTAAGCCCCGCCCCCTCTCAGAAATCGATTTCCCATCAAAATTGGAAAAAGGGGCGTGGCCGAGTTAAGCCCCGCCCCCTCTCAGAAATCGATTTCCCATCAAAATTGGAAAAAGGGGCGTGGCCGAGTTAAGCCCCGCCCCCTCTCAGAAATCGATTTCCCATCAAAATTGGAAAAAGGGGCGTGGCCGAGTTAAGCCCCGCCCCCTCTCAGAAATCGATTTCCCATCAAAATTGGAAAAAGGGGCGTGGCCGAGTTAAGTCCCGCCCCCTCTCAGAAATCGATTTCCCATCAAAATTGGAAAAAGGGGCGTGGCCGAGTTAAGCCCCGCCCTCTCTCAGAAATCGATTTCCCATCAAAATTGGAAAAAGGGGCGTGGCCGAGTTAAGCCCCGCCTTACTCAGAAATCGATTTCCCATCAAAATTGGAAAAAGGGGCGTGGCCGAGTTAAGCCCCGCCCCCTCTCAGAAATCGATTTCCTATCAAAATTGGAAAAAGGGGCGTGGCCGAGTTAAGCCCCGCCCCCTCTCAGAAATCGATTTCCCATCAAAATTGGAAAAAGGGGCGTGGCCGAGTTAAGCCCCGCCCCCTCTCAGAAATCGATTTCCCATCAAAATTGGAAAAAGGGGCGTGGCCGAGTTAAGCCCCGCCCCCTCTCAGAAATCGATTTCCCATCAAAATTGGAAAAAGGGGCGTGGCCGAGTTAAGCCCCGCCCCCTCTCAGAAATCGATTTCCCATCAAAATTGGAAAAAGGGGCGTGGCCGAGTTAAGCCCCGCCCCTCTTAGAAAACGATTTCCCATCAAAATTGGAAAAAGGGGCGTGGCCGAGTTAAGCCCCGCCCCCTCTCAGAAATCGATTTCCCATCAAAATTGGAAAAAGGGGCGTGGCCGAGTTAAGCCCCGCCCCCTCTCAGAAATCGATTTCCCATCAAAATTGGAAAAAGGGGCGTGGCCGAGTTAAGCCCCGCCCCCTCTCAGAAATCGATTTCCCATCAAAATTGGAAAAAGGGGCGTGGCCGAGTTAAGTCCCGCCCCCTCTCAGAAATCGATTTCCCATCAAAATTGGAAAAAGGGGCGTGGCCGAGTTAAGACCCGCCCCTTCTCAGAAATCGATTTCCCATCAAAATTGGAAAAAGGGGCGTGGCCGAGTTAAGCCCCGCCCCCTCTCAGAAATCGATTTCCCATCAAAATTGGAAAAAGGGGCGTGGCCGAGTTAAGCCCCGCCCCCTCTCAGAAATCGATTTCCCATCAAAATTGGAAAAAGGGGCGTGGCCAAGTTAAGCCCCGTACTCTCTCAGAAATCGATTTCCCATCAAAATTGGAAAAAGGGGCGTGGCCGAGTTAAGCCCCGCCCCTCTCAGAAATCGATTTCCCATCAAAATTGGAAAAAGGGGCGTGGCCGAGTTAAGCCCCGCCCCCTCTCAGAAATCGATTTCCCATCAAAATTGGAAAAAGGGGCGTGGCCGAGTTAAGTCCCGCCCCCTCTCAGAAATCGATTTCCCATCAAAATTGGAAAAAGGGGCGTGGCCGAGTTAAGCCCCGCCCCCTCTCAGAAATCGATTTCCCATCAAAATTGGAAAAAGGGGCGTGGCCGAGTTAAGCCCCGCCTCCTCTCAGAAATCGATTTCCCATCAAAATTGGAAAAAGGGGCGTGGCCGAGTTAAGTCCCGCCCCCTCTCAGAAATCGATTTCCCATCAAAATTGGAAAAAGGGGCGTGGCCGAGTTAAGCCCCGCCCCCTCTCAGAAATCGATTTCCCATCAAAATTGGAAAAAGGGGCGTGGCCGAGTTAAGCCCCGCCTCCTCTCAAAAATCGATTTCCCATCAAAATTGGAAAAAGGGGCGTGGCCGAGTTAAGCCCCGCCCCCTCTCAGAAATCGATTTCCCATCAAAATTGGAAAAAGGGGCGTGGCCGAGTTAAGTCCCGCCCCCTCTCAGAAATTGATTTCCCATCAAAATTGGAAAAAGGGGCGTGGCCGAGTTAAGCCCCGCCCTCTCTCAGAAATCGATTTCCCATCAAAATTGGAAAAAGGGGCGTGGCCGAGTTAAGCCCCGCCCCCTCTCAGAAATCGATTTCCCATCAAAATTGGAAAAAGGGGCGTGGCCGAGTTAAGCCCCGCCTCCTCTCAGAAATCGATTTCCCATCAAAATTGGAAAAAGGGGCGTGGCCGAGTTAAGCCCCGCCCCCTCTCAGAAATCGATTTCCCATCAAAATTGGAAAAAGGGGCGTGGCCGAGTTAAGCCCCGCCCCCTCTTAGAAAACGATTTCCCATCAAAATTGGAAAAAGGGGCGTGGCCGAGTTAAGCCCCGCCCCCTCTCAGAAATCGATTTCCCGTCAAAATTGGAAAAAGGGGCGTGGCCGAGTTAAGCCCCGCCCCCTCTCAGAAATCGATTTCCCATCAAAATTGGAAAAAGGGGCGTGGCCGAGTTAAGCCCCGCCCCCTCTCAGAAATCGATTTCCCATCAAAATTGGAAAAAGGGGCGTGGCCGAGTTAAGCCCCGCCCCCTCTCAGAAATCGATTTCCCATCAAAATTGGAAAAAGGGGCGTAGCCGAGTTAAGCCCCGCCCCCTCTCAGAAATCGATTTCCCATCAAAATTGGAAAAAGGGGTGTGGCCGAGTTAAGCCCCGCCCCCTCTCAGAAATCGATTTCCCATCAAAATTGGAAAAAGGGGCGTGGCCGAGTTAAGCCCCGCCCCCTCTTAGAAAACGATTTCCCATCAAAATTGGAAAAAGGGGCTTGGCCGAGTTAAGCCCCGCCCCCTCTCAGAAATCGATTTCCCATCAAAATTGGAAAAAGGGGCGTGGCCGAGTTAAGCCCCGCCCCCTCTCAGAAATCGATTTCCCATCAAAATTGGAAAAAGGGGCGTGGCCGAGTTAAGCCCTGTTACAAATTTAGTTTCCCATCATTATGTTGCCATCCCGGTGCCGGGTAGCGTTGGCCGGAAATGGGCCAGGGTTGAGACAGCCATAATGATGCTTGTTGTTTTGTTGTTTTATTTGTTTAAATTATTAAGTTTGTTTCTCTCTCTCTTCCTCTTCCCCCATTCGCACTCATACCAATTGAATCTTCAAACATGCACACACTGTAGTTAGCCTCACATGAACATGCTTGAATTGTCCCCCTAACGCCAACCGTCTCAAGCAAACATGTCTATCACAATTTCACACATAAATAAGTAAGTATTCATAAAAAAAAATGTAAAACTTCGGTGCTCAGAAAATTTTTGCACGATCAGACTGTGCACTTGTCATCACAGCACCACAGGTCACGACGCGCGCGAAATTCCCGAAGATCCCGAAACCGGCGTGGACGACGTCGAACCACGCTTAAAAAAAGAAAACGAGCGCAAAGATAAAATTCCAGCATATACCAATAAAAAAACTCCAATGATGAAATCCAGTCGGGGACCAAAACGTACGACCCGTTATCGGCCGATAAGTTTCCCGCCAACGAATAGCAACTCTCGCGGTATATATATATATAAAAAAACCCGTTATCTAAAAATGTAATCCAAAACCTTTTCACCAAAATTATATAGAAACTAAAAACTAGCTAAGCTATCCAATCACCACTTTAGATCACAAATCTATCTAAAAACTAGAAAAACTAAGCCTAAAAAAAATATAGAAAGGTACTCCCTTTGTTCTCGCCAACTAAATTCCGCTGGAAAATCTCTGGGAAATCCCACGCTGGTGGCCACTTCTTTCAATTTCTCCAAATCCAGGCAACTTAATACACCACTAAATTCACTATTTAACTCCCTACTAATTCCACAAAAAAAAATCAAGAAAATTCAACTCGAACTCAAGATAAACGGAAAAACGTATTATCACTTCCAAATCCAAAATCGAGAAGAAAGAAAAACAATCTCCTCACCAAAAGCAGAAAAAAACCGTCTTTTTCTAACGGACAACCGACAAACCAGATTCTTTGTCCCTTATCTTGTCCACTTAACTACCCGACTCCACTGGACCAAATTTACAAATTACCCACCAAACCAAAGATATTAAAACTAAATTTCTGTTCAACCTAATTTATCATGATATAACTGACGGACCCCCTTAAATATTTCTCAGCACCATGATCCGGGCGACCCCAGTATCACAACAATTAAAGTAATGATACTAAATTTACCAAAAATGCCGAATCATAAAATATCCTTGAAGGTATTTTTGTTTGTACCCTCACTGATTGAGTAATGCACGCATGGCAACTCCCAACTGTCATCTGTCAAGCGTGCGCCAAACAATCATTCCTTCGACAAGGAAATTGTATGTTTATTTTATGTTTAATTCGCGTTCGTTTCATGTGTTGCTCAAGTGAAAAGTTATAATAAATTCTTTATTTTAACGACATTGGTTCTTTGTGTATTTTTTTTTCTTTTCTTTCCAGCTCCAGAGATGCTGCCGCTTCCCCAACACAGAAGGGAACGGAGGAACACACCGTTCGCTTCATTACCCCCCTCCTTACGGAAAGAAAAGAGAGAAAACCCAGCCAAAACTGCGTTCCTCACTCAATTCTGAATGTCCTTCGCGTGGAACACTCCCAGTAACTTCCCATTCAAGTCTTCAACTTCATAATTAACGTTACCGATTTTTTTTCTAACGCGAGCTTTCACAAACTTCGGACAGAACTTTGCCGCTATTTTCTTATCTGCCGAGCTTTGCACGAAATTTCTGACGAAAACTACCTGGGCTGGTTCGAACGACCTTAACCGTGATCTCAAATTATAATTATGCACGCCTTTGTCGTATGCCTCTTTCAAACAATTCTTCACTCTCTCATGCACTCTGGCGCGATAATCCCCCCTACTCACAATCTCAATCTCCGATTCTTCCAACGCATTCAAATTCCTCATTAACTCATACATAGATCCATGGCTTACACATTGCTGCCCAAATAATACGTAATACGGGGAACTCCCGATAGACTCATGAAAGGATCCACGCAGTGCGCTAGCAATTTCATGAAGGTGTTCATCCCAATTGCAATGATCACTACCGACATATGCTCTAATTGCGGCCAATATTGAACGGTTTACTCTTTCCGACGCATTCGCTTGGGGCGAATAATAAGCCGATAACATGTGGCGAACGCCGTTTTTCTGTAGAAATCCGCGGAATTTGTAACAATGGCGCCCGAGCAGGGACCCAAATGGGGTCCGAGTTTTTTTTTGTTTTCTTTCTTCTTTCTTTTCTTTTCCTTCTCTTTATCTTTGTCCTTTTAAATGCTGTTGCAGTCAAATTGTCCTCTTCCTTTGCTTGAATGAATGTTTGATCCGGTGTGAGAATATTTTGTGGTTGTAGATGCACAACTTTTTGTCGGTGCAGGTTTGTATGATGATGGCGGATGCCATGTTCCTTGGTATTTGTTACGAGTAGCTTCCTGACGATTGATGCCCAGATAGTAAAGTGTCTTTGTGGTGTTGACACGTCAGTGTTGAGTGAAAGGAGTATCAAGTGAGAAAACGCAGAAATGAATGGGAGAAAAAGTTGTGATAGTTGGTGCGAGAATGTAGTATGCTCGGTTTCGGTAAAAGGTGAAAGAAATGTTCAGGGTGTAATCAGCTTTCCGTTTGCATGGTACTCCAGTAGTCAGAATACCTGGTCAGCACTTTGGTTGTAGCAAAAATCAACGAGGTGGATGACACTGCAGGGTTGTGATGAAAGGTAGTTGTGGGATGGAAAGATGGCTGCATGAGTTTGGTGTCGGAAATGAGTATTTGGATGGAGGAATGACTGGTAATGGGTAGGTGGCAGAGAGACAGAGTAGTATGAAGCCATGAGTGATTCGAAGAACAATTGTTACTGCTTGGTTGTGCGGAATGTAGACGTGTGAAGGGTTGTCCCCCGTTAGCTTGTATGTTTGATTGAAAATTTTGAATTTTTAAATAAGTAAGAAGTTGCAGAAGTGAACCTTTTTCTGGTTTTTTTCTTTTTGCTTTATTTTGGCTTGATTTTTTTTTATTTCAAATTGGTTGAGATCTGGAGTTGAACTCCGTAAGAGAAAGGAAGGAAAAGTTTTGGTGGTCTTGTCATCTGGTGCCACAGTTTGAAAGTTCAGTACCGAAGTCGATACGCTGATTATTAATTTAAAAAAAAAAAAAAGAAAAATTTTTATATGCGCTCTTATTTTCTACGAAATAGTATTTTCGGTATTTATATGATATATTTTATTTTTTATATTTATTTATTTTTGAACATTTTGTAATTTACGGTGTTGGTAACAATTTTACTGGAGTACCTTGGGAAGGTTGACTTAGTGGAGTTTGCGAATTTTGGGAAAAGGTTTGAGTTTTACATATAGAGATTTGAAATCTTTTTTGAAATGGCCCACTTGCGAGTGCAAGATATTGAGCTTCTTGAGAGCTCTGAGCTCGAGGTGGAGTTCAAGGTTCGTGGTATAGAATCAGAGGATGACAAAATTAAAATTCTGTCCGATATGATAGTGGAAGAAGAGTTGGATGAGTCAAAGTGGCCAGCACGGTCACATGACACGAAGGGTCCATTTCAAGAACTCCAAAAGACTGCGGAATTTACCCGGCAGGTAGTACTGGAGTTAGGTCAAGAGTTGTTAGGAGAACAGTTAGTGATCTTGTCGGCTAGGATACGTCACTGGAGTGACCGGGTTGCTAGGGTCGCAAAGGGTTCCCCAACGTATGGTGCTGAGGCTGAAAAGGGATTAGAGACGTTGAAGGCATTAGCAGGGCGTGTCAATCTCATATTAGAGGACCAACAAGAACAAGACGATGGAGCTAAGGGTTTAGCGTGGGGAGATCTGTCTATGTTGGAGCCTTATGTGAGGCCACAATCCAAGAAAGTTGAACCAGAGTTGGAGCGTAGCCGTAGGTCCAGCACCGACTCGGTGTTAAGGCGAGAGTTGTTTGGTCGAGAAGGCCGTAGTAACTGTTGGGATAAGGGTCATCGAAAGCCCTCGTGGAAAATCTCCTTCGAAGGAGACGCGGGTGGTTTAGATGCGAACGAGTTCGTGCATCGCTTCGAAACTTTAGCTAGTAGGGATCACTACTCAAAGGGTGAGATGCTGGCGCTTCTTCCTAACTACTTGAGGGGAACGGCAGAGAACTGGTTCTGGGTGCATTCAAGAAAATATCCGGATATTACTTGGAATCAAATGCGTATGGATTTGATTAATCGGTTTAGTAGCTACGAGTCCGATCGTGAGACCAGACGGGTGGTTGAGACGCGTCGGCAGAAGGCAAAGGAATCATTCAATGATTTTTTGCTGGAAGTAGAAAGTCTGAATAGTAGATTGCGCAGGCCATTTCGGGATGAAGAATTGTTGGAGATCGTACAAGATAACATGCATCCGGCGTTGAGGAGCGCTACTATAACCACGTTCTTTCATAGTACAGAAGATCTACGAATCATATGTCAGAGACTAGAGAGGTTGTGGAATAAGTCTGGCTATGATCCACGTCAAACTTCCTCTAGTACAGGTCGATTTGGACAGGGTGTGCATGAGCTAGAGATATGTGAGGGAGGTAAGGTTCAAGAGGGGCCTAGCAAGTGGAGAGATGAGCGCCCCATCGGTCAATTGCAAGCCGTAGCGGGACCTTCACGGTCCTCGTCGAATTATGTTGTATGCTGGAATTGCAAGGATTTGGGTCATGTGTACATGGATTGTGTGAAACCGAATCAAGGGGTTTTTTGTTTTGGATATGGTCGGGCAGGAGTATACAAAGCTCATTGTGAGGCTTGCAAACAGAAGGGAAACGGGCAGGCGAATGCGAGGATAACTGGGACGTCGCGTTCAATGCCGGGAATGTCAAATCCCAGGACCAATCCATCTTCGATAGTCAGGAGGGAAGAGGCGGCAACGAATACCGAGCCGCTGACTCATCGTTGAGTGACTCAGACGAAGGTGGAGAAGATGGGGTTCAGGGAAAGGGATTCTGGAGAATACGGCGGGAGATTAGGCAGTCCGTATTGGCGGCGTGTGCTTGGTCCGGGATTGATACGAGGCCCTTTGCGTTGGTCGAGTTAGAAGGGTGTGGGGTGCGTGGTTTGTTAGACAGTGGCGCGAGTGTGAGTATTTTGGGTTTTGGTGCGTTGGAATTGATTCAGAGGAATGGTTGGAGGGTGCACGAGGCCAAGTCGAGTGTCAGGACGGCAGACGGTACTCGGAACAGAGTGTTGGGTTTTTGTGATCTTGGTACAAAGTATGATGGTAAGGGTGAAGTGGTACGGTATTACGTGGTACCAAGCTTGTCTGAACGGTTGTATTTAGGTATGAACTTTTGGGAGGCTTTTGGGATTCGTCCGGCTGTAGTGGAGTCGGTGGAGCCTTTAACTAACGAGCTAAGTCCAATGCACGAATTGTCGGACATAGATGGGCACAGGTTGGGGCAAATAATAGAGCATTGTTACAAATTTAGTTTCCCATCATTATGTTGCCATCCCGGTGCCGGGTAGCGTTGGCCGGAAATGGGCCAGGGTTGAGACAGCCATAATGATGCTTGTTGTTTTGTTGTTTTATTTGTTTAAATTATTAAGTTTGTTTCTCTCTCTCTTCCTCTTCCCCCATTCGCACTCATACCAATTGAATCTTCAAACATGCACACACTGTAGTTAGCCTCACATGAACATGCTTGAATTGTCCCCCTAACGCCAACCGTCTCAAGCAAACATGTCTATCACAATTTCACACATAAATAAGTAAGTATTCATAAAAAAAATTGTAAAACTTCGGTGCTCAGAAAATTTAGTATCATTACTTTAATTGTTGTGATACTGGGGTCGCCCGGATCATGGTGCTGAGAAATATTTAAGGGGGTCCGTCAGTTATATCATGATAAATTAGGTTGAACAGAAATTTATTTTTAATATCTTTGGTTTGGTGGGTAATTTGTAAATTTGGTCCAGTGGAGTCGGGTAGTTAAGTGGACAAGAAGGGACAAAGAATCTGGTTTGTCGGTTGTCCGTTAGAAAAAGACGGTTTTTTTCTGCTTTTGGTGAGGAGATTGTTTTTCTTTCTTCTCGATTTTGGATTTGGAAGTGATAATACGTTTTTCCGTTTATCTTGAGTTCGAGTTGAATTTTCTTGATTTTTTTTTGTGGAATTAGTAGGGAGTTAAATAGTGAATTTAGTGGTGTATTAAGTTGCCTGGATTTGGAGAAATTGAAAGAAGTGGCCACCAGCGTGGGATTTCCCAGAGATTTTCCAGCGGAATTTAGTTGGCGAGAACAAAGGGAGTACCTTTCTATATTTTTTTTTAGGCTTAGTTTTTCTAGTTTTTAGATAGATTTGTGATCTAAAGTGGTGATTGGATAGCTTAGCTAGTTTTTAGTTTCTATATAATTTTGGTGAAAAGGTTTTGGATTACATTTTTAGATAACGGGTTTTTTTATATATATATATACCGCGAGAGTTGCTATTCGTTGGCGGGAAACTTATCGGCCGATAACGGGTCGTACGTTTTGGTCCCCGACTGGATTTCATCATTGGAGTTTTTTTATTGGTATATGCTGGAATTTTATCTTTGCGCTCGTTTTCTTTTTTTAAGCGTGGTTCGACGTCGTCCACGCCGGTTTCGGGATCTTCGGGAATTTCGCGCGCGTCGTGACCTGTGGTGCTGTGATGACAAGTGCACAGTCTGATCGTGCAAAAATTTTCTGAGCACCGAAGTTTTACAATTTTTTTTATGAATACTTACTTATTTATGTGTGAAATTGTGATAGACATGTTTGCTTGAGACGGTTGGCGTTAGGGGGACAATTCAAGCATGTTCATGTGAGGCTAACTACAGTGTGTGCATGTTTGAAGATTCAATTGGTATGAGTGCGAATGGGGGAAGAGGAAGAGAGAGAGAAACAAACTTAATAATTTAAACAAATAAAACAACAAAACAACAAGCATCATTATGGCTGTCTCAACCCTGGCCCATTTCCGGCCAACGCTACCCGGCACCGGGATGGCAACATAATGATGGGAAACTAAATTTGTAACAATGCTCTATTATTTGCCCCAACCTGTGCCCATCTATGTCCGACAATTCGTGCATTGGACTGCTCGGGCGCCATTGTTACAAATTTAGTTTCCCATCATTATGTTGCCATCCCGGTGCCGGGTAGCGTTGGCCGGAAATGGGCCAGGGTTGAGACAGCCATAATGATGCTTGTTGTTTTGTTGTTTTATTTGTTTAAATTATTAAGTTTGTTTCTCTCTCTCTTCCTCTTCCCCCATTCGCACTCATACCAATTGAATCTTCAAACATGCACACACTGTAGTTAGCCTCACATGAACATGCTTGAATTGTCCCCCTAACGCCAACCGTCTCAAGCAAACATGTCTATCACAATTTCACACATAAATAAGTAAGTATTCATAAAAAAAATTGTAAAACTTCGGTGCTCAGAAAATTTTTGCACGATCAGACTGTGCACTTGTCATCACAGCACCACAGGTCACGACGCGCGCGAAATTCCCGAAGATCCCGAAACCGGCGTGGACGACGTCGAACCACGCTTAAAAAAAGAAAACGAGCGCAAAGATAAAATTCCAGCATATACCAATAAAAAAACTCCAATGATGAAATCCAGTCGGGGACCAAAACGTACGACCCGTTATCGGCCGATAAGTTTCCCGCCAACGAATAGCAACTCTCGCGGTATATATATATATAAAAAAACCCGTTATCTAAAAATGTAATCCAAAACCTTTTCACCAAAATTATATAGAAACTAAAAACTAGCTAAGCTATCCAATCACCACTTTAGATCACAAATCTATCTAAAAACTAGAAAAACTAAGCCTAAAAAAAAATATAGAAAGGTACTCCCTTTGTTCTCGCCAACTAAATTCCGCTGGAAAATCTCTGGGAAATCCCACGCTGGTGGCCACTTCTTTCAATTTCTCCAAATCCAGGCAACTTAATACACCACTAAATTCACTATTTAACTCCCTACTAATTCCACAAAAAAAAATCAAGAAAATTCAACTCGAACTCAAGATAAACGGAAAAACGTATTATCACTTCCAAATCCAAAATCGAGAAGAAAGAAAAACAATCTCCTCACCAAAAGCAGAAAAAAACCGTCTTTTTCTAACGGACAACCGACAAACCAGATTCTTTGTCCCTTATCTTGTCCACTTAACTACCCGACTCCACTGGACCAAATTTACAAATTACCCACCAAACCAAAGATATTAAAAATAAATTTCTGTTCAACCTAATTTATCATGATATAACTGACGGACCCCCTTAAATATTTCTCAGCACCATGATCCGGGCGACCCCAGTATCACAACAATTAAAGTAATGATACTAAATTTACCAAAAATGCCGAATCATAAAATATCCTTGAAGGTATTTTTGTTTGTACCCTCACTGATTGAGTAATGCACGCATGGCAACTCCCAACTGTCATCTGTCAAGCGTGCGCCAAACAATCATTCCTTCGACAAGGAAATTGTATGTTTATTTTATGTTTAATTCGCGTTCGTTTCATGTGTTGCTCAAGTGAAAAGTTATAATAAATTCTTTATTTTAACGACATTGGTTCTTTGTGTATTTTTTTTCTTTTCTTTCCCCTCCAGAGATGCTGCCGCTTCCCCAACACAGAAGGGAACGGAGGAACACACCGTTCGCTTCAGCCCCGCCCCCTCTCAGAAATCGATTTCCAATCAAAATTGGAAAAAGGGGCGTGGCCGAGTTAAGCCCCGCCCCCTCTCAGAAATCGATTTCCCGTCAAAATTGGAAAAAGGGGCGTGGCCGAGTTAAGCCCCGCCCCCTCTCAGAAATCGATTTCCCATCAAAATTGGAAAAAGGGGCGTGGCCGAGTTAAGTCCCGCCCCCTCTCAGAAATCGATTTCCCATCAAAATTGGAAAAAGGGGCGTGGCCGAGTTAAGCCCCGCCCCCTCTCAGAAATCGATTTCCCATCAAAATTGGAAAAAGGGGCGTGGCCGAGTTAAGCCCCGCCCCCTCTCAGAAATCGATTTCCCATCAAAATTGGAAAAAGGGGCGTGGCCGAGTTAAGCCCCGCCCCCTCTCAGAAATCGATTTCCCATCAAAATTGGAAAAAGGGGCGTGGCCGCGTTAAGCCCCGCCCCCTCAGAAATCGATTTCCCATCAAAATTGGAAAAAGGGGCGTGGCCGAGTTAAGCCCCGCCCCCTCTCAGAAATCGATTTCCCATCAAAATTGGAACAAGGGGCGTGGCCGAGTTAAGCCCCGCCCCCTCTCAGAAATCGATTTCCCATCAAAATTGGAAAAAGGGGCGTGGCCAAGTTAAGCCCCGTACTCTCTCAGAAATCGATTTCCCATCAAAATTGGAAAAAGGGGCGTGGCCGAGTTAAGCCCCGCCCCCTCTCAGAAATCGATTTCCCAACAAAATTGGAAAAAGGGGCGTGGCCGAGTTAAGCCCCGCCTCCTCTCAGAAATCGATTTCCCATCAAAATTGGAAAAAGGGGCGTGGCCGAGTTAAGCCCCGCCCCCTCTCAGAAATCGATTTCCCATCAAAATTGGAAAAAGGGGCGTGGCCGAGTTAAGTCCCGCCCCCTCTCAGAAATCGATTTCCCATCAAAATTGGAAAAAGGGGCATGGCCGAGTTAAGCCCCGCCCCCTCTCAGAAATCGATTTCCCATCAAAATTGGAAAAAGAAGCGTGGCCGAGTTAAGCCCAGCCCCACTCAGAAATCGATTTCCCATCAAAATTGGAAAAAGGGGCGTGGCCGAGTTAAGCCCCGCCCCCTCTCAGAAATCGATTTCCCATCAAAATTGGAAAAAGGGGCGTGGCCGAGTTAAGTCCCGCCCCCTCTCAGAAATCGATTTCCCATCAAAATTGGAAAAAGGGGCGTGGCCGAGTTAAGCCCCGCCCCCTCTCAGAAATCGATTTCCCATCAAAATTGGAAAAAGGGGCGTGGCCGAGTTAAGCCCCGCCCCCTCTCAGAAATCGATTTCCCATCAAAATTGGAAAAAGGGGCGTGGCCGAGTTAAGCCCCGCTCCCTCTCAGAAATCGATTTCCCATCAAAATTGGAAAAAGGGGCGTGGCCGAGTTAAGCCCCGCCCCCTCTCAGAAATCGATTTCCCATCAAAATTGGAAAAAGGGGCGTGGCCGAGTTAAGCCCCGCCCCCTCTCAGAAATCGATTTCCCATCAAAATTGGAAAAAGGGGCGTGGCCGAGTTAAGCCCCGCCCCCTCTCAGAAATCGATTTCCCATCAAAATTGGAAAAAGGGGCGTGGCCGAGTTAAGCCCCGCCCCCTCTCAGAAATCGATTTCCCATCAAAATTGGAAAAAGGGGCGTGGCCGAGTTAAGCCCCGCCCCCTCTCAGAAATCGATTTCCCATCAAAATTGGAAAAAGGGGCGTGGCCGAGTTAAGCCCCGCCCCCTCTCAGAAATCGATTTCCCATCAAAATTGGAAAAAGGGGCGTGGCCGAGTTAAGCCCCGCCCCCTCTCAGAAATCGATTTCCCATCAAAATGGAAAAAGGGGCGTGGCCGAGTTAAGCCCCGCCCCCTCTCAGAAATCGATTTCCCATCAAAATTGGAAAAAGGGGCGTGGCCGAGTTAAGCCCCGCCCCCTCTCAGAAATCGATTTCCCATCAAAATTGGAAAAAGGGGCGTGGCCGCGTTAAGCCCCGCCCCCTCTCAGAAATCGATTTCCCATCAAAATTGGAAAAAGGGGCGTGGCCGAGTTAAGCCCCGCCCCCTCTCAGAAATCGATTTCCCATCAAAATTGGAAAAAGGGGCGTGGCCGAGTTAAGCCCCGCCCCCTCTCAGAAATCGATTTCCCATCAAAATTGGAAAAAGGGCGTGGCCAAGTTAAGCCCCGTACTCTCTCAGAAATCGATTTCCCATCAAAATTGGAAAAAGGGGCGTGGCCGAGTTAAGCCCCGCCCCTCTCAGAAATCGATTTCCCATCAAAATTGGCAAAAGGGGCGTGGCCGAGTTAAGTCCCGCCCCCTCTCAGAAATCGATTTCCCATCAAAATTGGAAAAAGGGGCGTGGCCGAGTTAAGCCCCGCCCCCTCTCAGAAATCGATTTCCCATCAAAATTGGAAAAAGGGGCGTGGCCGAGTTAAGCCCCGCCTCCTCTCAGAAATCGATTTCCCATCAAAATTGGAAAAAGGGGCGTGGCCGAGTTAAGCCCCGCCCCCTCTCAGAAACCGATTTCCCATCAAAATTGGAAAAAGGAGCGTGGCCGAGTTAAGTCCCGCCTTCTCTCAGAAATCGATTTCCCATCAAAATTGGAAAAAGGGGCATGGCCGAGTTATGCCCCGCCCCCTCTCAGAAATCGATTTCCCATCAAAATTGGAAAAAGGGACGTGGCCGAGTTAAGCCCCGCCCCCTCTCAAAAATCCATTTTCCCATCAAAATTGGAAAAAGGGGCGTGGCCGAGTTAAGCCCCGCCCCTCTCAGAAATCGATTTCCCATCAAAATTGGAAAAAGGGGCGTGGCCGAGTTAAGCCCCGCCCCCTCTCAGAAATCGATTTCCCATCAAAATTGGAAAAAGGGGCGTGGCCGAGTTAAGCCCCGCCCCCTCTCAGAAATCGATTTCCCATCAAAATTGGAAAAAGGGGCGTGGCCGAGTTAAACCCCGCCCCCTCTCAGAAATCGATTTCCCATCAAATTTGGGAAAAGGGGCGTGGCCGAGTTAAGCCCCGCCCCCTCTCAGAAATCGATTTCCCATCAAAATTGGAAAAAGGGGCGTGGCCGAGTTAAGCCCCGCCCCCTCTCAGAAATCGATTTCCCATCAAAATTGGAAAAAGGGGCGTGGCCGAGTTAAGCCCCGCCCCCTCTCAGAAATCGATTTCCCATCAAAATTGGAAAAAGGGGCGTGGCCGAGTTAAGCCCCGCCCCCTCTCAGAAATCGATTTCCCATCAAAATTGGAAAAAGGGGCGTGGCCGAGTTAAGCCCCGCCCCCTCTCAGAAATCGATTTCCCATCAAAATTGGAAAAAGGGGCGTGGCCGAGTTAAGCCCCGCCCCCTCTCAGAAATCGATTTCCCATCAAAATTGGAAAAAGGGGCGTGGCCGAGTTAAGTCCCGCCCCCTCTCAGAAATCGATTTCCCATCAAAATTGGAAAAAGAGGCGTGGCCGAGTTAAGCCCCGCCCCCTCTCAGAAATCGATTTCCCATCAAAATTGGAAAAAGGGGCGTGGCCGAGTTAAGCCCCGCCCCCTCTCAGAAATCGATTTCCCATCAAAATTGGAAAAAGGGGCGTGGCCGAGTTAAGCCCCGCCCCCTCTCAGAAATCGATTTCCCATCAAAATTGGAAAAAGGGGCGTGGCCGAGTTAAGCCCCGCCCCCCCTCAGAAATCGATTTCCCATCAAAATTGGAAAAAGGGGCGTGGCCGAGTTAAGCCCCGCCCCCTCTCAGAAATCGATTTCCCATCAAAATTGGAAAAAGGGGCGTGGCCGAGTTAAGCCCCGCCCCCTCTCAGAAATCGATTTCCCATCAAAATTTGAAAAAGGGGCGTGGCCGAGTTAAGCCCCGCCCCCTCTCAGAAATCGATTTCCCACCAAAATTGGAATAAGGGGCGTGGCCGAGTTAAGCCCCGCCCCCTCTCAGAAATCGATTTCCCATCAAAATTGGAAAAAGGGGCGTGGCCGAGTTAAGCCCCGCCCCCTCTCAGAAATCGATTTCCCATCAAAATTGGAAAAAGGGGCGTGGCCGAGTTAAGCCCCGCCCCCTCTCAGAAATCGATTTCCCACCAAAATTGGAATAAGGGGCGTGGCCGAGTTAAGCCCCGCCCCCTCTCAGAAATCGATTTCCCATCAAAATTGGAAAAAGGGGCGTGGCCGAGTTAAGCCCCGCCCCCTCTCAGAAATCGATTTCCCATCAAAATTGGAAAAAGGGGCGTGGCCGAGTTAAGCCCCGCCCACTCTCAGATATCGATTTCCCATCAAAATTGGAAAAAGGGGCGTGGCCGCGTTAAGCCCCGCCCCCTCTCAGAAATCGATTTCCCATCAAAATTGGAAAAAGGGGCATGGCCGAGTTAAGCCCCGCCCCCTCTCAGAAATCGATTTCCCATCAAAATTGGAAAAAGGGGCGTGGCCGAGTTAAGCCCCGCCCCCTCTCAGAAATCGATTTCCCATCAAAATTGGAAAAAGGGGCGTGGCCGAGTTAAGCCCCGCCCCCTCTCAGAAATCGATTTCCCATCAAAATTGGAAAAAGGGGCGTGGCAGAGTTAAGCCCCGCCCCCTCTCAGAAATCGATTTCCCATCAAAATTAGAAAAAGGGGCGTGGCCGAGTTAAGCCCCGCCCCCTCTCAGAAATCGATTTCCCATCAAAATTGGAAAAAGGGGCGTGGCCGAGTTAAGCCCCGCCCCCTCTCAGAAATCGATTTCCCATCAAAATTGGAAAAAGGGGCGTGGCCGAGTTAAGCCCCGCCCCCTCTCAGAAATCGATTTCCCATCAAAATTGGAAAAAGGGGCGTGGCCGAGTTAAGCCCCGCCCCCTCAGAAATCGATTTCCCATCAAAATTGGAAAAAGGGGCGTGGCCGAGTTAAGCCCTGCCCCCTCTCAGAAATCGATTTCCCATCAAAATTGGAAAAAGGGCGTGGCCGAGTTAAGCCCCGCCCCCTCTCAGAAATCGATTTCCCATCAAAATTGGAAAAAGGGGCGTGGCCGAGTTAAGCCCCGCCCCCTCTCAGAAATCGATTTCCCATCAAAATTGGAAAAAGGGGCGTGGCCGAGTTAAGCCCCGCCCCCTCTCAGAAATCGATTTCCCATCAAAATTGGAAAAAGGGGCGTGGCCGAGTTAAGCCCAGCCCCCTCTCAGATATCGATTTCCCATCAAAATTGGAAAAAGGGGCGTGGCCGAGTTAAGCCCCGCCCCCTCTCAGAAATCGATTTCCCATCAAAATTGGAAAAAGGGGCGTGGCCGAGTTAAGCCCCGCCCCTCTCAGAAATCGATTTCCCATCAAAATTTGAAAAAGGGGCGTGGCCGAGTTAAGCCCCGCCCCCTCTCAGAAATCGATTTCCCATCAAAATTGGAAAAAGGGGCGTGGCCGAGTTAAGCCCCGCCTCCTCTCAGAAATCGATTTCCCATCAAAATTGGAAAAAGGGGCGTGGCCGAGTTAAGCCCCGCCCCCTCTCAGAAATCGATTTCCCATCAAAATTGGAAAAAGGGGCGTGGCCGAGTTAAGTCCCGCCCCCTCTCAGAAATCGATTTCCCATCAAAATTGGAAAAAGGGGCATGGCCGAGTTAAGCCCCGCCCCCTCTCAGAAATCGATTTCCCATCAAAATTGGAAAAAGGGGCGTGGCCGAGTTAAGCCCCGCCCCCTCTCAGAAATCGATTTCCCATCAAAATTGGAAAAAGGGGCGTGGCCGAGTTAAGCCCCGCCCCCTCTTAGAAAACGATTTCCCATCAAAATTGGAAAAAGGGGCGTGGCCGAGTTAAGCCCCGCCCCCTCTCAGAAATCGATTTCCCATCAAAATTGGAAAAAGGGGCGTGGCCGAGTTAAGCCCCGCCCCCTCTCAGAAATCGATTTCCCATCAAAATTGGAAAAAGGGGCGTGGCCGAGTTAAGCCCCGCCCCCTCTCAGAAATCGATTTCCCATCAAAATTGGAAAAAGGGGCGTGGCCGAGTTAAGCCCCGCCCCCTCTCAGAAATCGATTTCCCGTCAAAATTGGAAAAAGGGGCGTGGCCGAGTTAAGCCCCGCCCCCTCTCAGAAATCGATTTCCCATCAAAATTGGAAAAAGGGGCGTGGCCGAGTTAAGCCCCGCCCCTCTCAGAAATCGATTTCCCATCAAAATTGGAAAAAGGGGCATGGCCGAGTTAAGCCCCGCCCCCTCTCAGAAATCGATTTCCCATCAAAATTGGAAAAAGGGGCATGGCCGAGTTAAGCCCCGCCCCCTCTCAGAAATCGATTTCCCATCAAAATTGGAAAAAGGGGCGTGGCCGAGTTAAGCCCCGCCCCCTCTCAGAAATCGATTTCCCATCAAAATCGGAAAAAGGGGCGTGGCCGAGTTAAGTCCCGCCCCCTCTCAGAAATCGATTTCCCATCAAAATTGGAAAAAGGGGCGTGGCCGAGTTAAGCCCCGCCCCCTCTCAGAAATCGATTTCCCATCAAAATTGGAAAAAGGGGCGTGGCCGAGTTAAGCCCCGCCCCCTCTCAGAAATCGATTTCCCATCAAATTTGGAAAAAGGGGCGTTGCCGAGTTAAGCCCCGCTCCCTCTCAGAAATCGATTTCCCATCAAAATTGGAAAAAGGGGCGTGGCCGAGTTAAGCCCCGCCCCCTCTCAGAAATCGATTTCGCATCAAAATTGGAAAAAGGGGCGTGACCGTGTTAAGCCCCGCCCCCCTCAGAAATCGATTTCTCATCAAAATTGGAAAAAGGGGCGTGGCCGAGTTAAGCCCCGCCCCCTCTCAGAAATCGATTTCCCATCAAAATTGGAAAAAGGGGCGTGGCCGAGTTAAGCCCCGCCCCTCTCAGAAATCGATTTCCCATCAAAATTGGAAAAAGGGGCGTGGCCGAGTTAAGCCCCGCCCCCTCTCAGAAATCGATTTCCCATCAAAATTGGAAAAAGGGGCGTGGCCGAGTTAAGCCCCGCCCCTCTCAGAAATCGATTTCCCATCAAAATTGGAAAAAGGGGCGTGGCCGAGTTAAGCCCCGCCCACTCTCAGAAATCGATTTCCCATCAAAATTGGAAAAAGGGGCGTGGCCGAGTTAAGCCCCGCCCCCTCTCAGAAATCGATTTCCCATCAAAATTGGAAAAAGGGGCGTGGCCGAGTTAAGCCCCGCCCCCTCTCAGAAATCGATTTCCCATCAAAATTGGAAAAAGGGGCGTGGCCGAGTTAAGCCCCGCCCCCTCTCAGAAATCGATTTCCCATCAAAATTGGAAAAAGGGGCGTGGCCGAGTTAAGCCCCGCTCCCTCTCAGAAATCGATTTCCCATCAAAATTGGAAAAAGGGGCGTGACCGAGTTAAGCCCCGCCCCCTCTCAGAAATCGATTTCGCATCAAAATTGGAAAAAGGGGCGTGACCGTGTTAAGCCCCGCCCCCCTCAGAAATCGATTTCTCATCAAAATTGGAAAAAGGGGCGTGGCCGAGTTAAGCCCCGCCCCCTCTCAGAAATCGATTTCCCATCAAAATCGGAAAAAGGGGCGTGGCCGAGTTAAGTCCCGCCCCCTCTCAGAAATCGATTTCCCATCAAAATTGGAAAAAGGGGCGTGGCCGAGTTAAGCCCCGCCCCCTCTCAGAAATCGATTTCCCATCAAAATTGGAAAAAGGGGCGTGGCCGAGTTAAGCCCCGCCCCCTCTCAGAAATCGATTTCCCATCAAAATTGGAAAAAGGGGCGTGGCCGAGTTAAGCCCCGCCCCCTCTCAGAAATCGATTTCCCATCAAAATTGGAAAAAGGGGCGTGGCCGAGTTAAGCCCCGCCCCCTCTCAGAAATCGATTTCCCATCAAAATTGGAAAAAGGGGCGTGGCCGAGTTAAGCCCCGCCCCCTCTCAGAAATCGATTTCCCATCAAAATTGGAAAAAGGGGCGTGGCCGAGTTAAGTCCCGCCCCCTCTCAGAAATCGATTTCCCATCAAAATTGGAAAAAGGGGCGTGGCCGAGTTAAGCCCCGCCCCCTCTCAGAAATCGATTTCCCATCAAAATTGGAAAAAGGGGCGTGGCCGAGTTAAGCCCCGCCCCCTCTCAGAAATCGATTTCCCATCAAAATTGGAAAAAGGGGCGTGGCCGAGTTAAGTCCCGCCCCCTCTCAGAAATCGATTTCCCATCAAAATTGGAAAAAGGGGCGTGGCCGAGTTAAGCCCCGCCCCCTCTCAGAAATCGATTTCCCATCAAAATTGGAAAAAGGGGCGTGGCCGAGTTAAGCCCCGCCTCCTCTCAGAAATCGATTTCCCATCAAAATTGGAAAAAGGGGCGTGGCCGAGTTAAGCCCCGCCCCCTCTCAGAAATCGATTTCCAATCAAAATTGGAAAAAGGGGCGTGGCCGAGTTAAGCCCCGCCCCCTCTCAGAAATCGATTTCCCATCAAAATTGGAAAAAGGGGCGTGGCCGAGTTAAGCCCCGCCCCCTCTCAGAAATCGATTTCCCATCAAAATTGGAAAAAGGGGCGTGGCCGAGTTAAGCCCCGCCCCTCTCAGAAATCGATTTCCCATCAAAATTGGAAAAAGGGGCATGGCCGAGTTAAGCCCCGCCCCCTCTCAGAAATCGATTTCCCATCAAAATTGGAAAAAGGGGCATGGCCGAGTTAAGCCCCGCCCCCTCTCAGAAATCGATTTCCCATCAAAATTGGAAAAAGGGGCATGGCCGAGTTAAGCCCCGCCCCCTCTCAGAAATCGATTTCCCATCAAAATTGGAAAAAGGGGCGTGGCCGAGTTAAGCCCCGCCCCCTCTCAGAAATCGATTTCCCATCAAAATCGGAAAAAGGGGCGTGGCCGAGTTAAGTCCCGCCCCCTCTCAGAAATCGATTTCCCATCAAAATTGGAAAAAGGGGCGTGGCCGAGTTAAGCCCCGCCCCCTCTCAGAAATCGATTTCCCATCAAAATTGGAAAAAGGGGCGTGGCCGAGTTAAGCCCCGCCCCCTCTCAGAAATCGATTTCCCATCAAAATTGGAAAAAGGGGCGTTGCCGAGTTAAGCCCCGCTCC
This sequence comes from Chrysopilus asiliformis, assembly GCA_964034945.1. Taxonomy (NCBI): domain Eukaryota; kingdom Metazoa; phylum Arthropoda; class Insecta; order Diptera; family Rhagionidae; genus Chrysopilus; species Chrysopilus asiliformis. The sequence goes on along the minus strand of OZ035961.1, from coordinate 60,654,353 downwards.
CTCTCAGAAATCGATTTCCCATCAAAATTGGAAAAAGGGGCGTGGCCGAGTTAAGCCCCGCTCCCTCTCAGAAATCGATTTCCCATCAAAATTGGAAAAAGGGGCGTGGCCGAGTTAAGCCCCGCCCCTCTCAGAAATCGATTTCCCATCAAAATTGGAAAAAGGGGCGTGGCCGAGTTAAGCCCCGCCCACTCTCAGAAATCGATTTCCCATCAAAATTGGAAAAAGGGGCGTGGCCGAGTTAAGCCCCGCCCCCTCTCAGAAATCGATTTCCCATCAAAATTGGAAAAAGGAGCGTGGCCGAGTTAAGCCCCGCCCCCTCTCAGAAATCGATTTCCCATCAAAATTGGAAAAAGGGGCGTGGCCGAGTTAAGCCCCGCCCCCTCTCAGAAATCGATTTCCCATCAAAATTGGAAAAAGGGGCGTGGCCGAGTTAAGCCCCGCCCCCTCTCAGAAATCGATTTCGCATCAAAATTGGAAAAAGGGGCGTGACCGTGTTAAGCCCCGCCCCCTCTCAAAAATCCATTTTCCCATCAAAATTGGAAAAAGGGGCGTGGCCGAGTTAAGCCCCGCCCCTCTCAGAAATCGATTTCCCATCAAAATCGGAAAAAGGGGCGTGGCCGAGTTAAGTCCCGCCCCCTCTCAGAAATCGATTTCCCATCAAAATTGGAAAAAGGGGCGTGGCCGAGTTAAGCCCCGCCCCCTCTCAGAAATCGATTTCCCATCAAAATTGGAAAAAGGGGCGTGGCCGAGTTAAGCCCCGCCCCCTCTCAGAAATCGATTTCCCATCAAAATTGGAAAAAGGGGCGTGGCCGAGTTAAGCCCCGCCCCCTCTCAGAAATCGATTTCCCATCAAAATTGGAAAAAGGGGCGTGGCCGAGTTAAGTCCCGCCCCCTCTCAGAAATCGATTTCCCATCAAAATTGGAAAAAGGGGCGTGGCCGAGTTAAGCCCCGCCCCCTCTCAGAAATCGATTTCCCATCAAAATTGGAAAAAGGGGCGTGGCCGAGTTAAGCCCCGCCTCCTCTCAGAAATCGATTTCCCATCAAAATTGGAAAAAGGGGCGTGGCCGAGTTAAGCCCCGCCCCCTCTCAGAAATCGATTTCCCATCAAAATTGGAAAAAGGGGCGTGGCCGAGTTAAGTCCCGCCCCCTCTCAGAAATCGATTTCCCATCAAAATTGGAAAAAGGGGCATGGCCGAGTTAAGCCCCGCCCCCTCAGAAATCGATTTCCCATCAAAATTGAAAAAAGGGGCGTGGCCGAGTTAAGCCCCGCCCCACTCAGAAATCGATTTCCCATCAAAATTGGAAAAAGGGGCGTGGCCAAGTTAAGCCCCGCCCCCTCTCAGAAATCGATTTCCCATCAAAATTGGAAAAAGGGGCGTGGCCGAGTTAAGCCCCGCCCCCTCTCAGAAATCGATTTCCCATCAAAATTGGAAAAAGGGGCGTGGCCGAGTTAAGCCCCGCCCCCTCTCAGAAATCGATTTCCCATCAAAATTGGAAAAAGGGGCGTGGCCGAGTTAAGCCCCGCCCCCTCTCAGAAATCGATTTCCCATCAAAATTGGAAAAAGGGGCGTGGCCGAGTTAAGCCCCGCCCCCTCTCAGAAATCGATTTCGCATCAAAATTGGAAAAAGGGGCGTGACCGTGTTAAGCCCCGCCCCCTCTCAAAAATCCATTTTCCCATCAAAATTGGAAAAAGGGGCGTGGCCGAGTTAAGCCCCGCCCCTCTCAGAAATCGATTTCCCATCAAAATCGGAAAAAGGGGCGTGGCCGAGTTAAGTCCCGCCCCCTCTCAGAAATCGATTTCCCATCAAAATTGGAAAAAGGGGCGTGGCCGAGTTAAGCCCCGCCCCCTCTCAGAAATCGATTTCCCATCAAAATTGGAAAAAGGGGCGTGGCCGAGTTAAGCCCCGCCCCCTCTCAGAAATCGATTTCCCATCAAAATTGGAAAAAGGGGCGTGGCCGAGTTAAGCCCCGCCCCCTCTCAGAAATCGATTTCCCATCAAAATTGGAAAAAGGGGCGTGGCCGAGTTAAGTCCCGCCCCCTCTCAGAAATCGATTTCCCATCAAAATTGGAAAAAGGGGCGTGGCCGAGTTAAGCCCCGCCCCCTCTCAGAAATCGATTTCCCATCAAAATTGGAAAAAGGGGCGTGGCCGAGTTAAGCCCCGCCTCCTCTCAGAAATCGATTTCCCATCAAAATTGGAAAAAGGGGCGTGGCCGAGTTAAGCCCCGCCCCACTCAGAAATCGATTTCCCATCAAAATTGGAAAAAGGGGCGTGGCCAAGTTAAGCCCCGCCCCCTCTCAGAAATCGATTTCCCATCAAAATTGGAAAAAGGGGCGTGGCCGAGTTAAGCCCCGCCCCCTCTCAGAAATCGATTTCCCATCAAAATTGGAAAAAGGGGCGTGGCCGAGTTAAGCCCCGCCCCCTCAGAAATCGATTTCCCATCAAAATTGGAAAAAGGGGCGTGGCCGAGTTAAGCCCCGCCCCCTCTCAGATATCGATTTCCCATCAAAATTGGAAAAAGGGGCGTGGCCGAGTTAAGCCCCACCCCCCTCAGAAATCGATTTCCCATCAAAATTGGAAAAAGGGGCGTGGCCGAGTTAAGCCCCGCCCCCTCTCAGAAATCGATTTCCCATCAAAATTGGAAAAAGGGGCGTGGCCGAGTTAAGTCCCGCCCCCTCTCAGAAATCGATTTCCCATCAAAATTGGAAAAAGGGGCGTGGCCGAGTTAAGCCCCGCCCCCTCTCAGAAATCGATTTCCCATCAAAATTGGAAAAAGGGGCGTGGCCAAGTTAAGCCCCGTACTCTCTCAGAAATCGATTTCCCATCAAAATTGGAAAAAGGGGCGTGGCCGAGTTAAGCCCCGCCCCCTCTCAGAAATCGATTTCGCATCAAAATTGGAAAAAGGGGCGTGACCGTGTTAAGCCCCGCCCCCCTCAGAAATCGATTTCTCATCAAAATTGGAAAAAGGGGCGTGGCCGAGTTAAGCCCCGCCCCCTCTCAGAAATCGATTTCCCATCAAAATTGGAAAAAGGGGCGTGGCCGAGTTAAGCCCCGCCCCCTCTCAGAAATCGATTTCCCATCAAAATTGGAAAAAGGGGCGTGGCCGAGTTAAGCCCCGCCCCCTCTCAGAAATCGATTTCCCATCAAAATTGGAAAAAGGGGCGTGGCCGAGTTAAGCCCCGCCCCCTCTCAGAAATCGATTTCCCATCAAAATTGGAAAAAGGGGCGTGGCCGAGTTAAGCCCCGCTCCCTCTCAGAAATCGATTTCCCATCAAAATTGGAAAAAGGGGCGTGGCCGAGTTAAGCCCCGCCCCCTCTCAGAAATCGATTTCGCATCAAAATTGGAAAAAGGGGCGTGACCGAGTTAAGCCCCGCCCCCCTCAGAAATCGATTTCTCATCAAAATTGGAAAAAGGGGCGTGGCCGAGTTAAGCCCCGCCCCCTCTCAGAAATCGATTTCCCATCAAAATCGGAAAAAGGGGCGTGGCCGAGTTAAGTCCCGCCCCCTCTCAGAAATCGATTTCCCATCAAAATTGGAAAAAGGGGCGTGGCCGAGTTAAGCCCCGCCCCCTCTCAGAAATCGATTTCCCATCAAAATTGGAAAAAGGGGCGTGGCCGAGTTAAGCCCCGCCCCCTCTCAGAAATCGATTTCCCATCAAAATTGGAAAAAGGGGCGTGGCCGAGTTAAGCCCCGCCCCCTCTCAGAAATCGATTTCCCATCAAAATTGGAAAAAGGGGCGTGGCCGAGTTAAGCCCCGCCCCCTCTCAGAAATCGATTTCCCATCAAAATTGGAAAAAGGGGCGTGGCCGAGTTAAGCCCCGCCCCCTCTCAGAAATCGATTTCCCATCAAAATTGGAAAAAGGGGCGTGGCCGAGTTAAGTCCCGCCCCCTCTCAGAAATCGATTTCCCATCAAAATTGGAAAAAGGGGCGTGGCCGAGTTAAGCCCCGCCCCCTCTCAGAAATCGATTTCCCATCAAAATTGGAAAAAGGGGCGTGGCCGAGTTAAGCCCCGCCCCCTCTCAGAAATCGATTTCCCATCAAAATTGGAAAAAGGGGCGTGGCCGAGTTAAGTCCCGCCCCCTCTCAGAAATCGATTTCCCATCAAAATTGGAAAAAGGGGCGTGGCCGAGTTAAGCCCCGCCCCCTCTCAGAAATCGATTTCCCATCAAAATTGGAAAAAGGGGCGTGGCCGAGTTAAGCCCCGCCTCCTCTCAGAAATCGATTTCCCATCAAAATTGGAAAAAGGGGCGTGGCCGAGTTAAGCCCCGCCCCCTCTCAGAAATCGATTTCCCATCAAAATTGGAAAAAGGGGCGTGGCCGAGTTAAGTCCCGCCCCCTCTCAGAAATCGATTTCCCATCAAAATTGGAAAAAGGGGCATGGCCGAGTTAAGCCCCGCCCCCTCTCAGAAATCGATTTCCCATCAAAATTGAAAAAAGGGGCGTGGCCGAGTTAAGCCCCGCCCCACTCAGAAATCGATTTCCCATCAAAATTGGAAAAAGGGGCGTGGCCGAGTTAAGCCCCGCCCCCTCTCAGAAATCGATTTCCCATCAAAATTGGAAAAAGGGGCGTGGCCGAGTTAAGCCCCGCCCCCTCTCAGAAATCGATTTCCCATCAAAATTGGAAAAAGGGGCGTGGCCGTGTTAAGCCCCGCCCCCCTCAGAAATCGATTTCCCATCAAAATTGGAAAAAGGGGCGTGGCCGAGTTAAGCCCCGCCCCCTCTCAGAAATCGATTTCCCATCAAAATCGGAAAAAGGGGCGTGGCCGAGTTAAGTCCCGCCCCCTCTCAGAAATCGATTTCCCATCAAAATTGGAAAAAGGGGCGTGGCCGAGTTAAGCCCCGCCCCCTCTCAGAAATCGATTTCCCATCAAAATTGGAAAAAGGGGCGTGGCCGAGTTAAGCCCCGCCCCCTCTCAGAAATCGATTTCCCATCAAAATTGGAAAAAGGGGCGTGGCCGAGTTAAGCCCCGCCCCCTCTCAGAAATCGATTTCCCATCAAAATTGGAAAAAGGGGCGTGGCCGAGTTAAGCCCCGCCCCCTCTCAGAAATCGATTTCCCATCAAAATTGGAAAAAGGGGCGTGGCCGAGTTAAGCCCCGCCCCCTCTCAGAAATCGATTTCCCATCAAAATTGGAAAAAGGGGCGTGGCCGAGTTAAGCCCCGCCCCCTCTCAGAAATCGATTTCCCATCAAAATTGGAAAAAGGGGCGTGGCCGAGTTAAGCCCCGCCCCCTCTCAGAAATCGATTTCCCATCAAAATTGGAAAAAGGGGCGTGGCCGAGTTAAGTCCCGCCCCCTCTCAGAAATCGATTTCCCATCAAAATTGGAAAAAGGGGCGTGGCCGAGTTAAGCCCCGCCCCCTCTCAGAAATCGATTTCCCATCAAAATTGGAAAAAGGGGCGTGGCCGAGTTAAGCCCCGCCTCCTCTCAGAAATCGATTTCCCATCAAAATTGGAAAAAGGGGCGTGGCCGAGTTAAGCCCCGCCCCCTCTCAGAAATCGATTTCCAATCAAAATTGGAAAAAGGGGCGTGGCCGAGTTAAGCCCCGCCCCCTCTCAGAAATCGATTTCCCATCAAAATTGGAAAAAGGGGCGTGGCCGAGTTAAGCCCCGCCCCCTCTCAGAAATCGATTTCCCATCAAAATTGGAAAAAGGGGCGTGGCCGAGTTAAGCCCCGCCCCTCTCAGAAATCGATTTCCCATCAAAATTGGAAAAAGGGGCATGGCCGAGTTAAGCCCCGCCCCCTCTCAGAAATCGATTTCCCATCAAAATTGGAAAAAGGGGCATGGCCGAGTTAAGCCCCGCCCCCTCTCAGAAATCGATTTCCCATCAAAATTGGAAAAAGGGGCATGGCCGAGTTAAGCCCCGCCCCCTCTCAGAAATCGATTTCCCATCAAAATTGGAAAAAGGGGCGTGGCCGAGTTAAGCCCCGCCCCCTCTCAGAAATCGATTTCCCATCAAAATCGGAAAAAGGGGCGTGGCCGAGTTAAGTCCCGCCCCCTCTCAGAAATCGATTTCCCATCAAAATTGGAAAAAGGGGCGTGGCCGAGTTAAGCCCCGCCCCCTCTCAGAAATCGATTTCCCATCAAAATTGGAAAAAGGGGCGTGGCCGAGTTAAGCCCCGCCCCCTCTCAGAAATCGATTTCCCATCAAAATTGGAAAAAGGGGCGTTGCCGAGTTAAGCCCCGCTCCCTCTCAGAAATCGATTTCCCATCAAAATTGGAAAAAGGGGCGTGGCCGAGTTAAGCCCCGCTCCCTCTCAGAAATCGATTTCCCATCAAAATTGGAAAAAGGGGCGTGGCCGAGTTAAGCCCCGCCCCTCTCAGAAATCGATTTCCCATCAAAATTGGAAAAAGGGGCGTGGCCGAGTTAAGCCCCGCCCACTCTCAGAAATCGATTTCCCATCAAAATTGGAAAAAGGGGCGTGGCCGAGTTAAGCCCCGCCCCCTCTCAGAAATCGATTTCCCATCAAAATTGGAAAAAGGAGCGTGGCCGAGTTAAGCCCCGCCCCCTCTCAGAAATCGATTTCCCATCAAAATTGGAAAAAGGGGCGTGGCCGAGTTAAGCCCCGCCCCCTCTCAGAAATCGATTTCCCATCAAAATTGGAAAAAGGGGCGTGGCCGAGTTAAGCCCCGCCCCCTCTCAGAAATCGATTTCGCATCAAAATTGGAAAAAGGGGCGTGACCGTGTTAAGCCCCGCCCCCTCTCAAAAATCCATTTTCCCATCAAAATTGGAAAAAGGGGCGTGGCCGAGTTAAGCCCCGCCCCTCTCAGAAATCGATTTCCCATCAAAATCGGAAAAAGGGGCGTGGCCGAGTTAAGTCCCGCCCCCTCTCAGAAATCGATTTCCCATCAAAATTGGAAAAAGGGGCGTGGCCGAGTTAAGCCCCGCCCCCTCTCAGAAATCGATTTCCCATCAAAATTGGAAAAAGGGGCGTGGCCGAGTTAAGCCCCGCCCCCTCTCAGAAATCGATTTCCCATCAAAATTGGAAAAAGGGGCGTGGCCGAGTTAAGCCCCGCCCCCTCTCAGAAATCGATTTCCCATCAAAATTGGAAAAAGGGGCGTGGCCGAGTTAAGTCCCGCCCCCTCTCAGAAATCGATTTCCCATCAAAATTGGAAAAAGGGGCGTGGCCGAGTTAAGCCCCGCCCCCTCTCAGAAATCGATTTCCCATCAAAATTGGAAAAAGGGGCGTGGCCGAGTTAAGCCCCGCCTCCTCTCAGAAATCGATTTCCCATCAAAATTGGAAAAAGGGGCGTGGCCGAGTTAAGCCCCGCCCCCTCTCAGAAATCGATTTCCCATCAAAATTGGAAAAAGGGGCGTGGCCGAGTTAAGTCCCGCCCCCTCTCAGAAATCGATTTCCCATCAAAATTGGAAAAAGGGGCATGGCCGAGTTAAGCCCCGCCCCCTCAGAAATCGATTTCCCATCAAAATTGAAAAAAGGGGCGTGGCCGAGTTAAGCCCCGCCCCACTCAGAAATCGATTTCCCATCAAAATTGGAAAAAGGGGCGTGGCCAAGTTAAGCCCCGCCCCCTCTCAGAAATCGATTTCCCATCAAAATTGGAAAAAGGGGCGTGGCCGAGTTAAGCCCCGCCCCCTCTCAGAAATCGATTTCCCATCAAAATTGGAAAAAGGGGCGTGGCCGAGTTAAGCCCCGCCCCCTCTCAGAAATCGATTTCCCATCAAAATTGGAAAAAGGGGCGTGGCCGAGTTAAGCCCCGCCCCCTCTCAGAAATCGATTTCCCATCAAAATTGGAAAAAGGGGCGTGGCCGAGTTAAGCCCCGCCCCCTCTCAGAAATCGATTTCGCATCAAAATTGGAAAAAGGGGCGTGACCGTGTTAAGCCCCGCCCCCTCTCAAAAATCCATTTTCCCATCAAAATTGGAAAAAGGGGCGTGGCCGAGTTAAGCCCCGCCCCTCTCAGAAATCGATTTCCCATCAAAATCGGAAAAAGGGGCGTGGCCGAGTTAAGTCCCGCCCCCTCTCAGAAATCGATTTCCCATCAAAATTGGAAAAAGGGGCGTGGCCGAGTTAAGCCCCGCCCCCTCTCAGAAATCGATTTCCCATCAAAATTGGAAAAAGGGGCGTGGCCGAGTTAAGCCCCGCCCCCTCTCAGAAATCGATTTCCCATCAAAATTGGAAAAAGGGGCGTGGCCGAGTTAAGCCCCGCCCCCTCTCAGAAATCGATTTCCCATCAAAATTGGAAAAAGGGGCGTGGCCGAGTTAAGTCCCGCCCCCTCTCAGAAATCGATTTCCCATCAAAATTGGAAAAAGGGGCGTGGCCGAGTTAAGCCCCGCCCCCTCTCAGAAATCGATTTCCCATCAAAATTGGAAAAAGGGGCGTGGCCGAGTTAAGCCCCGCCTCCTCTCAGAAATCGATTTCCCATCAAAATTGGAAAAAGGGGCGTGGCCGAGTTAAGCCCCGCCCCCTCTCAGAAATCGATTTCCCATCAAAATTGGAAAAAGGGGCGTGGCCGAGTTAAGTCCCGCCCCCTCTCAGAAATCGATTTCCCATCAAAATTGGAAAAAGGGGCATGGCCGAGTTAAGCCCCGCCCCCTCTCAGAAATCGATTTCCCATCAAAATTGAAAAAAGGGGCGTGGCCGAGTTAAGCCCCGCCCCACTCAGAAATCGATTTCCCATCAAAATTGGAAAAAGGGGCGTGGCCAAGTTAAGCCCCGCCCCCTCTCAGAAATCGATTTCCCATCAAAATTGGAAAAAGGGGCGTGGCCGAGTTAAGCCCCGCCCCCTCTCAGAAATCGATTTCCCATCAAAATTGGAAAAAGGGGCGTGGCCGAGTTAAGCCCCGCCCCCTCAGAAATCGATTTCCCATCAAAATTGGAAAAAGGGGCGTGGCCGAGTTAAGCCCCGCCCCCTCTCAGATATCGATTTCCCATCAAAATTGGAAAAAGGGGCGTGGCCGAGTTAAGCCCCACCCCCCTCAGAAATCGATTTCCCATCAAAATTGGAAAAAGGGGCGTGGCCGAGTTAAGCCCCGCCCCCTCTCAGAAATCGATTTCCCATCAAAATTGGAAAAAGGGGCGTGGCCGAGTTAAGTCCCGCCCCCTCTCAGAAATCGATTTCCCATCAAAATTGGAAAAAGGGGCGTGGCCGAGTTAAGCCCCGCCCCCTCTCAGAAATCGATTTCCCATCAAAATTGGAAAAAGGGGCGTGGCCAAGTTAAGCCCCGTACTCTCTCAGAAATCGATTTCCCATCAAAATTGGAAAAAGGGGCGTGGCCGAGTTAAGCCCCGCCCCCTCTCAGAAATCGATTTCGCATCAAAATTGGAAAAAGGGGCGTGACCGTGTTAAGCCCCGCCCCCCTCAGAAATCGATTTCTCATCAAAATTGGAAAAAGGGGCGTGGCCGAGTTAAGCCCCGCCCCCTCTCAGAAATCGATTTCCCATCAAAATTGGAAAAAGGGGCGTGGCCGAGTTAAGCCCCGCCCCCTCTCAGAAATCGATTTCCCATCAAAATTGGAAAAAGGGGCGTGGCCGAGTTAAGCCCCGCCCCCTCTCAGAAATCGATTTCCCATCAAAATTGGAAAAAGGGGCGTGGCCGAGTTAAGCCCCGCCCCCTCTCAGAAATCGATTTCCCATCAAAATTGGAAAAAGGGGCGTGGCCGAGTTAAGCCCCGCTCCCTCTCAGAAATCGATTTCCCATCAAAATTGGAAAAAGGGGCGTGGCCGAGTTAAGCCCCGCCCCCTCTCAGAAATCGATTTCGCATCAAAATTGGAAAAAGGGGCGTGACCGAGTTAAGCCCCGCCCCCCTCAGAAATCGATTTCTCATCAAAATTGGAAAAAGGGGCGTGGCCGAGTTAAGCCCCGCCCCCTCTCAGAAATCGATTTCCCATCAAAATCGGAAAAAGGGGCGTGGCCGAGTTAAGTCCCGCCCCCTCTCAGAAATCGATTTCCCATCAAAATTGGAAAAAGGGGCGTGGCCGAGTTAAGCCCCGCCCCCTCTCAGAAATCGATTTCCCATCAAAATTGGAAAAAGGGGCGTGGCCGAGTTAAGCCCCGCCCCCTCTCAGAAATCGATTTCCCATCAAAATTGGAAAAAGGGGCGTGGCCGAGTTAAGCCCCGCCCCCTCTCAGAAATCGATTTCCCATCAAAATTGGAAAAAGGGGCGTGGCCGAGTTAAGCCCCGCCCCCTCTCAGAAATCGATTTCCCATCAAAATTGGAAAAAGGGGCGTGGCCGAGTTAAGCCCCGCCCCCTCTCAGAAATCGATTTCCCATCAAAATTGGAAAAAGGGGCGTGGCCGAGTTAAGTCCCGCCCCCTCTCAGAAATCGATTTCCCATCAAAATTGGAAAAAGGGGCGTGGCCGAGTTAAGCCCCGCCCCCTCTCAGAAATCGATTTCCCATCAAAATTGGAAAAAGGGGCGTGGCCGAGTTAAGCCCCGCCCCCTCTCAGAAATCGATTTCCCATCAAAATTGGAAAAAGGGGCGTGGCCGAGTTAAGTCCCGCCCCCTCTCAGAAATCGATTTCCCATCAAAATTGGAAAAAGGGGCGTGGCCGAGTTAAGCCCCGCCCCCTCTCAGAAATCGATTTCCCATCAAAATTGGAAAAAGGGGCGTGGCCGAGTTAAGCCCCGCCTCCTCTCAGAAATCGATTTCCCATCAAAATTGGAAAAAGGGGCGTGGCCGAGTTAAGCCCCGCCCCCTCTCAGAAATCGATTTCCCATCAAAATTGGAAAAAGGGGCGTGGCCGAGTTAAGTCCCGCCCCCTCTCAGAAATCGATTTCCCATCAAAATTGGAAAAAGGGGCATGGCCGAGTTAAGCCCCGCCCCCTCTCAGAAATCGATTTCCCATCAAAATTGAAAAAAGGGGCGTGGCCGAGTTAAGCCCCGCCCCACTCAGAAATCGATTTCCCATCAAAATTGGAAAAAGGGGCGTGGCCGAGTTAAGCCCCGCCCCCTCTCAGAAATCGATTTCCCATCAAAATTGGAAAAAGGGGCGTGGCCGAGTTAAGCCCCGCCCCCTCTCAGAAATCGATTTCCCATCAAAATTGGAAAAAGGGGCGTGGCCGTGTTAAGCCCCGCCCCCCTCAGAAATCGATTTCTCATCAAAATTGGAAAAAGGGGCGTGGCCGAGTTAAGCCCCGCCCCCTCTCAGAAATCGATTTCCCATCAAAATCGGAAAAAGGGGCGTGGCCGAGTTAAGTCCCGCCCCCTCTCAGAAATCGATTTCCCATCAAAATTGGAAAAAGGGGCGTGGCCGAGTTAAGCCCCGCCCCCTCTCAGAAATCGATTTCCCATCAAAATTGGAAAAAGGGGCGTGGCCGAGTTAAGCCCCGCCCCCTCTCAGAAATCGATTTCCCATCAAAATTGGAAAAAGGGGCGTGGCCGAGTTAAGCCCCGCCCCCTCTCAGAAATCGATTTCCCATCAAAATTGGAAAAAGGGGCGTGGCCGAGTTAAGCCCCGCCCCCTCTCAGAAATCGATTTCCCATCAAAATTGGAAAAAGGGGCGTGGCCGAGTTAAGCCCCGCCCCCTCTCAGAAATCGATTTCCCATCAAAATTGGAAAAAGGGGCGTGGCCGAGTTAAGTCCCGCCCCCTCTCAGAAATCGATTTCCCATCAAAATTGGAAAAAGGGGCGTGGCCGAGTTAAGCCCCGCCCCCTCTCAGAAATCGATTTCCCATCAAAATTGGAAAAAGGGGCGTGGCCGAGTTAAGCCCCGCCCCCTCTCAGAAATCGATTTCCCATCAAAATTGGAAAAAGGGGCGTGGCCGAGTTAAGTCCCGCCCCCTCTCAGAAATCGATTTCCCATCAAAATTGGAAAAAGGGGCGTGGCCGAGTTAAGCCCCGCCCCCTCTCAGAAATCGATTTCCCATCAAAATTGGAAAAAGGGGCGTGGCCGAGTTAAGCCCCGCCTCCTCTCAGAAATCGATTTCCCATCAAAATTGGAAAAAGGGGCGTGGCCGAGTTAAGCCCCGCCCCCTCTCAGAAATCGATTTCCCATCAAAATTGGAAAAAGGGGCGTGGCCGAGTTAAGTCCCGCCCCCTCTCAGAAATCGATTTCCCATCAAAATTGGAAAAAGGGGCATGGCCGAGTTAAGCCCCGCCCCCTCTCAGAAATCGATTTCCCATCAAAATTGAAAAAAGGGGCGTGGCCGAGTTAAGCCCCGCCCCACTCAGAAATCGATTTCCCATCAAAATTGGAAAAAGGGGCGTGGCCAAGTTAAGCCCCGCCCCCTCTCAGAAATCGATTTCCCATCAAAATTGGAAAAAGGGGCGTGGCCGAGTTAAGCCCCGCCCCCTCTCAGAAATCGATTTCCCATCAAAATTGGAAAAAGGGGCGTGGCCGAGTTAAGCCCCGCCCCCTCAGAAATCGATTTCCCCTCAAAATTGGAAAAAGGGGCGTGGCCGAGTTAAGCCCCGCCCCCTCTCAGATATCGATTTCCCATCAAAATTGGAAAAAGGGGCGTGGCCGAGTTAAGCCCCACCCCCCTCAGAAATCGATTTCCCATCAAAATTGGAAAAAGGGGCGTGGCCGAGTTAAGCCCCGCCCCCTCTCAGAAATCGATTTCCCATCAAAATTGGAAAAAGGGGCGTGGCCGAGTTAAGCCCCGCCCCCTCTCAGAAATCGATTTCCCATCAAAATTGGAAAAAGGGGCGTGGCCGAGTTAAGCCCCGCCCCCTCTCAGAAATCGATTTCCCATCAAAATTGGAAAAAGGGGCGTGGCCAAGTTAAGCCCCGTACTCTCTCAGAAATCGATTTCCCATCAAAATTGAAAAAAGGGGCGTGGCCGAGTTAAGCCCCGCCCCTCTCAGAAATCGATTTCCCATCAAAATTGGAAAAAGGGGCGTGGCCGAGTTAAGCCCCGCCCCCTCTCAGAAATCGATTTCCCATCAAAATTGGAAAAAGGGGCGTGGCCGAGTTAAGCCCCGCCCCCTCTCAGAAATCGATTTCCCATCAAAATTGGAAAAAGGGGCGTGGCCGAGTTAAGCCCCGCCCCCTCAGAAATCGATTTCCCATCAAAATTGGAAAAAGGGGCGTGGCCGAGTTAAGCCCCGCCCCCTCTCAGATATCGATTTCCCATCAAAATTGGAAAAAGGGGCGTGGCCGAGTTAAGCCCCACCCCCCTCAGAAATCGATTTCCCATCAAAATTGGAAAAAGGGGCGTGGCCGAGTTAAGCCCCGCCCCCTCTCAGAAATCGATTTCCCATCAAAATTGGAAAAAGGGGCGTGGCCGAGTTAAGTCCCGCCCCCTCTCAGAAATCGATTTCCCATCAAAATTGGAAAAAGGGGCGTGGCCGAGTTAAGCCCCGCCCCCTCTCAGAAATCGATTTCCCATCAAAATTGGAAAAAGGGGCGTGGCCAAGTTAAGCCCCGTACTCTCTCAGAAATCGATTTCCCATCAAAATTGGAAAAAGGGGCGTGGCCGAGTTAAGCCCCGCCCCTCTCAGAAATCGATTTCCCATCAAAATTGGAAAAAGGGGCGTGGCCGAGTTAAGCCCCGCCCCCTCTCAGAAATCGATTTCCCATCAAAATTGGAAAAAGGGGCGTGGCCGAGTTAAGTCCCGCCCCCTCTCAGAAATCGATTTCCCATCAAAATTGGAAAAAGGGGCGTGGCCGAGTTAAGCCCCGCCCCCTCTCAGAAATCGATTTCCCATCAAAATTGGAAAAAGGGGCGTGGCCGAGTTAAGCCCCGCCTCCTCTCAGAAATCGATTTCCCATCAAAATTGGAAAAAGGGGCGTGGCCGAGTTAAGCCCCGCCCCCTCTCAGAAATCGATTTCCCATCAAAATTGGAAAAGGGCGTGGCCGAGTTAAGCCCCGCCCCCTCTCAGAAATCGATTTCCCATCAAAATTGGAAAAAGGGGCGTGGCCGAGTTAAGCCCCGCCCCCTCTCAGAAATCGATTTCCCATCAAAATTGGAAAAAGGGGCGTGGCCGAGTTAAGCCCCGCCCCCTCTCAGAAATCGATTTCCCATCAAAATTGGAAAAAGGGGCGTGGCCGAGTTAAGCCCCGCCCCTCTCAGAAATCGATTTCCCATCAAAATTGGAAAAAGGGGCGTGGCCGAGTTAAGCCCCGCCCCCTCTCAGAAATCGATTTCCCATCAAAATTGGAAAAAGGGGCGTGGCCGAGTTAAGTCCCGCCCCCTCTCAGAAATCGATTTCCCATCAAAATTGGAAAAAGGGGCGTGGCCGAGTTAAGCCCCGCCCCCTCTCAGAAATCGATTTCCCATCAAAATTGGAAAAATGGGCGTGGCCGAGTTAAGCCCCGCCTCCTCTCAGAAATCGATTTCCCATCAAAATTGGAAAAAGGGGCGTGGCCGAGTTAAGCCCCGCCCCCTCTCAGAAATCGATTTCCCATCAAAATTGGAAAAAGGGGCGTGGCCGAGTTAAGTCCCGCCCCCTCTCAGAAATCGATTTCCCATCAAAATTGGAAAAAGGGGCGTGGCCGAGTTAAGCCCCGCCCCCTCTCAGAAATCGATTTCCCATCAAAATTGGAAAAATGGGCGTGGCCGAGTTAAGCCCCGCCTCCTCTCAGAAATCGATTTCCCATCAAAATTGGAAAAAGGGGCGTGGCCGAGTTAAGCCCCGCCCCCTCTCAGAAATCGATTTCCCATCAAAATTGGAAAAAGGGGCGTGGCCGAGTTAAGTCCCGCCCCCTCTCAGAAATCGATTTCCCATCAAAATTGGAAAAAGGGGCATGGCCGAGTTATGCCCCGCCCCCTCTCAGAAATCGATTTCCCATCAAAATTGGAAAAAGGGGCGTGGCCGAGTTAAGCCCCGCCCCTCTCAGAAATCGATTTCCCATCAAAATTGGAAAAAGGGGCGTGGCCGAGTTAAGCCCCGCCCCCTCTCAGAAATCGATTTCCCATCAAAATTGGAAAAAGGGGCGTGGCCGAGTTAAGTCCCGCCCCCTCTCAGAAATCGATTTCCCATCAAAATTGGAAAAAGGGGCGTGGCCGAGTTAAGCCCCGCCCCCTCTCAGAAATCGATTTCCCATCAAAATTGGAAAAATGGGCGTGGCCGAGTTAAGCCCCGCCTCCACTCAGAAATCGATTTCCCATCAAAATTGGAAAAAGGGGCGTGGCCGAGTTAAGCCCCGCCCCCTCTCAGAAATCGATTTCCCATCAAAATTGGAAAAAGGGGCGTGGCCGAGTTAAGTCCCGCCCCCTCTCAGAAATCGATTTCCCATCAAAATTGGAAAAAGGGGCATGGCCGAGTTATGCCCCGCCCCCTCTCAGAAATCGATTTCCCATCAAAATTGGAAAAAGGGGCGTGGCCGAGTTAAGCCCCGCCCCACTCAGAAATCGATTTCCCATCAAAATTGGAAAAAGGGGCGTGGCCGAGTTAAGCCCCGCCCCCTCTCAGAAATCGATTTCCCATCAAAATTGGAAAAAGGGGCGTGGCCGAGTTAAGCCCCGCCCCCTCTCAGAAATCGATTTCCCATCAAAATTGGAAAAAGGGGCGTGGCCGAGTTAAGCCCCGCCCCCTCTCAGAAATCGATTTCCCATCAAAATTGGAAAAAGGGGCGTGGCCGAGTTAAGCCCCGCCCCCTCTCAGAAATCGATTTCCCATCAAAATTGGAAAAAGGGGCGTGGCCGAGTTAAGCCCCGCCCCCTCTCAGAAATCGATTTCCCATCAAAATTGGAAAAAGGGGCGTGGCCGAGTTAAGCCCCGCCCCCTCTCAGAAATCGATTTCCCATCAAAATTGGAAAAAGGGGCGTGGCCGAGTTAAGCCCCGCCCCCTCTCAGAAATCGATTTCCCATCAAAATTGGAAAAAGGGGCGTGGCCGAGTTAAGCCCCGCCCCTCTCAGAAATCGATTTCCCATCAAAATTGGAAAAAGGGGCGTGGCCGAGTTAAGCCCCGCCCCCTCTCAGAAATCGATTTCCCATCAAAATTGGAAAAAGGGGCGTGGCCGAGTTAAGTCCCGCCCCCTCTCAGAAATCGATTTCCCATCAAAATTGGAAAAAGGGGCGTGGCCGAGTTAAGCCCCGCCTCCTCTCAGAAATCGATTTCCCATCAAAATTGGAAAAAGGGGCGTGGCCGCGTTAAGCCCCGCCCCCTCTCAGAAATCGATTTCCCATCAAAATTGGAAAAAGGGGCGTGGCCGAGTTAAGTCCCGCCCCCTCTCAGAAATCGATTTCCCATCAAAATTGGAAAAAGGGGCATGGCCGAGTTATGCCCCGCCCCCTCTCAGAAATCGATTTCCCATCAAAATTGGAAAAAGGGGCGTGGCCGAGTTAAGCCCCGCCCCACTCAGAAATCGATTTCCCATCAAAATTGGAAAAAGGGGCGTGGCCGAGTTAAGCCCCGCCCCCTCTCAGAAATCGATTTCCCATCAAAATTGGAAAAAGGGGCGTGGCCGAGTTAAGCCCCGCCCCCTCTCAGAAATCGATTTCCCATCAAAATTGGAAAAAGGGGCGTGGCCGAGTTAAGCCCCGCCCCCTCTCAGAAATCGATTTCCCATCAAAATTGGAAAAAGGGGCGTGGCCGATTTAAGCCCCGCCCCCTCTTAGAAAACGATTTCCCATCAAAATTGGAAAAAGGGGCGTGGCCGAGTTAAGCCCCGCCCCCTCTCAGAAATCGATTTCCCATCAAAATTGGAAAAAGGGGCGTGGCCGAGTTAAGCCCCGCCCCCTCTCAGAAATCGATTTCCCATCAAAATTGGAAAAAGGGGCGTGGCCGAGTTAAGCCCCGCCCCCTCTCAGAAATCGATTTCCCATCAAAATTGGAAAAAGGGGCGTGGCCGAGTTAAGCCCCGCCCCCTCTCAGAAATCGATTTCCCATCAAAATTGGAAAAAGGGGCGTGGCCGAGTTAAGCCCCGCCCCCTCTCAGAAATCGATTTCCCATCAAAATTGGAAAAAGGGGCGTGGCCGAGTTAAGCCCCGCCCCCTCTCAGAAATCGATTTCCCATCAAAATTGGAAAAAGGGGCGTGGCCGAGTTAAGCCCCGCCCCCTCTCAGAAATCGATTTCCCATCAAAATTGGAAAAAGGGGCGTGGCCGAGTTAAGCCCCGCCCCTCTCAGAAATCGATTTCCCATCAAAATTGGAAAAAGGGGCGTGGCCGAGTTAAGCCCCGCCCCCTCTCAGAAATCGATTTCCCATCAAAATTGGAAAAAGGGGCGTGGCCGAGTTAAGTCCCGCCCCCTCTCAGAAATCGATTTCCCATCAAAATTGGAAAAAGGGGCGTGGCCGAGTTAAGCCCCGCCCCCTCTCAGAAATCGATTTCCCATCAAAATTGGAAAAAGGGGCGTGGCCGAGTTAAGCCCCGCCCCTCTCAGAAATCGATTTCCCATCAAAATTGGAAAAAGGGGCGTGGCCGAGTTAAGCCCCGCCCCCTCTCAGAAATCGATTTCCCATCAAAATTGGAAAAAGGGGCGTGGCCGAGTTAAGCCCCGCCCCCTCTCAGAAATCGATTTCCCATCAAAATTGGAAAAAGGGGCGTGGCCGAGTTAAGCCCCGCCCCCTCTCAGAAATCGATTTCCCATCAAAATTGGAAAAAGGGGCGTGGCCGAGTTAAGCCCCGCCCCCTCTCAGAAATCGATTTCCCATCAAAATTGGAAAAAGGGGCGTGGCCGAGTTAAGCCCCGCCCCCTCTCAGAAATCGATTTCCCATCAAAATTGGAAAAAGGGGCGTGGCCGAGTTAAGCCCCGCCCCCTCTCAGAAATCGATTTCCCGTCAAAATTGGAAAAAGGGGCGTGGCCGAGTTAAGCCCCGCCCCCTCTCAGAAATCGATTTCCCATCAAAATTGGAAAAAGGGGCGTGGCCGAGTTAAGCCCCGCCCCCTCTCAGAAATCGATTTCCCATCAAAATTGGAAAAAGGGGCGTGGCCGAGTTAAGCCCCGCCTCCTCTCAGAAATCGATTTCCCATCAAAATTGGAAAAAGGGGCGTGGCCGAGTTAAGCCCCGCCCCCTCTCAGAAATCGATTTCCCATCAAAATTGGAAAAAGGGGCGTGGCCGAGTTAAGCCCCGCCCCCTCTCAGAAATCGATTTCCCATCAAAATTTGAAAAAGGGGCGTGGCCGAGTTAAGCCCCGCCCCCTCTCAGAAATCGATTTCCCACCAAAATTGGAATAAGGGGCGTGGCCGAGTTAAGCCCCGCCCCCTCTCAGAAATCGATTTCCCATCAAAATTGGAAAAAGGGGCGTGGCCGAGTTAAGCCCCGCCCCCTCTCAGAAATCGATTTCCCATCAAAATTGGAAAAAGGGGCGTGGCCGAGTTAAGCCCCGCCCCCTCTCAGAAATCGATTTCCCATCAAAATTGGAAAAAGGGGCGTGGCCGAGTTAAACCCCGCCCCCTCTCAGAAATCGATTTCCCATCAAAATTGGAAAAAGGGGCGTGGCCGAGTTAAGCCCCGCCCCCTCTCAGAAATCGATTTCCCATCAAAATTGGAAAAAGGGGCGTGGCCGAGTTAAGCCCCACCCCCCTCAGAAATCGATTTCCCATCAAAATTGGAAAAAGGGGCGTGGCCGAGTTAAGCCCCGCCCCCTCTCAGAAATCGATTTCCCATCAAAATTGGAAAAAGGGGCGTGGCCGAGTTAAGTCCCGCCCCCTCTCAGAAATCGATTTCCCATCAAAATTGGAAAAAGGGGCGTGGCCGAGTTAAGCCCCGCCCCCTCTCAGAAATCGATTTCCCATCAAAATTGGAAAAAGGGGCGTGGCCAAGTTAAGCCCCGTACTCTCTCAGAAATCGATTTCCCATCAAAATTGGAAAAAGGGGCGTGGCCGAGTTAAGCCCCGCCCCTCTCAGAAATCGATTTCCCATCAAAATTGGAAAAAGGGGCGTGGCCGAGTTAAGCCCCGCCCCCTCTCAGAAATCGATTTCCCATCAAAATTGGAAAAAGGGGCGTGGCCGAGTTAAGTCCCGCCCCCTCTCAGAAATCGATTTCCCATCAAAATTGGAAAAAGGGGCGTGGCCGAGTTAAGCCCCGCCCCCTCTCAGAAATCGATTTCCCATCAAAATTGGAAAAAGGGGCATGGCCGAGTTAAGCCCCGCCTCCTCTCAGAAATCGATTTCCCATCAAAATTGGAAAAAGGGGCGTGGCCGAGTTAAGCCCCGCCCCCTCTCAGAAATCGATTTCCCATCAAAATTGGAAAAGGGCGTGGCCGAGTTAAGCCCCGCCCCCTCTCAGAAATCGATTTCCCATCAAAATTGGAAAAAGGGGCGTGGCCGAGTTAAGCCCCGCCCCCTCTCAGAAATCGATTTCCCATCAAAATTGGAAAAAGGGGCGTGGCCGAGTTAAGCCCCGCCCCCTCTCAGAAATCGATTTCCCATCAAAATTGGAAAAAGGGGCGTGGCCGAGTTAAGCCCCGCCCCCTCTCAGAAATCGATTTCCCATCAAAATTGGAAAAAGGGGCGTGGCCGAGTTAAGCCCCGCCCCTCTCAGAAATCGATTTCCCATCAAAATTGGAAAAAGGGGCGTGGCCGAGTTAAGCCCCGCCCCCTCTCAGAAATCGATTTCCCATCAAAATTGGAAAAAGGGGCGTGGCCGAGTTAAGTCCCGCCCCCTCTCAGAAATCGATTTCCCATCAAAATTGGAAAAAGGGGCGTGGCCGAGTTAAGCCCCGCCCCCTCTCAGAAATCGATTTCCCATCAAAATTGGAAAAATGGGCGTGGCCGAGTTAAGCCCCGCCTCCTCTCAGAAATCGATTTCCCATCAAAATTGGAAAAAGGGGCGTGGCCGAGTTAAGCCCCGCCCCCTCTCAGAAATCGATTTCCCATCAAAATTGGAAAAAGGGGCGTGGCCGAGTTAAGTCCCGCCCCCTCTCAGAAATCGATTTCCCATCAAAATTGGAAAAAGGGGCATGGCCGAGTTATGCCCCGCCCCCTCTCAGAAATCGATTTCCCATCAAAATTGGAAAAAGGGGCGTGGCCGAGTTAAGCCCCGCCCCACTCAGAAATCGATTTCCCATCAAAATTGGAAAAAGGGGCGTGGCCGAGTTAAGCCCCGCCCCCTCTCAGAAATCGATTTCCCATCAAAATTGGAAAAAGGGGCGTGGCCGAGTTAAGCCCCGCCCCCTCTCAGAAATCGATTTCCCATCAAAATTGGAAAAAGGGGCGTGGCCGAGTTAAGCCCCGCCCCCTCTCAGAAATCGATTTCCCATCAAAATTGGAAAAAGGGGCGTGGCCGAGTTAAGCCCCGCCCCCTCTCAGAAATCGATTTCCCATCAAAATTGGAAAAAGGGGCGTGGCCGAGTTAAGCCCCGCCCCCTCTCAGAAATCGATTTCCCATCAAAATTGGAAAAAGGGGCGTGGCCGAGTTAAGCCCCGCCCCCTCTCAGAAATCGATTTCCCATCAAAATTGGAAAAAGGGGCGTGGCCGAGTTAAGCCCCGCCCCCTCTCAGAAATCGATTTCCCATCAAAATTGGAAAAAGGGGCGTGGCCGAGTTAAGCCCCGCCCCCTCTCAGAAATCGATTTCCCATCAAAATTGGAAAAAGGGGCGTGGCCGAGTTAAGCCCCGCCCCCTCTCAGAAATCGATTTCCCATCAAAATTGGAAAAAGGGGCGTGGCCGAGTTAAGCCCCGCCCCTCTCAGAAATCGATTTCCCATCAAAATTGGAAAAAGGGGCGTGGCCGAGTTAAGCCCCGCCCCCTCTCAGAAATCGATTTCCCATCAAAATTGGAAAAAGGGGCGTGGCCGAGTTAAGTCCCGCCCCCTCTCAGAAATCGATTTCCCATCAAAATTGGAAAAAGGGGCGTGGCCGAGTTAAGCCCCGCCCCCTCTCAGAAATCGATTTCCCATCAAAATTGGAAAAAGGGGCGTGGCCGAGTTAAGCCCCGCCCCTCTCAGAAATCGATTTCCCATCAAAATTGGAAAAAGGGGCGTGGCCGAGTTAAGCCCCGCCCCCTCTCAGAAATCGATTTCCCATCAAAATTGGAAAAAGGGGCGTGGCCGAGTTAAGCCCCGCCCCCTCTCAGAAATCGATTTCCCATCAAAATTGGAAAAAGGGGCGTGGCCGAGTTAAGCCCCGCCCCCTCTCAGAAATCGATTTCCCATCAAAATTGGAAAAAGGGGCGTGGCCGAGTTAAGCCCCGCCCCCTCTCAGAAATCGATTTCCCATCAAAATTGGAAAAAGGGGCGTGGCCGAGTTAAGCCCCGCCCCCTCTCAGAAATCGATTTCCCATCAAAATTGGAAAAAGGGGCGTGGCCGAGTTAAGCCCCGCCCCCTCTCAGAAATCGATTTCCCGTCAAAATTGGAAAAAGGGGCGTGGCCGAGTTAAGCCCCGCCCCCTCTCAGAAATCGATTTCCCATCAAAATTGGAAAAAGGGGCGTGGCCGAGTTAAGCCCCGCCCCCTTTCAGAAATCGATTTCCCATCAAAATTGGAAAAAAGGGCGTGGCCGAGTTAAGCCCCGCCCCCTCTCAGAAATCCATTTTCCCATCAAAATTGGAAAAAGGGGCGTGGCCGAGTTAAGCCCCGCCCCCTCTCAGAAATCCATTTCCCATCAAAATTGGAAAAAGGGTTGGCCGAGTTAAGCCCCGCTCCCTCTCCGAAATCGATTTCCCATCAAAATTGGAAAAAGGGGCGTGGCCGAGTTAAGCCCCGCCCCCTCTCAGAAATCGATTCCCATCAAAATTGGAAAAAGGGGCGTGGCCGCGTTAAGCCCCGCCCCCTCTCAGAAATCGATTTCCCATCAAAATTGGAAAAAGGGGCATGGCCGAGTTAAGCCCCGCCCCCTCTCAGAAATCGATTTCCCATCAAATTTGGAAAAAGGGGCGTGGCCGAGTTAAGCCCCGCCCCCTCTCAGAAATCGATTTCCCATCAAAATCGGAAAAAGGGGCGTGGCCGAGTTAAGTCCCGCCCCCTCTCAGAAATCGATTTCCCATCAAAATTGCAAAAAGGGGCGTGGCCGAGTTAAGCCCCGCCCCACTCAGAAATCGATTTCCCATCAAAATTGGAAAAAGGGGCGTGGCCGAGTTAAGCCCCGCCCCCTCTCAGAAATCGATTTCCCATCAAAATTGGAAAAAGGGGCGTGGCCGAGTTAAGCCCCGCCCCCTCTCAGAAATCGATTTCCCATCAAAATTGGAAAAAGGGGCGTGGCCGAGTTAAGCCCCGCCCCCTCTCAGAAATCGATTTCCCATCAAAATTGGAAAAAGGGGCGTGGCCGAGTTAAGCCCCGCCCCCTCTCAGAAATCGATTTCCCATCAAAATTGGAAAAAGGGGCGTGGCCGAGTTAAGCCCCGCCCCCTCTCAGAAATCGATTTCCCATCAAAATTGGAAAAAGGGGCGTGGCCGAGTTAAGCCCCGCCCCTTCTCAGAAATCGATTTCCCATCAAAATTGGAAAAAGGGGCGTGGCCGAGTTAAGCCCCGCCCCCTCTCAGAAATCGATTTCCCATCAAAATTGGAAAAAGGGGCGTGGCCGAGTTAAGCCCCGCCCCCTCTCAGAAATCGATTTCCCATCAAAATTGGAAAAAGGGGCGTGGCCGAGTTAAGCCCCGCCCCCTCTCAGAAATCGATTTCCCATCAAAATTGGAAAAAGGGGCGTGGCCGAGTTAAGCCCCGCCCCCTCTCAGAAATCGATTTCCCATCAAAATTGGAAAAAGGGGCGTGGCCGAGTTAAGCCCCGCCCCCTCTCAGAAATCGATTTCCCGTCAAAATTGGAAAAAGGGGCGTGGCCGAGTTAAGCCCCGCCCCCTCTCAGAAATCGATTTCCCATCAAAATTGGAAAAAGGGGCGTGGCCGAGTTAAGCCCCGCCCCCTCTCAGAAATCGATTTCCCATCAAAATTGGAAAAAGGGGCGTGGCCGAGTTAAGCCCCGCCCCCTCTCAGAAATCCATTTTCCCATCAAAATTGGAAAAAGGGGCGTGGCCGAGTTAAGCCCCGCCCCCTCTCAGAAATCCATTTCCCATCAAAATTGGAAAAAGGGGCGTGGCCGAGTTAAGCCCCGCCCCTATCAGAAATCGATTTCCCATCAAAATTGGAAAAAGGGGCGTGGCCGAGTTAAGCCCCGCCCCCTCTCAGAAATCGATTTCCCATCAAAATTGGAAAAAGGGGCGTGGCCGAGTTAAGCCCCGCCCACTCTCAGATATCGATTTCCCATCAAAATTGGAAAAAGGGGCGTGGCCGAGTAAAGCCCCGCCCCCTCTCAGAAATCCCATCAAAATTGGAAAAAGGGGCGTGGCCGAGTTAAGCCCCGCCCCCTCTCAGAAATCGATTTCCCATCAAAATTGGAAAAAGGGGCGTGGCCGAGTTAAGCCCCGCCCCCTCTCAGAAATCGATTTCCCATCAAAATTGGAAAAAGGGGCGTGGCCGAGTTAAGCCCCGCCCCCTCTCAGAAATCGATTTCCCATCAAAATTGGAAAAAGGGGCGTGGCCGAGTTAAGCCCCGCCCACTCTCAGAAATCGATTTCCCATCAAAATTGGAAAAAGGGGCGTGGCCGAGTTAAGCCCCGCCCCCTCTCAGAAATCGATTTCCCATCAAAATTGGAAAAAGGGGCGTGGCCGAGTTAAGCCCCGCCCCCTCTCAGAAATCGATTTCCCATCAAAATTTGAAAAAGGGGCGTGGCCGAGTTAAGCCCCGTCCCCTTTCAGAAATCGATTTCCCATCAAAATTGGAAAAAGGGGCGTGGCCGAGTTAAGCCCCGCTCCCTCTCAAAAATCGATTTTCCATCAAAATTGGAAAAAGGGGCGTGGCCGAGTTAAGTCCCGCCCCCTCTCAGAAATCGATTTCCCATCAAAATTGGAAAAAGGGGCGTGGCCGAGTTAAGCCCCGCCCCCTCTCAGAAATCGATTTCCCATCAAAATTGGAAAAAGGGGCGTGGCCGAGTTAAGCCCCGCCTCCTCTCAGAAATCGATTTCCCATCAAAATTGGAAAAAGGGGCGTGGCCGAGTTAAGCCCCGCCCCCTCTCAGAAATCGATTTCCCATCAAAATTGGAAAAAGGGGCGTGGCCGAGTTAAGTCCCGCCCCCTCTCAGAAATCGATTTCCCATCAAAATTGGAAAAAGGGGCGTGGCCGAGTTAAGCCCCGCCCCCTCTCAGAAATCGATTTCCCATCAAAATTGGAAAAAGGGGCGTGGCCGAGTTAAGCCCCGCCCCACTCAGAAATCGATTTCCCATCAAAATTGGAAAAAGGGGCGTGGCCGAGTTAAGCCTCGCCCCCTCTCAGAAATCGATTTCCCATCAAAATTGGAAAAAGGGGCGTGGCCGAGTTAAGCCCCGCCCCCTCTCAGAAATCGATTTCCCATCAAAATTGGAAAAAGGGGCGTGGCCGAGTTAAGCCCCGCCCCCTCTCAGAAATCGATTTCCCATCAAAATTGGAAAAAGGGGCGTGGCCGAGTTAAGCCCCGCCCCCTCTCAGAAATCGATTTCCCATCAAAATTGGAAAAAGGGGCGTGGCCGAGTTAAGCCCCGCCCCCTCTCAGAAATCGATTTCCCATCAAAATTGAAAAAGGGGCGTGGCCGAGTTAAGCCCCGCCCCCTCTCAGAAATCGATTTCCCATCAAAATTGGAAAAAGGGGCGTGGCCGAGTTAAGCCCCGCCCCCTCTCAGAAATCGATTTCCCGTCAAAATTGGAAAAAGGGGCGTGGCCGAGTTAAGCCCCGCCCCCTCTCAGAAATCGATTTCCCATCAAAATTGGAAAAAGGGGCGTGGCCGAGTTAAGCCCCGCCCCCTCTCAGAAATCGATTTCCCATCAAAATTGGAAAAAGGGGCGTGGCCGAGTTAAGCCCCGCCCCCTCTCAGAAATCCATTTTCCCATCAAAATTGGAAAAAGGGGCGTGGCCGAGTTAAGCCCCGCCCCCTCTCAGAAATCGATTTCCCATCAAAATTGGAAAAAGGGGCGTGGCCGAGTTAAGCCCCGCCCCCTCTCAGAAATCGATTTCCCATCAAAATTGGAAAAAGGGGCGTGGCCGAGTTAAGCCCCGCCCCCTCTCAGAAATCGATTTCCCATCAAAATTGGAAAAAGGGGCGTGGCCGAGTTAAGCCCCGCCCCCTCTCAGAAATCGATTTCCCATCAAATTTGGGAAAAGGGGCGTGGCCGAGTTAAGCCCCGCCCCCTCTCAGAAATCGATTTCCCATCAAAATTGGAAAAAAGGGCGTGGCCGAGTTAAGCCCCGCCCCCCTCAGAAATCGATTTCTCATCAAAATTGGAAAAAGGGGCGTGGCCGAGTTAAGCCCCGCCCCCTCTCAGAAATCGATTTCCCATCAAAATTGGAAAAAGGGGCGTGGCCGAGTTAAGCCCCGCCCCCTCTCAGAAATCGATTTCCCATCAAAATTGGAAAAAGGGGCGTGGCCGAGTTAAGACCCGCCCCCTCTCAGAAATCGATTTCCCATCAAAATTGGAAAAAGGGGCGTGGCCGAGTTAAGCCCCGCCCCCTCTCAGAAATCGATTTCCCATCAAAATTGGAAAAAGGGGCGTGACCGAGTTAAGCCCCGCCCCCTTTCAGAAATCGATTTCCCATCAAAATTGGAAAAAGGGGCGTGGCCGAGTTAAGCCCCGCCCCCTCTCAGAAATCGATTTCCCATCAAAATTGGAAAAAGGGGCGTGGCCGAGTTAAGCCCCGCCTCCTCTCAGAAATCGATTTCCCATCAAAATTGGAAAAAGGGGCGTGGCCGAGTTAAGCCCCGCCCCCTCTCAGAAATCGATTTCCCATCAAAATTGGAAAAAGGGGCGTGGCCGAGTTAAGTCCCGCCACCTCTCAGAAATCGATTTCCCATCAAAATTGGAAAAAGGGGCATGGCCGAGTTAAGCCCCGCCCCCTCTCAGAAATCGATTTCCCATCAAAATTGGAAAAAGGGGCGTGGCCGAGTTAAGCCCCGCCCCACTCAGAAATCGATTTCCCATCAAAATTGGAAAAAGGGGCGTGGCCGAGTTAAGCCCCGCCCCCTCTCAGAAATCGATTTCCCATCAAAATTGGAAAAAGGGGCGTGGCCGAGTTAAGCCCCGCCCCCTCTCAGAAATCGATTTCCCATCAAAATTGGAAAAAGGGGCGTGGCCGAGTTAAGCCCCGCCCCCTCTCAGAAATCGATTTCCCATCAAAATTGGAAAAAAGGGGCGTGGCCGAGTTAAGCCCCGCCCCCTCTCAGAAATCGATTTCCCATCAAAATTGGAAAAAGGGGCGTGGCCGAGTTAAGTCCCGCCACCTCTCAGAAATCGATTTCCCATCAAAATTGGAAAAAGGGGCATGGCCGAGTTAAGCCCCGCCCCCTCTCAGAAATCGATTTCCCATCAAAATTGGAAAAAGGGGCGTGGCCGAGTTAAGCCCCGCCCCACTCAGAAATCGATTTCCCATCAAAATTGGAAAAAGGGGCGTGGCCGAGTTAAGCCCCGCCCCCTCTCAGAAATCGATTTCCCATCAAAATTGGAAAAAGGGGCGTGGCCGAGTTAAGCCCCGCCCCCTCTCAGAAATCGATTTCCCATCAAAATTGGAAAAAGGGGCGTGGCCGAGTTAAGCCCCGCCCCCTCTCAGAAATCGATTTCCCATCAAAATTGGAAAAAGGGGCGTGGCCGAGTTAAGCCCCGCCCCCTCTCAGAAATCGATTTCCCATCAAAATTGGAAAATGGGGCGTGGCCGAGTTAAGCCCCGCCCCCTCTCAGAAATCGATTTCCCGTCAAAATTGGAAAAAGGGGCGTGGCCGAGTTAAGCCCCGCCCCCTCTCAGAAATCGATTTCCCATCAAAATTGGAAAAAGGGGCGTGGCCGAGTTAAGCCCCGCCCCCTCTCAGAAATCGATTTCCCATCAAAATTGGAAAAAGGGGCGTGGCCGAGTTAAGCCCCGCCCCCTCTCAGAAATCGATTTCCCATCAAAATTGGAAAAAAGGGCGTGGCCGAGTTAAGCCCCGCCCCCCTCAGAAATCGATTTCTCATCAAAATTGGAAAAAGGGGCGTGGCCGAGTTAAGCCCCGCCCCCTCTCAGAAATCGATTTCCCATCAAAATTGGAAAAAGGGGCGTGGCCGAGTTAAGCCCCGCCCCCTCTCAGAAATCGATTTCCCATCAAAATTGGAAAAAGGGGCGTGGCCGAGTTAAGACCCGCCCCCTCTCAGAAATCGATTTCCCATCAAAATTGGAAAAAGGGGCGTGGCCGAGTTAAGCCCCGCCCCCTCTCAGAAATCGATTTCCCATCAAAATTGGAAAAAGGGGCGTGGCCGAGTTAAGCCCCGCCCCCTCTCAGAAATCGATTTCCCATTAAAATTGGAAAAAGGGGCGTGGCCAAGTTAAGCCCCGCTTCCTCTCAGAAATCGATTTCCCATCAAAATTGGAAAAAGGGGCGTGGCCGAGTTAAGCCCCGCCCCCTCTCAGAAATCGATTTCCCATCAAAATTGGAAAAAGGGGCGTGACCGAGTTAAGCCCCGCCCCCTTTCAGAAATCGTTTTCCCATCAAAATTGGAAAAAGGGGCGTGGCCGAGTTAAGCCCCGCCCCCTCTCAGAAATCGATTTCCCATCAAAATTGGAAAAAGGGGCGTGGCCGAGTTAAGCCCCGCCTCCTCTCAGAAATCGATTTCCCATCAAAATTGGAAAAAGGGGCGTGGCCGAGTTAAGCCCCGCCCCCTCTCAGAAATCGATTTCCCATCAAAATTGGAAAAAAGGGGCGTGGCCGAGTTAAGCCCCGCCCCCTCTCAGAAATCGATTTCCCATCAAAATTGGAAAAAAGGGCGTGGCCGAGTTAAGCCCCGCCCCCTCTCAGAAATCGATTTCCCATCAAAATTGGAAAAAGGGGCGTGGCCGAGTTAAGCCCCGCCCCCTCTCAGAAATCGATTTCCCATCAAAATTGGAAAATGGGGCGTGGCCGAGTTAAGCCCCGCCCCCTCTCAGAAATCGATTTCCCGTCAAAATTGGAAAAAGGGGCGTGGCCGAGTTAAGCCCCGCCCCCTCTCAGAAATCGATTTCCCATCAAAATTGGAAAAAGGGGCGTGGCCGAGTTAAGCCCCGCCCCCTCTCAGAAATCGATTTCCCATCAAAATTGGAAAAAGGGGCGTGGCCGAGTTAAGCCCCGCCCCCTCTCAGAAATCGATTTCCCATCAAAATTGGAAAAAAGGGCGTGGCCGAGTTAAGCCCCGCCCCCCTCAGAAATCGATTTCTCATCAAAATTGGAAAAAGGGGCGTGGCCGAGTTAAGCCCCGCCCCCTCTCAGAAATCGATTTCCCATCAAAATTGGAAAAAGGGGCGTGGCCGAGTTAAGCCCCGCCCCCTCTCAGAAATCGATTTCCCATCAAAATTGGAAAAAGGGGCGTGGCCGAGTTAAGACCCGCCCCCTCTCAGAAATCGATTTCCCATCAAAATTGGAAAAAGGGGCGTGGCCGAGTTAAGCCCCGCCCCCTCTCAGAAATCGATTTCCCATCAAAATTGGAAAAAGGGGCGTGGCCGAGTTAAGCCCCGCCCCCTCTCAGAAATCGATTTCCCATTAAAATTGGAAAAAGGGGCGTGGCCAAGTTAAGCCCCGCTTCCTCTCAGAAATCGATTTCCCATCAAAATTGGAAAAAGGGGCG
Organism: Chrysopilus asiliformis; assembly: GCA_964034945.1. Taxonomy (NCBI): domain Eukaryota; kingdom Metazoa; phylum Arthropoda; class Insecta; order Diptera; family Rhagionidae; genus Chrysopilus; species Chrysopilus asiliformis. The sequence continues at coordinate 60,625,959 of OZ035961.1, read as the reverse complement.
TGGCCGAGTTAAGCCCCGCCCCCTCTCAGAAATCGATTTCCCATCAAAATTGGAAAAAGGGGCGTGACCGAGTTAAGCCCCGCCCCCTTTCAGAAATCGATTTCCCATCAAAATTGGAAAAAGGGGCGTGGCCGAGTTAAGCCCCGCCCCCTCTCAGAAATCGATTTCCCATCAAAATTGGAAAAAGGGGCGTGGCCGAGTTAAGCCCCGCCTCCTCTCAGAAATCGATTTCCCATCAAAATTGGAAAAAGGGGCGTGGCCGAGTTAAGCCCCGCCCCCTCTCAGAAATCGATTTCCCATCAAAATTGGAAAAAGGGGCGTGGCCGAGTTAAGTCCCGCCACCTCTCAGAAATCGATTTCCCATCAAAATTGGAAAAAGGGGCATGGCCGAGTTAAGCCCCGCCCCCTCTCAGAAATCGATTTCCCATCAAAATTGGAAAAAGGGGCGTGGCCGAGTTAAGCCCCGCCCCACTCAGAAATCGATTTCCCATCAAAATTGGAAAAAGGGGCGTGGCCGAGTTAAGCCCCGCCCCCTCTCAGAAATCGATTTCCCATTAAAATTGGAAAAAGGGGCGTGGCCAAGTTAAGCCCCGCTTCCTCTCAGAAATCGATTTCCCATCAAAATTGGAAAAAGGGGCGTGGCCGAGTTAAGCCCCGCCCCCTCTCAGAAATCGATTTCCCATCAAAATTGGAAAAAGGGGCGTGGCCGAGTTAAGCCCCGCCCCCTCTCAGAAATCGATTTCCCATCAAAATTGGAAAAAAGGGGCGTGGCCGAGTTAAGCCCCGCCCCCTCTCAGAAATCGATTTCCCATCAAAATTGGAAAAAAGGGCGTGGCCGAGTTAAGCCCCGCCCCCTCTCAGAAATCGATTTCCCATCAAAATTGGAAAAAGGGGCGTGGCCGAGTTAAACCCCGCCCCCTCTCAGAAATCGATTTCCCATCAAAATTGGAAAAAGGGGCGTGGCCGAGTTAAGCCCCGCCCCCTCTCAGAAATCGATTTCCCGTCAAAATTGGAAAAAGGGACGTGGCCGAGTTAAGCCCCGCCCCCTCTCAGAAATCGATTTCCCATCAAAATTGGAAAAAGGGGCGTGGCCGAGTTAAGCCCCGCCCCCTCTCAGAAATCGATTTCCCATCAAAATTGGAAAAAGGGGCATGGCCGAGTTAAGCCCCGCCCCCTCTCAGAAATCGATTTCCCATCAAAATTGGAAAAAGGGGCGTGGCCGAGTTAAGCCCCGCCCCTCTCAGAAATCGATTTCCCATCAAAATTGGAAAAAGGGGCGTGGCCGAGTTAAGCCCCGCCCCCTATCAGAAATCGATTTCCCATCCCCGCCCCCTCTCAGAAATCGATTTCCCATCAAAATTGGAAAAAGGGGCGTGGCCGAGTTAAGCCCCGCCCCCTCTCAGAAATCGATTTCCCATCAAAATTGGAAAAAGGGGCGTGGCCGAGTTAAGCCCCGCCCCCTCTCAGAAATCGATTTCCCATCAAAATTGGAAAAAGGGACGTGGCCGAGTTAAGCCCCGCCCCCTCTCAAAAATCCATTTTCCATCAAAATTGGAAAAAGGGGCGTCGCCGAGTTAAGCCCCGCCTCCTCTCAGAAATCGATTTCCCATCAAAATTGGAAAAAGGGGCGTGGCCGAGTTAAGCCCCGCCCCCTCTCAGAAATCGATTTCCCATCAAAATTGGAAAAAGGGGCGTGGCCGAGTTAAGTCCCGCCACCTCTCAGAAATCGATTTCCCATCAAAATTGGAAAAAGGGGCATGGCCGAGTTAAGCCCCGCCCCCTCTCAGAAATCGATTTCCCATCAAAATTGGAAAAAGGGGCGTGGCCGAGTTAAGCCCCGCCCCACTCAGAAATCGATTTCCCATCAAAATTGGAAAAAGGGGCGTGGCCGAGTTAAGCCCCGCCCCCTCTCAGAAATCGATTTCCCATCAAAATTGGAAAAAGGGGCGTGGCCGAGTTAAGCCCCGCCCCCTCTCAGAAATCGATTTCCCATCAAAATTGGAAAAAGGGGCGTGGCCGAGTTAAGCCCCGCCCCCTCTCAGAAATCGATTTCCCATCAAAATTGGAAAAAAGGGGCGTGGCCGAGTTAAGCCCCGCCCCCTCTCAGAAATCGATTTCCCATCAAAATTGGAAAAAAGGGCGTGGCCGAGTTAAGCCCCGCCCCCTCTCAGAAATCGATTTCCCATCAAAATTGGAAAAAGGGGCGTGGCCGAGTTAAGCCCCGCCCCCTCTCAGAAATCGATTTCCCATCAAAATTGGAAAATGGGGCGTGGCCGAGTTAAGCCCCGCCCCCTCTCAGAAATCGATTTCCCGTCAAAATTGGAAAAAGGGGCGTGGCCGAGTTAAGCCCCGCCCCCTCTCAGAAATCGATTTCCCATCAAAATTGGAAAAAGGGGCGTGGCCGAGTTAAGCCCCGCCCCCTCTCAGAAATCGATTTCCCATCAAAATTGGAAAAAGGGGCGTGGCCGAGTTAAGCCCCGCCCCCTCTCAGAAATCGATTTCCCATCAAAATTGGAAAAAAGGGCGTGGCCGAGTTAAGCCCCGCCCCCCTCAGAAATCGATTTCCCATCAAAATTGGAAAAAGGGGCGTGGCCGAGTTAAGCCCCGCCCCCTCTCAGAAATCGATTTCCCATCAAAATTGGAAAAAGGGGCGTGGCCGAGTTAAGCCCCGCCCCCTCTCAGAAATCGATTTCCCATCAAAATTGGAAAAAGGGGCGTGGCCGACTTAAGACCCGCCCCCTCTCAGAAATCGATTTCCCATCAAAATTGGAAAAAGGGGCGTGGCCGAGTTAAGCCCCGCCCCCTCTCAGAAATCGATTTCCCATCAAAATTGGAAAAAGGGGCGTGGCCGAGTTAAGCCCCGCCCCCTCTCAGAAATCGATTTCCCATTAAAATTGGAAAAAGGGGCGTGGCCAAGTTAAGCCCCGCTTCCTCTCAGAAATCGATTTCCCATCAAAATTGGAAAAAGGGGCGTGGCCGAGTTAAGCCCCGCCCCCTCTCAGAAATCGATTTCCCATCAAAATTGGAAAAAGGGGCGTGACCGAGTTAAGCCCCGCCCCCTTTCAGAAATCGATTTCCCATCAAAATTGGAAAAAGGGGCGTGGCCGAGTTAAGCCCCGCCCCCTCTCAGAAATCGATTTCCCATCAAAATTGGAAAAAGGGGCGTGGCCGAGTTAAGCCCCGCCTCCTCTCAGAAATCGATTTCCCATCAAAATTGGAAAAAGGGGCGTGGCCGAGTTAAGCCCCGCCCCCTCTCAGAAATCGATTTCCCATCAAAATTGGAAAAAAGGGGCGTGGCCGAGTTAAGCCCCGCCCCCTCTCAGAAATCGATTTCCCATCAAAATTGGAAAAAAGGGCGTGGCCGAGTTAAGCCCCGCCCCCTCTCAGAAATCGATTTCCCATCAAAATTGGAAAAAGGGGCGTGGCCGAGTTAAGCCCCGCCCCCTCTCAGAAATCGATTTCCCATCAAAATTGGAAAATGGGGCGTGGCCGAGTTAAGCCCCGCCCCCTCTCAGAAATCGATTTCCCGTCAAAATTGGAAAAAGGGGCGTGGCCGAGTTAAGCCCCGCCCCCTCTCAGAAATCGATTTCCCATCAAAATTGGAAAAAGGGGCGTGGCCGAGTTGAGCCCCGCCCCCTCTCAGAAATCGATTTCCCATCAAAATTGGAAAAAGGGGCGTGGCCGAGTTAAGCCCCCCCCTCTCAGAAATCGATTTCCCATCAAAATTGGAAAAAAGGGCGTGGCCGAGTTAAGCCCCGCCCCCCTCAGAAATCGATTTCTCATCAAAATTGGAAAAAGGGGCGTGGCCGAGTTAAGCCCCGCCCCCCCTCAGAAATCGATTTCCCATCAAAATTGGAAAAAGGGGCGTGGCCGAGTTAAGCCCCGCCCCCTCTCAGAAATCGATTTCCCATCAAAATTGGAAAAAGGGGCGTGGCCGAGTTAAGACCCGCCCCCTCTCAGAAATCGATTTCCCATCAAAATTGGAAAAAGGGGCGTGGCCGAGTTAAGCCCCGCCCCCTCTCAGAAATCGATTTCCCATCAAAATTGGAAAAAGGGGCGTGGCCGAGTTAAGCCCCGCCCCCTCTCAGAAATCGATTTCCCATTAAAATTGGAAAAAGGGGCGTGGCCAAGTTAAGCCCCGCTTCCTCTCAGAAATCGATTTCCCATCAAAATTGGAAAAAGGGGCGTGGCCGAGTTAAGCCCCGCCCCCTCTCAGAAATCGATTTCCCATCAAAATTGGAAAAAGGGGCGTGGCCGAGTTAAGCCCCGCCCCCTCTCAGAAATCGATTTCCCATCAAAATTGGAAAAAGGGGCGTGGCCGAGTTAAGTCCCGCCCCCTCTCAGAAATCGATTTCCCATCAAAATTGGAAAAAGGGGCGTGGCCGAGTTAAGCCCCGCCCCACTCAGAAATCGATTTCCCATCAAAATTGGAAAAAGGGGCGTGGCCGAGTTAAGACCCGCCCCCTCTCAGAAATCGATTTCCCATCAAAATTGGAAAAAGGGGCGTGGCCGAGTTAAGCCCCGCCCCCTCTCAGAAATCGATTTCCCATCAAAATTGGAAAAAGGGGCGTGGCCGAGTTAAGCCCCGCCCCCTCTCAGAAATCGATTTCCCATTAAAATTGGAAAAAGGGGCGTGGCCAAGTTAAGCCCCGCTTCCTCTCAGAAATCGATTTCCCATCAAAATTGGAAAAAGGGGCGTGGCCGAGTTAAGCCCCGCCCCCTCTCAGAAATCGATTTCCCATCAAAATTGGAAAAAGGGGCGTGGCCGAGTTAAGCCCCGCCCCCTCTCAGAAATCGATTTCCCATCAAAATTGGAAAAAAGGGGCGTGGCCGAGTTAAGCCCCGCCCCCTCTCAGAAATCGATTTCCCATCAAAATTGGAAAAAAGGGCGTGGCCGAGTTAAGCCCCGCCCCCTCTCAGAAATCGATTTCCCATCAAAATTGGAAAAAGGGGCGTGGCCGAGTTAAACCCCGCCCCCTCTCAGAAATCGATTTCCCATCAAAATTGGAAAAAGGGGCGTGGCCGAGTTAAGCCCCGCCCCCTCTCAGAAATCGATTTCCCGTCAAAATTGGAAAAAGGGACGTGGCCGAGTTAAGCCCCGCCCCCTCTCAGAAATCGATTTCCCATCAAAATTGGAAAAAGGGGCGTGGCCGAGTTAAGCCCCGCCCCCTCTCAGAAATCGATTTCCCATCAAAATTGGAAAAAGGGGCATGGCCGAGTTAAGCCCCGCCCCCTCTCAGAAATCGATTTCCCATCAAAATTGGAAAAAGGGGCGTGGCCGAGTTAAGCCCCGCCCCTCTCAGAAATCGATTTCCCATCAAAATTGGAAAAAGGGGCGTGGCCGAGTTAAGCCCCGCCCCCTATCAGAAATCGATTTCCCATCCCCGCCCCCTCTCAGAAATCGATTTCCCATCAAAATTGGAAAAAGGGGCGTGGCCGAGTTAAGCCCCGCCCCCTCTCAGAAATCGATTTCCCATCAAAATTGGAAAAAGGGGCGTGGCCGAGTTAAGCCCCGCCCCCTCTCAGAAATCGATTTCCCATCAAAATTGGAAAAAGGGACGTGGCCGAGTTAAGCCCCGCCCCCTCTCAAAAATCCATTTTCCATCAAAATTGGAAAAAGGGGCGTGGCCGAGTTAAGCCCCGCCTCCTCTCAGAAATCGATTTCCCATCAAAATTGGAAAAAGGGGCGTGGCCGAGTTAAGCCCCGCCCCCTCTCAGAAATCGATTTCCCATCAAAATTGGAAAAAGGGGCGTGGCCGAGTTAAGTCCCGCCACCTCTCAGAAATCGATTTCCCATCAAAATTGGAAAAAGGGGCATGGCCGAGTTAAGCCCCGCCCCCTCTCAGAAATCGATTTCCCATCAAAATTGGAAAAAGGGGCGTGGCCGAGTTAAGCCCCGCCCCACTCAGAAATCGATTTCCCATCAAAATTGGAAAAAGGGGCGTGGCCGAGATAAGCCCCGCCCCCTCTCAGAAATCGATTTCCCATCAAAATTGGAAAAAGGGGCGTGGCCGAGTTAAGCCCCGCCCCCTCTCAGAAATCGATTTCCCATCAAAATTGGAAAAAGGGGCGTGGCCGAGTTAAGCCCCGCCCCCTCTCAGAAATCGATTTCCCATCAAAATTGGAAAAAAGGGGCGTGGCCGAGTTAAGCCCCGCCCCCTCTCAGAAATCGATTTCCCATCAAAATTGGAAAAAAGGGCGTGGCCGAGTTAAGCCCCGCCCCCTCTCAGAAATCGATTTCCCATCAAAATTGGAAAAAGGGGCGTGGCCGAGTTAAGCCCCGCCCCCTCTCAGAAATCGATTTCCCATCAAAATTGGAAAATGGGGCGTGGCCGAGTTAAGCCCCGCCCCCCTCAGAAATCGATTTCCCGTCAAAATTGGAAAAAGGGGCGTGGCCGAGTTAAGCCCCGCCCCCTCTCAGAAATCGATTTCCCATCAAAATTGGAAAAAGGGGCGTGGCCGAGTTAAGCCCTGCACCCTCTCAGAAATCGATTTCCCATCAAAATTGGAAAAAGGGCGTGGCCGAGTTAAGCCCCGCCCCCTTTCAGAAATCGATTTCCCATCAAAATTGGAAAAAGGGGCGTGGCCGAGTTAAGCCCCGCCCCCTCTCAGAAATCGATTTCCCATCAAAATTGGAAAAAGGGGCGTGGCCGAGTTAAGCCCCGCCCCCTCTCAGAAATCGATTTCCCATCAAAATTGGAAAAAGGGGCGTGGCCGAGTTAAGCCCCGCCCCCTCTCAGAAATCGATTTCCCATCAAAATTGGGAAAAGGGGCGTGGCCGAGTTAAGCCCCGCCCCCTCTCAGAAATCGATTTCCCACCAAAATTGGAAAAAGGGGCGTGGCCGAGTTAAGCCCCGCCCCCTCTCAGAAATCGATTTCCCATCAAAATTGGAAAAAGGGGCGTGGCCGAGTTAAGCCCCGCCCCCTCTCACAAATCGATTTCCCGTCAAAATTGGAAAAAGGGGCGTGGCCGAGTTAAGCCCCGCCCCCTCAGAAATCGATTTCCCATCAAAATTGGAAAAAGGGGCGTGGCCGAGTTAAGCCCCGCCCACTCTCAGATATCGATTTCCCATCAAAATTGGAAAAAGGGGCGTGGCCGAGTTAAGCCCCGCCCCCTCTCAGAAATCGATTTCCCATCAAAATTGGAAAAAGGGGCGTGGCCGAGTTAAGCCCCGCCCCCTCTTAGAAAACGATTTCCCATCAAAATTGGAAAAAGGGGCGTGGCCGAGTTAAGCCCCGCCCCCTCTCAGAAATCGATTTCCCATCAAAATTGGAAAAAGGGCGTGGCCGAGTTAAGCCCCGCCCCCTCTCAGAAATCGATTTCCCATCAAAATTGGAAAAAGGGGCGTGGCCGAGTTAAGCCCCGCCCCCTCTCAGAAATCGATTTCCCATCAAAATTGGAAAAAGGGGCGTGGCCGAGTTAAGCCCCGCCCCCTCTCAGAAATCGATTTCCCGTCAAAATTGGAAAAAGGGGCGTGGCCGAGTTAAGCCCCGCCCCCTCTCAGAAATCGATTTCCCATCAAAATTGGAAAAAGGGGCGTGGCCGAGTTAAGCCCCGCCCCCTCTCAGAAATCGATTTCCCATCAAAATAGGAAAAAGGGGCGTGGCCGAGTTAAGCCCCGCCCCCTCTCAGAAATCGATTTCCCATCAAAATTGGAAAAAGGGGCGTGGCCGAGTTAAGCCCCGCCCCCTCTCAGAAATCCATGTTCCCATCAAAATTGGAAAAAGGGGCGTGGCCGAGTTAAGCCCCGCCCCCTCTCAGAAATCGATTTCCCATCAAAATTGGAAAAAGGGGCGTGGCCGAGTTAAGCCCCGCCCCCTCTCAGAAATCGATTTCCCATCAAAATTGGAAAAAGGGGCGTGGCCGAGTTAAACCCCGCCCCCTCTCAGAAATCGATTTCCCGTCAAAATTGGAAAAAGGGGCGTGGCCGAGTTAAGCCCCGCCCCCTCTCAGAAATCGATTTCCCATTAAAATTGGAAAAAGGGGCGTGGCCGAGTTAAGCCCCGCCCCCTCTCAGAAATCGATTTCCCATCAAAATTGGAAAAAGGGGCGTGGCCGAGTTAAGCCCTGCCCCCTCTCAGAAATCGATTTCCCATCAAAATTGGAAAAAGGGGCGTGGCCGAGTTAAGCCCCGCCCACTCTCAGATATCGATTTCCCATCAAAATTGGAAAAAGGGGCGTGGCCGAGTAAAGCCCCGCCCCCTCTCAGAAATCGATTTCCCATCAAAATTGGAAAAAGGGGCGTGGCCGAGTTAAGCCCTGCCCCCTCTCAGAAATCGATTTCCCATCAAAATTGGAAAAAGGGCGTGGCCGAGTTAAGCCCCGCCCCCTCTCAGAAATCGATTTCCCATCAAAATTGGAAAAAGGGGCGTGGCCGAGTTAAGCCCCGCCCCCTCTCAGAAATCGATTTCCCATCAAAATTGGAAAAAGGAGCGTGGCCGAGTTAAGCCCCGCCCCCTCTCAGAAATCGATTTCCCATCAAAATTGGAAAAAGGGGTGTGGCCGAGTTAAGCCCCGCCCCCTCTCAGAAATCGATTTCCCATCAAAATTGGAAAAAGGGGCGTGGCCGAGTTAAACCCCGCCCCCTCTCAGAAATCGATTTCCCATCAAAATTGGAAAAAGGGGCGTGGCCGAGTTAAGCCCCGCCCCCTCTCAGAAATCGATTTCCCATCAAAATTGGAAAAAGGGGCGTGGCCGAGTTAAGCCCCGCCCCCTCTCAGAAATCGATTTCCCATTAAAATTGGAAAAAGGGGCGTGGCCAAGTTAAGGCCCGCTTCCTCTCAGAAATCGATTTCCCATCAAAATTGGAAAAAGGGGCGTGGCCGAGTTAAGCCCCGCCCCCTCTCAGAAATCGATTTCCCATCAAAATTGGAAAAAGGGGCGTGGCCGAGTTAAGCCCCGCCCCCTCTCAGAAATCGATTTCCCATCAAAATTGGAAAAAGGGGCGTGGCCGAGTTAAGCCCCGCCCCCTCTCAGAAATCGATTTCCCATCAAAATTGGAAAAAGGGGCGTGGCCGAGTTAAGCCCCGCCTCCTCTCAGAAATCGATTTCCCATCAAAATTGGAAAAAGGGGCGTGGCCGAGTTAAGCCCCGCCCCCTCTCAGAAATCGATTTCCCATCAAAATTGGAAAAAGGGGCGTGGCCGAGTTAAGTCCCGCCACCTCTCAGAAATCGATTTCCCATCAAAATTGGAAAAAGGGGCATGGCCGAGTTAAGCCCCGCCCCCTCTCAGAAATCGATTTCCCATCAAAATTGGAAAAAGGGGCGTGGCCGAGTTAAGCCCCGCCCCACTCAGAAATCGATTTCCCATCAAAATTGGAAAAAGGGGCGTGGCCGAGTTAAGCCCCGCCCCCTCTCAGAAATCGATTTCCCATCAAAATTGGAAAAAGGGGCGTGGCCGAGTTAAGCCCCGCCCCCTCTCAGAAATCGATTTCCCATCAAAATTGGAAAAAGGGGCGTGGCCGAGTTAAGCCCCGCCCCCTCTCAGAAATCGATTTCCCATCAAAATTGGAAAAAAGGGGCGTGGCCGAGTTAAGCCCCGCCCCCTCTCAGAAATCGATTTCCCATCAAAATTGGAAAAAAGGGCGTGGCCGAGTTAAGCCCCGCCCCCTCTCAGAAATCGATTTCCCATCAAAATTGGAAAAAGGGGCGTGGCCGAGTTAAGCCCCGCCCCCTCTCAGAAATCGATTTCCCATCAAAATTGGAAAATGGGGCGTGGCCGAGTTAAGCCCCGCCCCCTCTCAGAAATCGATTTCCCATCAAAATTGGAAAAAAGGGCGTGGCCGAGTTAAGCCCCGCCACCCTCAGAAATCGATTTCTCATCAAAATTGGAAAAAGGGGCGTGGCCGAGTTAAGCCCCGCCCCCTCTCAGAAATCGATTTCCCATCAAAATTGGAAAAAGGGGCGTGGCCGAGTTAAGCCCCGCCCCCTCTCAGAAATCGATTTCCCATCAAAATTGGAAAAAGGGGCGTGGCCGAGTTAAGACCCGCCCCCTCTCAGAAATCGATTTCCCATCAAAATTGGAAAAAGGGGCGTGGCCGAGTTAAGCCCCGCCCCCTCTCAGAAATCGATTTCCCATCAAAATTGGAAAAAGGGGCGTGGCCGAGTTAAGCCCCGCCCCCTCTCAGAAATCGATTTCCCATTAAAATTGGAAAAAGGGGCGTGGCCAAGTTAAGCCCCGCTTCCTCTCAGAAATCGATTTCCCATCAAAATTGGAAAAAGGGGCGTGGCCGAGTTAAGCCCCGCCCCCTCTCAGAAATCGATTTCCCATCAAAATTGGAAAAAGGGGCGTGACCGAGTTAAGCCCCGCCCCCTTTCAGAAATCGATTTCCCATCAAAATTGGAAAAAGGGGCGTGGCCGAGTTAAGCCCCGCCCCCTCTCAGAAATCGATTTCCCATCAAAATTGGAAAAAGGGGCGTGGCCGAGTTAAGCCCCGCCTCCTCTCAGAAATCGATTTCCCATCAAAATTGGAAAAAGGGGCGTGGCCGAGTTAAGCCCCGCCCCCTCTCAGAAATCGATTTCCCATCAAAATTGGAAAAAGGGGCGTGGCCGAGTTAAGTCCCGCCACCTCTCAGAAATCGATTTCCCATCAAAATTGGAAAAAGGGGCATGGCCGAGTTAAGCCCCGCCCCCTCTCAGAAATCGATTTCCCATCAAAATTGGAAAAAGGGGCGTGGCCGAGTTAAGCCCCGCCCCACTCAGAAATCGATTTCCCATCAAAATTGGAAAAAGGGGCGTGGCCGAGTTAAGCCCCGCCCCCTCTCAGAAATCGATTTCCCATCAAAATTGGAAAAAGGGGCGTGGCCGAGTTAAGCCCCGCCCCCTCTCAGAAATCGATTTCCCATCAAAATTGGAAAAAGGGGCGTGGCCGAGTTAAGCCCCGCCCCCTTTCAGAAATCGATTTCCCATCAAAATTGGAAAAAAGGGGCGTGGCCGAGTTAAGCCCCGCCCCCTCTCAGAAATCGATTTCCCATCAAAATTGGAAAAAAGGGCGTGGCCGAGTTAAGCCCCGCCCCCTCTCAGAAATCGATTTCCCATCAAAATTGGAAAAAGGGGCGTGGCCGAGTTAAGCCCCGTCCCCTTTCAGAAATCGATTTCCCATCAAAATTGGAAAACGGGGCGTGGCCGAGTTAAGCCCCGCCCCCTCTCAAAAATCGATTTTCCATCAAAATTGGAAAAAGGGGCGTGGCCGAGTTAAGCCCCGCCCCCTCTCAGAAATCGATTTCCCATCAAAATTGGAAAAAGGGGCGTGGCCGAGTTAAGCCCCGCCCCCTCTCAGAAATCGATTTCCCATCAAAATTGGAAAAAGGGGCGTGGCCGAGTTAAACCCCGCCCCCTCTCAGAAATCGATTTCCCATCAAAATTGGAAAAAGGGGCGTGGCCGAGTTAAGCCCCGCCCCCTCTCAGAAATCGATTTCCCGTCAAAATTGGAAAAAGGGACGTGGCCGAGTTAAGCCCCGCCCCCTCTCAGAAATCGATTTCCCATCAAAATTGGAAAAAGGGGCGTGGCCGAGTTAAGCCCCGCCCCCTCTCAGAAATCGATTTCCCATCAAAATTGGAAAAAGGGGCATGGCCGAGTTAAGCCCCGCCCCCTCTCAGAAATCGATTTCCCATCAAAATTGGAAAAAGGGGCGTGGCCGAGTTAAGCCCCGCCCCTCTCAGAAATCGATTTCCCATCAAAATTGGAAAAAGGGGCGTGGCCGAGTTAAGCCCCGCCCCCTATCAGAAATCGATTTCCCATCCCCGCCCCCTCTCAGAAATCGATTTCCCATCAAAATTGGAAAAAGGGGCGTGGCCGAGTTAAGCCCCGCCCCCTCTCAGAAATCGATTTCCCATCAAAATTGGAAAAAGGGGCGTGGCCGAGTTAAGCCCCGCCCCCTCTCAGAAATCGATTTCCCATCAAAATTGGAAAAAGGGACGTGGCCGAGTTAAGCCCCGCCCCCTCTCAAAAATCCATTTTCCCATCAAAATTGGAAAAAGGGGCGTGGCCGAGTTAAGCCCCGCCCCTCTCAGAAATCGATTTCCCATCAAAATTGGAAAAAGGGGCGTGGCCGAGTTAAGCCCCGCCCCCTCTCAGAAATCGATTTCCCATCAAAATTGGAAAAAGGGGCGTGGCCGAGTTAAGCCCCGCCCCCTCTCAGAAATCGATTTCCCATCAAAATTGGAAAAAGGGGCGTGGCCGAGTTAAGCCCCGCCCCCTCTCACAAATCGATTTCCCATCAAAATTGGAAAAAGGGGCGTGGCCGAGTTAAGCCCCGCCCCCTCAGAAATCGATTTCCCATCAAAATTGGAAAAAGGGGCGTGGCCGAGTTAAGCCCCGCCCACTCTCAGATATCGATTTCCCATCAAAATTGGAAAAAGGGGCGTGGCCGAGTTAAGCCCCGCCCCCTCTCAGAAATCGATTTCCCATCAAAATTGGAAAAAGGGGCGTGGCCGAGTTAAGCCCCGCCCCCTCTTAGAAAACGATTTCCCATCAAAATTGGAAAAAGGGGCGTGGCCGAGTTAAGCCCCGCCCCCTCTCAGAAATCGATTTCCCATCAAAATTGGAAAAAGGGCGTGGCCGAGTTAAGCCCCGCCCCCTCTCAGAAATCGATTTCCCATCAAAATTGGAAAAAGGGGCGTGGCCGAGTTAAGCCCCGCCCCCTCTCAGAAATCGATTTCCCATCAAAATTGGAAAAAGGGGCGTGGCCGAGTTAAGCCCCGCCCCCTCTCAGAAATCGATTTCCCGTCAAAATTGGAAAAAGGGGCGTGGCCGAGTTAAGCCCCGCCCCCTCTCAGAAATCGATTTCCCATCAAAATTGGAAAAAGGGGCGTGGCCGAGTTAAGCCCCGCCCCCTCTCAGAAATCGATTTCCCATCAAAATAGGAAAAAGGGGCGTGGCCGAGTTAAGCCCCGCCCCCTCTCAGAAATCGATTTCCCATCAAAATTGGAAAAAGGGGCGTGGCCGAGTTAAGCCCCGCCCCCTCTCAGAAATCCATTTTCCCATCAAAATTGGAAAAAGGGGCGTGGCCGAGTTAAGCCCCGCCCCCTCTCAGAAATCGATTTCCCATCAAAATTGGAAAAAGGGGCGTGGCCGAGTTAAGCCCCGCCCCCTCTCAGAAATCGATTTCCCATCAAAATTGGAAAAAGGGGCGTGGCCGAGTTAAACCCCGCCCCCTCTCAGAAATCGATTTCCCGTCAAAATTGGAAAAAGGGGCGTGGCCGAGTTAAGCCCCGCCCCCTCTCAGAAATCGATTTCCCATTAAAATTGGAAAAAGGGGCGTGGCCGAGTTAAGCCCCGCCCCCTCTCAGAAATCGATTTCCCATCAAAATTGGAAAAAGGGGCGTGGCCGAGTTAAGCCCTGCCCCCTCTCAGAAATCGATTTCCCATCAAAATTGGAAAAAGGGGCGTGGCCGAGTTAAGCCCCGCCCACTCTCAGATATCGATTTCCCATCAAAATTGGAAAAAGGGGCGTGGCCGAGTAAAGCCCCGCCCCCTCTCAGAAATCGATTTCCCATCAAAATTGGAAAAAGGGGCGTGGCCGAGTTAAGCCCTGCCCCCTCTCAGAAATCGATTTCCCATCAAAATTGGAAAAAGGGCGTGGCCGAGTTAAGCCCCGCCCCCTCTCAGAAATCGATTTCCCATCAAAATTGGAAAAAGGGGCGTGGCCGAGTTAAGCCCCGCCCCCTCTCAGAAATCGATTTCCCATCAAAATTGGAAAAAGGAGCGTGGCCGAGTTAAGCCCCGCCCCCTCTCAGAAATCGATTTCCCATCAAAATTGGAAAAAGGGGTGTGGCCGAGTTAAGCCCCGCCCCCTCTCAGAAATCGATTTCCCATCAAAATTGGAAAAAGGGGCGTGGCCGAGTTAAACCCCGCCCCCTCTCAGAAATCGATTTCCCATCAAAATTGGAAAAAGGGGCGTGGCCGAGTTAAGCCCCGCCCCCTCTCAGAAATCGATTTCCCATCAAAATTGGAAAAAGGGGCGTGGCCGAGTTAAGCCCCGCCCCCTCTCAGAAATCGATTTCCCATTAAAATTGGAAAAAGGGGCGTGGCCAAGTTAAGCCCCGCTTCCTCTCAGAAATCGATTTCCCATCAAAATTGGAAAAAGGGGCGTGGCCGAGTTAAGCCCCGCCCCCTCTCAGAAATCGATTTCCCATCAAAATTGGAAAAAGGGGCGTGACCGAGTTAAGCCCCGCCCCCTTTCAGAAATCGATTTCCCATCAAAATTGGAAAAAGGGGCGTGGCCGAGTTAAGCCCCGCCCCCTCTCAGAAATCGATTTCCCATCAAAATTGGAAAAAGGGGCGTGGCCGAGTTAAGCCCCGCCCCCTCTCAGAAATCGATTTCCCATCAAAATTGGAAAAAGGGGCGTGGCCGAGTTAAGTCCCGCCACCTCTCAGAAATCGATTTCCCATCAAAATTGGAAAAAGGGGCATGGCCGAGTTAAGCCCCGCCCCCTCTCAGAAATCGATTTCCCATCAAAATTGGAAAAAGGGGCGTGGCCGAGTTAAGCCCCGCCCCACTCAGAAATCGATTTCCCATCAAAATTTGAAAAAGGGGCGTGGCCGAGTTAAGCCCCGCCCCCTCTCAGAAATCGATTTCCCATCAAAATTGGAAAAAGGGGCGTGGCCGAGTTAAGCCCCGCCCCCTCTCAGAAATCGATTTCCCATCAAAATTGGAAAAAGGGGCGTGGCCGAGTTAAGCCCCGCCCCCTCTCAGAAATCGATTTCCCATCAAAATTGGAAAAAAGGGGCGTGGCCGAGTTAAGCCCCGCCCCCTCTCAGAAATCGATTTCCCATCAAAATTGGAAAAAAGGGCGTGGCCGAGTTAAGCCCCGCCCCCTCTCAGAAATCGATTTCCCATCAAAATTGGAAAAAGGGGCGTGGCCGAGTTAAGCCCCGCCCCCTCTCAGAAATCGATTTCCCATCAAAATTGGAAAATGGGGCGTGGCCGAGTTAAGCCCCGCCCCCTCTCAGAAATCGATTTCCCGTCAAAATTGGAAAAAGGAGCGTGGCCGAGTTAAGCCCCGCCCCCTCTCAGAAATCGATTTCCCATCAAAATTGGAAAAAGGGGCGTGGCCGAGTTAAGCCCCGCCCCCTCTCAGAAATCGATTTCCCATCAAAATTGGAAAAAGGGGCGTGGCCGAGTTAAGCCCCGCCCCCTCTCAGAAATCGATTTCCCATCAAAATTGGAAAAAGGGGCGTGGCCGAGTTAAGCCCCGCCCCCTCTCAGAAATCGATTTCCCATCAAAATTGGAAAAAAGGGCGTGGCCGAGTTAAGCCCCGCCCCCCTCAGAAATCGATTTCTCATCAAAATTGGAAAAAGGGGCGTGGCCGAGTTAAGCCCCGCCCCCTCTCCGAAATCGATTTCCCATCAAAATTGGAAAAAGGGGCGTGGCCGAGTTAAGCCCCGCCCCCTCTCAGAAATCGATTTCCCATTAAAATTGGAAAAAGGGGCGTGGCCAAGTTAAGCCCCGCTTCCTCTCAGAAATCGATTTCCCATCAAAATTGGAAAAAGGGGCGTGGCCGAGTTAAGCCCCGCCCCCTCTCAGAAATCGATTTCCCATCAAAATTGGAAAAAGGGGCGTGACCGAGTTAAGCCCCGCCCCCTTTCAGAAATCGATTTCCCATCAAAATTGGAAAAAGGGGCGTGGCCGAGTTAAGCCCCGCCCCCTCTCAGAAATCGATTTCCCATCAAAATTGGAAAAAGGGGCGTGGCCGAGTTAAGTCCCGCCACCTCTCAGAAATCGATTTCCCATCAAAATTGGAAAAAGGGGCATGGCCGAGTTAAGCCCCGCCCCCTCTCAGAAATCGATTTCCCATCAAAATTGGAAAAAGGGGCGTGGCCGAGTTAAGCCCCGCCCCACTCAGAAATCGATTTCCCATCAAAATTGGAAAAAGGGGCGTGGCCGAGTTAAGCCCCGCCCCCTCTCAGAAATCGATTTCCCATCAAAATTGGAAAAAGGGGCGTGGCCGAGTTAAGCCCCGCCCCCTCTCAGAAATCGATTTCCCATCAAAATTGGAAAAAGGGGCGTGGCCGAGTTAAGCCCCGCCCCCTCTCAGAAATCGATTTCCCATCAAAATTGGAAAAAAGGGGCGTGGCCGAGTTAAGCCCCGCCCCCTCTCAGAAATCGATTTCCCATCAAAATTGGAAAAAAGGGCGTGGCCGAGTTAAGCCCCGCCCCCTCTCAGAAATCGATTTCCCATCAAAATTGGAAAAAGGGGCGTGGCCGAGTTAAGCCCCGTCCCCTTTCAGAAATCGATTTCCCATCAAAATTGGAAAAAGGGGCGTGGCCGAGTTAAGCCCCGCCCCCTCTCAAAAATCGATTTTCCATCAAAATTGGAAAAAGGGGCGTGGCCGAGTTAAGCCCCGCCCCCTCTCAGAAATCGATTTCCCATCAAAATTGGAAAAAGGGGCGTGGCCGAGTTAAGCCCCGCCCCCTCTCAGAAATCGATTTCCCATCAAAATTGGAAAAAGGGGCGTGGCCGAGTTAAACCCCGCCCCCTCTCAGAAATCGATTTCCCATCAAAATTGGAAAAAGGGGCGTGGCCGAGTTAAGCCCCGCCCCCTCTCAGAAATCGATTTCCCGTCAAAATTGGAAAAAGGGACGTGGCCGAGTTAAGCCCCGCCCCCTCTCAGAAATCGATTTCCCATCAAAATTGGAAAAAGGGGCGTGGCCGAGTTAAGCCCCGCCCCCTCTCAGAAATCGATTTCCCATCAAAATTGGAAAAAGGGGCATGGCCGAGTTAAGCCCCGCCCCCTCTCAGAAATCGATTTCCCATCAAAATTGGAAAAAGGGGCGTGGCCGAGTTAAGCCCCGCCCCTCTCAGAAATCGATTTCCCATCAAAATTGGAAAAAGGGGCGTGGCCGAGTTAAGCCCCGCCCCCTATCAGAAATCGATTTCCCATCCCCGCCCCCTCTCAGAAATCGATTTCCCATCAAAATTGGAAAAAGGGGCGTGGCCGAGTTAAGCCCCGCCCCCTCTCAGAAATCGATTTCCCATCAAAATTGGAAAAAGGGGCGTGGCCGAGTTAAGCCCCGCCCCCTCTCAGAAATCGATTTCCCATCAAAATTGGAAAAAGGGACGTGGCCGAGTTAAGCCCCGCCCCCTCTCAAAAATCCATTTTCCCATCAAAATTGGAAAAAGGGGCGTGGCCGAGTTAAGCCCCGCCCCTCTCAGAAATCGATTTCCCATCAAAATTGGAAAAAGGGGCGTGGCCGAGTTAAGCCCCGCCCCCTCTCAGAAATCGATTTCCCATCAAAATTGGAAAAAGGGGCGTGGCCGAGTTAAGCCCCGCCCCCTCTCAGAAATCGATTTCCCATCAAAATTGGAAAAAGGGGCGTGGCCGAGTTAAACCCCGCCCCCTCTCAGAAATCGATTTCCCATCAAATTTGGGAAAAGGGGCGTGGCCGAGTTAAGCCCCGCCCCCTCTCAGAAATCGATTTCCCATCAAAATTGGAAAAAGGGGCGTGGCCGAGTTAAGCCCCGCCCCTCTCAGAAATCGATTTCCCATCAAAATTGGAAAAAGAGGCGTGGCCGAGTTAAGCCCCGCCCACTCTCAGATATCGATTTCCCATCAAAATTGGAAAAAGGGGCGTGGCCGAGTAAAGCCCCGCCCCCTCTCAGAAATCGATTTCCCATCAAAATTGGAAAAAGGGGCGTGGCCGAGTTAAGCCCTGCACCCTCTCAGAAATCGATTTCCCATCAAAATTGGAAAAAGGGCGTGGCCGAGTTAAGCCCCGCCCCCTTTCAGAAATCGATTTCCCATCAAAATTGGAAAAAGGGGCGTGGCCGAGTTAAGCCCCGCCCCCTCTCAGAAATCGATTTCCCATCAAAATTGGAAAAAGGGGCGTGGCCGAGTTAAGCCCCGCCCCCTCTCAGAAATCGATTTCCCATCAAAATTGGAAAAAGGGGCGTGGCCGAGTTAAGCCCCGCCCCCTCTCAGAAATCGATTTCCCATCAAAATTGGAAAAAGGGGCGTGGCCGAGTTAAGCCCCGCCCCCTCTCAGAAATCGATTTCCCATCAAAATTGGAAAAAGGGGCGTGGCCGAGTTAAGCCCCGCCCCCTCTCAGAAATCGATTTCCCATCAAAATTGGAAAAAGGGGCGTGGCCGAGTTAAGCCCCGCCCCCTCTCAGAAAACGATTTCCCATCAAAATTGGAAAAAGGGGCGTGGCCGAGTTAAGCCCCGCCCCCTCTCAGAAATCGATTTCCCATCAAAATTGGAAAAAGGGGCGTGGCCGAGTTAAGCCCCGCCCCCTCTCAGAAATCGATTTCCCATCAAAATTGGAAAAAGGGGCGTGGCCGAGTTAAGCCCTGCCCCCTCTCAGAAATCGATTTCCCATCAAAATTGGAAAAAGGGGCGTGGCCGAGTTAAGCCCTGCCCCCTCTCAGAAATCGATTTCCCATCAAAATTGGAAAAAGGGGCGTGGCCGAGTTAAGCCCCGCCCCCTCTCAGAAATCGATTTCCCACCAAAATTGGAAAAAGGGGCGTGGCCGAGTTAAGCCCCGCCCCCTCTCAGAAATCGATTTCCCATCAAAATTGGAAAAAGGGGCGTGGCCGAGTTAAGCCCCGCCCCCTCTCACAAATCGATTTCCCATCAAAATTGGAAAAAGGGGCGTGGCCGAGTTAAGCCCCGCCCCCTCAGAAATCGATTTCCCATCAAAATTGGAAAAAGGGGCGTGGCCGAGTTGAGCCCCGCCCACTCTCAGATATCGATTTCCCATCAAAATTGGAAAAAGGGGCGTGGCCGAGTTAAGCCCCGCCCCCTCTCAGAAATCGATTTCCCATCAAAATTGGAAAAAGGGGCGTGGCCGAGTTAAGCCCCGCCCCCTCTTAGAAAACGATTTCCCATCAAAATTGGAAAAAGGGGCGTGGCCGAGTTAAGCCCCGCCCCCTCTCAGAAATCGATTTCCCATCAAAATTGGAAAAAGGGCGTGGCCGAGTTAAGCCCCGCCCCCTCTCAGAAATCGATTTCCCATCAAAATTGGAAAAAGGGGCGTGGCCGAGTTAAGCCCCGCCCCCTCTCAGAAATCGATTTCCCATCAAAATTGGAAAAAGGGGCGTGGCCGAGTTAAGCCCCGCCCCCTCTCAGAAATCGATTTCCCGTCAAAATTGGAAAAAGGGGCGTGGCCGAGTTAAGCCCCGCCCCCTCTCAGAAATCGATTTCCCATCAAAATTGGAAAAAGGGGCGTGGCCGAGTTAAGCCCCGCCCCCTCTCAGAAATCGATTTCCCATCAAAATAGGAAAAAGGGGCGTGGCCGAGTTAAGCCCCGCCCCCTCTCAGAAATCGATTTCCCATCAAAATTGGAAAAAGGGGCGTGGCCGAGTTAAGCCCCGCCCCCTCTCAGAAATCCATTTTCCCATCAAAATTGGAAAAAGCGGCGTGGCCGAGTTAAGCCCCGCCCCCTCTCAGAAATCGATTTCCCATCAAAATTGGAAAAAGGGGCGTGGCCGAGTTAAGCCCCGCCCCCTCTCAGAAATCGATTTCCCATCAAAATTGGAAAAAGGGGCGTGGCCGAGTTAAACCCCGCCCCCTCTCAGAAATCGATTTCCCGTCAAAATTGGAAAAAGGGGCGTGGCCGAGTTAAGCCCCGCCCCCTCTCAGAAATCGATTTCCCATTAAAATTGGAAAAAGGGGCGTGGCCGAGTTAAGCCCCGCCCCCTCTCAGAAATCGATTTCCCATCAAAATTGGAAAAAGGGGCGTGGCCGAGTTAAGCCCTGCCCCCTCTCAGAAATCGATTTCCCATCAAAATTGGAAAAAGGGGCGTGGCCGAGTTAAGCCCCGCCCACTCTCAGATATCGATTTCCCATCAAAATTGGAAAAAGGGGCGTGGCCGAGTAAAGCCCCGCCCCCTCTCAGAAATCGATTTCCCATCAAAATTGGAAAAAGGGGCGTGGCCGAGTTAAGCCCTGCCCCCTCTCAGAAATCGATTTCCCATCAAAATTGGAAAAAGGGCGTGGCCGAGTTAAGCCCCGCCCCCTCTCAGAAATCGATTTCCCATCAAAATTGGAAAAAGGGGCGTGGCCGAGTTAAGCCCCGCCCCCTCTCAGAAATCGATTTCCCATCAAAATTGGAAAAAGGGGCGTGGCCGAGTTAAACCCCGCCCCCTCTCAGAAATCGATTTCCCATCAAAATTGGAAAAAGGGGCGTGGCCGAGTTAACAACTTTATAGCAATCATATCAAACCTTATGCTATGAATATAAGGTTCAAATTAGCATAGAAATAAAGCTATACAGCTGCATGTGTGTGTTTGAACTACATGAAAAATGATAGCTACGCTATAATAGCACATTGTATGTGTCTGTGCTCACTATTCACTTACAGGGACAATGTGGGATTGTAGTAGAAATCGCTATAAAAAAGTTCAAGTCCGTCAACTGCAACCATAAAATCGCCATAAAAAAGAGGGGAAATTATTTTTGCAGTTGCCGACAAATTTTTGCAGTTGATTCTTATCTCCCTTTCTCGCCAAAGTATCTTCACATAATTGTGTCTCTATTTTTTTGCAGTTGGGAAAAGTCATGGTAATGGAGGGCCAACTTAAAGCAACAGTTACTTTCACGAATATATTTTCTAGCAAATTCGAATAAAATATAGATCACAAAAAATATTTTAATTTGTATTTAGAGTTTTCAAATATTTTTTTTTAATAAATTAAACACAGAAATTTTTTTTGAAAAATTTTTGTTTACACAAATATAAAAAATGGAAAATATATAATTATTTAAATCGAAAGAGGAAAGGCGCCCTTTAGATCGGCGCCCCCATGCCTTGCATGGTCTGCATATTAGGTTGAGCCGGGCCTGGTGATTTAACTGAACGGCGAACAGTTGTATCAAAATTCCACTTTGAAGTCAAACTATCCAATAAGATTTTTTTTAAATTTTTTCCAATCGGATTTTGAGTTTTATGTAGAATCATATCCTAAATAACTTTTGTTCTTGCACTTTTTTGATAAGATGCACCGTTTTTGAGATATTCGATTTCACCATACGGGTATAATAATTTTATTTATAGCCCTATTACGAAAGTCGCGTGACTCGTCGTACTGCGGCAAATCTGCCACTGCGGACTGTTTTGGTATTATGGTAGTCCGCAAGACCTGTTTTTCAAGCAATTTCAAGTCCGCATCTATTTAGCTGCGGACTCACGTTTTCGACTGACATTTCGAGGTTAGGAGAAAAAAAGACTGTGTAGGTAAATGATTTTTTTCTTATTTATATATTTATAATTAACTTGTTTTATATATATATATATATCTCTCAGAAATCGATTTCCCATCAAAATTGGAAAAAGGGGCGTGGCCGAGTTAAGTTCCGCCCCTCTCAGAAATCGATTTCCCATCAAAATTGGAAAAAGGGGCGTGGCCGAGTTAAGCCCCGCCCACTCTCAGAAATCGATTTCCCATCAAAATTGGAAAAAGGGGCGTGGCCGAGTAAAGCCCCGCCCCCTCTCAGAAATCGATTTCCCATCAAAATTGGAAAAAGGGGCGTGGCCGAGTTAAGCCCTGCCCCCTCTCAGAAATCGATTTCCCATCAAAATTGGAAAAAGGGGCGTGGCCGAGTTAAGCCCCACCCCCTCTCAGAAATCGATTTCCCATCAAAATTGGAAAAAGGGGCATGGCCGAGTTAAGCCCCGCCCCCTCTCAGAAATCGATTTCCCATCAAAATTGGAAAAAGGGGCGTGGCCGAGTTAAGCCCCGCCCCCTCTCAGAAATCGATTTCCCATCAAAATTGGAAAAAGGGGCGTGGCCGAGTTAAGCCCCGCCCCCTCTCAGAAATCGATTTCCCGTCAAAATTGGAAAAAGGGGCGTGGCCGAGTTAAGCCCCGCCCCCTCTCAGAAATCGATTTCCCATTAAAATTGGAAAAAGGGGCGTGGCCGAGTTAAGCCCCGCCCCCTCTCAGAAATCGATTTCCCATCAAAATTGGAAAAAGGGGCGTGGCCGAGTTAAGCCCCGCCCCCTCTCAGAAATCGATTTCCCATCAAAATTGGAAAAAGGGGCGTGGCTGAGTTAAGCCCCGCCCCCTCTCAGAAATCGATTTCCCATCAAAATTGGAAAAAGGGGCGTGGCCGAGTTAAGCCCCGCCCCCTCTCAGAAATCGATTTCCCATCAAAATTGGAAAAAGGGGTGTGGCCGAGTTAAGCCCCGCCCCCTCTCAGAAATCGATTTCGCATCAAAATTGGAAAAAGGTGCGTGGCCGAGTTAAGCCCCGCCCCCCTCAGAAATCGATTTCCCATCAAAATTGGAAAAAGGGGCGTGGCCGAGTTAAGCCCCGCCCCCTCTCAGAAATCGATTTCCCATCAAAATTGGAAAAAGGGGCGTGGCCGAGTTAAGTCCCGCCCCCTCTCAGAAATCGATTTCCCATCAAAATTGGAAAAAGGGGCGTGGCCGAGTTAAGCCCCGCCCCCTCTCAGAAATCGATTTCCCATCAAAATTGGAAAAAGGGGCGTGGCCGAGTTAAGCCCCGCCCCCTCTCAGAAATCGATTTCCTATCAAAATTGGAAAAAGGGGCGTGGCCGAGTTAAGCCCCGCCCCCTCTCAGAAATCGATTTCCCATCAAAATTGGAAAAAGGGGCGTGGCCGAGTTAAGCTCCGCCCCTCTCAGAAATCGATTTCCCATCAAAATTGGAAAAAGGGGCGTGGCCGAGTTAAGCCCCGCCCACTCTCAGATATTCATTTCCCATCAAAATTGGAAAAAGGGGCGTGGCCGAGTAAAGCCCCGCCCCTCTCAGAAATCGATTTCCCAACAAAATTGGAAAAAGGGGCGTGGCCGAGTTAAGCCCTGCCCCCTCTCAGAAATCGATTTCCCATCAAAATTGGAAAAAGGGGCGTGGCCGAGTTAAGCCCCACCCCCTCTCAGAAATCGATTTCCCATCAAAATTGGAAAAAGGGGCGTGGCCGAGATAAGCCCCGCCCCCTCTCAGAAATCGATTTCCCATCAAAATTGGAAAAAGGGGCGTGGCCGAGTTAAGCCCCACCCCCTCTCAGAAATCGATTTCCCATCAAAATTGAAAAAACGGGCGTGGCCGAGTTAAGCCCCGCCCCCTCTCAGAAATCGATTTCCTATCAAGATTGGAAAAAGGGGCGTGGCCGAGTTGAGCCCCGCCCCCTCTCAGAAATCGATTTCCCATCAAAATTAGAAAAAGGGGCATGGCCGAGTTAAGACCCGCCCCCTCTCAGAAATCAATTTCCCATCAAAATTGGAAAAAGGGGCGTGGCCGAGTTAAGCCCCGCCCACTCTCAGAAATCGATTTCCCATCAAAATTGGAAAAAGGGGCGTGGCCGAGTTAAGCCCCGCCCCCTCTCAGAAATCAATTTCCCATCAAAATTGGAAAAAGGGGCGTGGCCGAGTTAAGCCCCGCCCCCTCTCAGAAATCGATTTCCCATCAAAATTGGAAAAAGGGGCGTGGCCGAGTTAAGCCCCGCCCCCTCTCAGAAATCGATTTCCCATCAAAATTTGAAAAAGGGGCGTGGCCGAGTTAAGCCCCGTCCCCTTTCAGAAATCGATTTCCCATCAAAATTGGAAAAAGGGGCGTGGCCGAGTTAAGCCCCGCCCCCTCTCAGAAATCGATTTCCCATCAAAATTGGAAAAAGGGGCGTGGCCGAGTTAAGCACCGCCCCCTCTCAGAAATCGATTTCCCATCAAAATTGGAAAAAGGGGCGTGGCCAAGTTAAGCCCCGCCCCCTCTCAGAAATCGATTTCCCATCAAAATTGGAAAAAGTGGCGTGGCCGAGTTAAGCCCCGCCCCCACTCAGAAATCGATTTCCCATCAAAATTGGAAAAAGGGGCGTGGCCGAGTTAAGCCCCGCCCCCTCTCAGAAATCGATTTCCCATCAAAATTGGAAAAAGGGGCGTGGCCGAGTTAAGCCCCGCCCCCTCTCAGAAATCGATTTCCCATCAAAATTGGAAAAAGGGGCGTGGCCGAGTTAAGCCCCGCCCCCTCTCAGAAATCGATTTACCATCAAAATTGGAAAAAGGGGCGTGGCCGAGTTAAGCCCCGCCCCCTCTCAGAAATCGATTTCCCATCAAAATTGGAAAAAGGGGCGTGGCCGAGTTAAGCCCCGCCCCCTCTCAGAAATCGATTTCCCATCAAAATTGGAAAAAGGGGCGTGGCCGAGTTAAGCCCTGCCCCCTCTCAGAAATCGATTTCCCATCAAAATTGGAAAAAGGGGCGTGGCCGAGTTAAGCCCCGCCCCCTCTCAGAAATCGATTTCCCATCAAAATTGGAAAAAGGGGCGTGGCCGAGTTAAGCCCCGCCCCCTCTCAGAAATCGATTTCCCATCAAAATTGGAAAAAGGGGCGTGGCCGAGTTAAGCCCCGCCCCCTCTCAGAAATCGATTTCCCACCAAAATTGGAAAAAGGGGCGTGGCCGAGTTAAGCCCCGCCCCCTCTCAGAAATCGATTTCCCATCAAAATTGGAAAAAGGGGCGTGGCCGAGTTAAGCCCCGCCCCCTCTCACAAATCGATTTCCCATCAAAATTGGAAAAAGGGGCGTGGCCGAGTTAAGCCCCGCCCCCTCAGAAATCG
Source organism: Chrysopilus asiliformis (assembly GCA_964034945.1). Lineage (NCBI taxonomy): Eukaryota > Metazoa > Arthropoda > Insecta > Diptera > Rhagionidae > Chrysopilus > Chrysopilus asiliformis. The sequence goes on along the minus strand of OZ035961.1, from coordinate 60,601,443 downwards.
ATTTCCCATCAAAATTGGAAAAAGGGGCGTGGCCGAGTTAAGCCCCGCCCACTCTCAGATATCGATTTCCCATCAAAATTGGAAAAAGGGGCGTGGCCGAGTAAAGCCCCGCCCCCTCTCAGAAATCGATTTCCCATCAAAATTGGAAAAAGGGGCGTGGCCGAGTTAAGCCCTGCCCCCTCTCAGAAATCGATTTCCCATCAAAATTGGAAAAAGGGCGTGGCCGAGTTAAGCCCCGCCCCCTCTCAGAAATCGATTTCCCATCAAAATTGGAAAAAGGGGCGTGGCCGAGTTAAGCCCCGCCCCCTCTCAGAAATCGATTTCCCATCAAAATTGGAAAAAGGAGCGTGGCTGAGTTAAGCCCCGCCCCCTCTCAGAAATCGATTTCCCATCAAAATTGGAAAAAGGGGTGTGGCCGAGTTAAGCCCCGCCCCCTCTCAGAAATCGATTTCGCATCAAAATTGGAAAAAGGGGCGTGGCCGAGTTAAGCCCCGCCCCCTCTCAGAAATCGATTTCTCATCAAAATTGGAAAAAGGGGCGTGGCCGAGTTAAGCCCCGCCCCCTCTCAGAAATCGATTTCCCATCAAAATTGGAAAAAGGGGCGTGGCCGAGTTAAGCCCCGCCCCCTCTCAGAAATCGATTTCCCATCAAAATTGGAAAATGGGGCGTGGCCGAGTTAAGCCCCGCCCCCTCTCAGAAATCGATTTCCCGTCAAAATTGGAAAAAGGGGCGTGGCCGAGTTAAGCCCCGCCCCCTCTCAGAAATCGATTTCCCATCAAAATTGGAAAAAGGGGCGTGGCCGAGTTAAGCCCCGCCCCCTCTCAGAAATCGATTTCCCATCAAAATTGGAAAAAGGGGCGTGGCCGAGTTAAGCCCCGCCCCCTCTCAGAAATCGATTTCCCATCAAAATTGGAAAAAGGGGCGTGGCCGAGTTAAGCCCCGCCCCCTCTCAGAAATCGATTTCCCACCAAAATTGGAAAAAAGGGCGTGGCCGAGTTAAGCCCCGCCCCCCTCAGAAATCGATTTCTCATCAAAATTGGAAAAAGGGGCGTGGCCGAGTTAAGACCCGCCCCCTCTCAGAAATCGATTTCCCATCAAAATTGGAAAAAGGGGCGTGGCCGAGTTAAGCCCCGCCCCCTCTCAGAAATCGATTTCCCATCAAAATTGGAAAAAGGGGCGTGGCCGAGTTAAGCCCCGCCCCCTCTCAGAAATCGATTTCCCATTAAAATTGGAAAAAGGGGCGTGGCCAAGTTAAGCCCCGCTTCCTCTCAGAAATCGATTTCCCATCAAAATTGGAAAAAGGGGCGTGGCCGAGTTAAGCCCCGCCCCCTCTCAGAAATCGATTTCCCATCAAAATTGGAAAAAGGGGCGTGACCGAGTTAAGCCCCGCCCCCTCTCAGAAATCGATTTCCCATTAAAATTGGAAAAAGGGGCGTGGCCAAGTTAAGCCCCGCTTCCTCTCAGAAATCGATTTCCCATCAAAATTGGAAAAAGGGGCGTGGCCGAGTTAAGACCCGCCCCCTCTCAGAAATCGATTTCCCATCAAAATTGGAAAAAGGGGCGTGGCCGAGTTAAGCCCCGCCCCCTCTCAGAAATCGATTTCCCATCAAAATTGGAAAAAGGGGCGTGGCCGAGTTAAGCCCCGCCCCCTCTCAGAAATCGATTTCCCATCAAAATTGGAAAAAGGGGCGTGGCCGAGTTAAGCCCCGCCCCCTCTCAGAAATCGATTTCCCATCAAAATTGGAAAAAGGGGCGTGGCCGAGTTAAGCCCCGCCCCCTCTCAAAAATCCATTTTCCCATCAAAATTGGAAAAAGGGGCGTGGCCGAGTTAAGCCCCGCCCCCTCTCAGAAATCGATTTCCCATCAAAATTGGAAAAAGGGGCGTGGCCGAGTTAAGCCCCGCCCCCTCTCAGAAATCGATTTCCCATCAAAATTGGCAAAAAGGGGCGTGGCCGAGTTAAGCCCGCCCCCTCTCAGAAATCGATTTCCCATCAAAATTGGAAAAAGGGGCGTGGCCGAGTTAAGCCCCGCCCCCTCTCAGAAATCGATTTCCCATCAAAATTGGAAAAAGGGGCGTGGCCGAGTTAAGCCCCGCCCCCTCTCAGAAATCGATTTCCCATCAAAATTGGAAAAAGGGGCGTGGCCGAGTTAAGCCCCGTCCCCTCTCAAAAATCCATTTTCCCATCAAAATTGGAAAAAGGGGCGTGGCCGAGTTAAGCCCCGCCCCCTCTCAGAAATCGATTTCCCATCAAAATTGGAAAAAGGGGCGTGGCCGAGTTAAGCCCCGCCCCCTCTCAGAAATCGATTTCCCATCAAAATTGGAAAAAGGGGCGTGGCAGAGTTAAGCCCCGCCCCCTCTCAGAAATCGATTTCCCATCAAAATTGGAAAAAGGGGCGTGGCCGAGTTAAGCCCCGCCCCCTCTCACAAATCGATTTCCCATCAAAATTGGAAAAAGGGGCGTGGCCGAGTTAAGCCCCGCCCCCTCAGAAATCGATTTCCCATCAAAATTGGAAAAAGGGGCGTGGCCGAGTTAAGCCCCGCCCCCTCTCACAAATCGATTTCCCATCAAAATTGGAAAAAGGGGCGTGGCCGAGTTAAGCCCCGCCCCCTCAGAAATCGATTTCCCATCAAAATTGGAAAAAGGGGCGTGGCCGAGTTAAGCCCCGCCCCCTCTCAGAAATCGATTTCCCATCAAAATTGGAAAAAGGGGCGTGGCCGAGTTAAGCCCCGCCCCCTCTCAGAAATCGATTTCCTATCAAAATTGGAAAAAGGGGCGTGGCCGAGTTAAGCCCCGCCCCCTCTCAGAAATCGATTTCCCATCAAAATTGGAAAAAGGGGCGTGGCCGAGTTAAGCTCCGCCCCTCTCAGAAATCGATTTCCCATCAAAATTGGAAAAAGGGGCGTGGCCGAGTTAAGCCCCGCCCACTCTCAGATATCGATTTCCCATCAAAATTGGAAAAAGGGGCGTGGCCGAGTAAAGCCCCGCCCACTCTCAGAAATCGATTTCCCATCAAAATTGGAAAAAGGGGCGTGGCCGAGTTAAGCCCTGCCCCCTCTCAGAAATCGATTTCCCATCAAAATTGGAAAAAGGGGCGTGGCCGAGTTAAGCCCCACCCCCTCTCAGAAATCGATTTCCCATCAAAATTGAAAAAACGGGCGTGGCCGAGTTAAGCCCCGCCCCCTCTCAGAAATCGATTTCCTATCAAGATTGGAAAAAGGGGCGTGGCCGAGTTGAGCCCCGCCCCCTCTCAGAAATCGATTTCCCATCAAAATTAGAAAAAGGGGCATGGCCGAGTTAAGACCCGCCCCCTCTCAGAAATCAATTTCCCATCAAAATTGGAAAAAGGGGCGTGGCCGAGTTAAGCCCCGCCCACTCTCAGAAATCGATTTCCCATCAAAATTGGAAAAAGGGGCGTGGCCGAGTTAAGCCCCGCCCCCTCTCAGAAATCGATTTCCCATCAAAATTGGAAAAAGGGGCGTGGCCGAGTTAAGCCCCGCCCCCTCTCAGAAATCGATTTCCCATCAAAATTGGAAAAAGGGGCGTGGCCGAGTTAAGCCCCGCCCCCTCTCAGAAATCGATTTCCCATCAAAATTTGAAAAAGGGGCGTGGCCGAGTTAAGCCCCGTCCCCTTTCAGAAATCGATTTCCCATCAAAATTGGAAAAAGGGGCGTGGCCGAGTTAAGCCCCGCCCCCTCTCAGAAATCGATTTCCCATCAAAATTGGAAAAAGGGGCGTGGCCGAGTTAAGCACCGCCCCTCTCAGAAATCGATTTCCCATCAAAATTGGAAAAAGGGGCGTGGCCAAGTTAAGCCCCGCCCCCTCTCAGAAATCGATTTCCCATCAAAATTGGAAAAAGTGGCGTGGCCGAGTTAAGCCCCGCCCCCACTCAGAAATCGATTTCCCATCAAAATTGGAAAAAGGGGCGTGGCCGAGTTAAGCCCCGCCCCCTCTCAGAAATCGATTTCCCATCAAAATTGGAAAAAGGGGCGTGGCCGAGTTAAGCCCCGCCCCCTCTCAGAAATCGATTTCCCATCAAAATTGGAAAAAGGGGCGTGGCCGAGTTAAGCCCCGCCCCCTCTCAGAAATCGATTTACCATCAAAATTGGAAAAAGGGGCGTGGCCGAGTTAAGCCCCGCCCCCTCTCAGAAATCGATTTCCCATCAAAATTGGAAAAAGGGGCGTGGCCGAGTTAAGCCCCGCCCCCTCTCAGAAATCGATTTCCCATCAAAATTGGAAAAAGGGGCGTGGCCGAGTTAAGCCCTGCCCCCTCTCAGAAATCGATTTCCCATCAAAATTGGAAAAAGGGGCGTGGCCGAGTTAAGCCCCGCCCCCTCTCAGAAATCGATTTCCCATCAAAATTGGAAAAAGGGGCGTGGCCGAGTTAAGCCCCGCCCCCTCTCAGAAATCGATTTCCCATCAAAATTGGAAAAAGGGGCGTGGCCGAGTTAAGCCCCGCCCCCTCTCAGAAATCGATTTCCCATCAAAATTGGAAAAAGGGGCGTGGCCGAGTTAAGCCCCGCCCCCTCTCAGAAATCGATTTCCCATCAAAATTGGAAAAAGGGGCGTGGCCGAGTTAAGCCCCGCCCCCTCTCAGAAATCGATTTCCCACCAAAATTGGAAAAAGGGGCGTGGCCGAGTTAAGCCCCGCCCCCTCTCAGAAATCGATTTCCCATCAAAATTGGAAAAAGGGGCGTGGCCGAGTTAAGCCCCGCCCCCTCTCACAAATCGATTTCCCATCAAAATTGGAAAAAGGGGCGTGGCCGAGTTAAGCCCCGCCCCCTCAGAAATCGATTTCCCATCAAAATTGGAAAAAGGGGCGTGGCCGAGTTAAGCCCCGCCCACTCTCAGATATCGATTTCCCATCAAAATTGGAAAAAGGGGCGTGGCCGAGTAAAGCCCCGCCCCCTCTCAGAAATCGATTTCCCATCAAAATTGGAAAAAGGGGCGTGGCCGAGTTAAGCCCTGCCCCCTCTCAGAAATCGATTTCCCATCAAAATTGGAAAAAGGGCGTGGCCGAGTTAAGCCCCGCCCCCTCTCAGAAATCGATTTCCCATCAAAATTGGAAAAAGGGGCGTGGCCGAGTTAAGCCCCGCCCCCTCTCAGAAATCGATTTCGCATCAAAATTGGAAAAAGGGGCGTGGCCGAGTTAAGCCCCGCCCCCTCTCAGAAATCGATTTCTCATCAAAATTGGAAAAAGGGGCGTGGCCGAGTTAAGCCCCGCCCCCTCTCAGAAATCGATTTCCCATCAAAATTGGAAAAAGGGGCGTGGCCGAGTTAAGCCCCGCCCCCTCTCAGAAATCGATTTCCCATCAAAATTGGAAAATGGGGCGTGGCCGAGTTAAGCCCCGCCCCCTCTCAGAAATCGATTTCCCGTCAAAATTGGAAAAAGGGGCGTGGCCGAGTTAAGCCCCGCCCCCTCTCAGAAATCGATTTCCCATCAAAATTGGAAAAAGGGGCGTGGCCGAGTTAAGCCCCGCCCCCTCTCAGAAATCGATTTCCCATCAAAATTGGAAAAAGGGGCGTGGCCGAGTTAAGCCCCGCCCCCTCTCAGAAATCGATTTCCCATCAAAATTGGAAAAAGGGGCGTGGCCGAGTTAAGCCCCGCCCCCTCTCAGAAATCGATTTCCCATCAAAATTGGAAAAAGGGGCGTGGCCGAGTTAAGCCCCGCCCCCCTCAGAAATCGATTTCTCATCAAAATTGGAAAAAGGGGCGTGGCCGAGTTAAGCCCCGCCCCCTCTCAGAAATCGATTTCCCATCAAAATTGGAAAAAGGGGCGTGGCCGAGTTAAGCCCCGCCCCCTCTCAGAAATCGATTTCCCATCATAATTGGAAAAAGGGGCGTGGCCGAGTTAAGCCCCGCCCCCTCTCAGAAATCGATTTCCCATCAAAATTGGAAAAAGGGGCGTGACCGAGTTAAGCCCCGCCCCCTCTCAGAAATCGATTTCCCATTAAAATTGGAAAAAGGGGCGTGGCCAAGTTAAGCCCCGCTTCCTCTCAGAAATCGATTTCCCATCAAAATTGGAAAAAGGGGCGTGGCCGAGTTAAGACCCGCCCCCTCTCAGAAATCGATTTCCCATCAAAATTGGAAAAAGGGGCGTGGCCGAGTTAAGCCCCGCCCCCTCTCAGAAATCGATTTCCCATCAAAATTGGAAAAAGGGGCGTGGCCGAGTTAAGCCCCGCCCCCTCTCAGAAATCGATTTCCCATCAAAATTGGAAAAAGGGGCGTGGCCGAGTTAAGCCCCGCCCCCTCTCAGAAATCGATTTCCCATCAAAATTGGAAAAAGGGGCGTGGCCGAGTTAAGCCCCGCCCCCTCTCAAAAATCCATTTTCCCATCAAAATTGGAAAAAGGGGCGTGGCCGAGTTAAGCCCCGCCCCCTCTCAGAAATCGATTTCCCATCAAAATTGGAAAAAGGGGCGTGGCCGAGTTAAGCCCCGCCCCCTCTCAGAAATCGATTTCCCATCAAAATTGGCAAAAAGGGGCGTGGCCGAGTTAAGCCCGCCCCCTCTCAGAAATCGATTTCCCATCAAAATTGGAAAAAGGGGCGTGGCCGAGTTAAGCCCCGCCCCCTCTCAGAAATCGATTTCCCATCAAAATTGGAAAAAGGGGCGTGGCCGAGTTAAGCCCCGCCCCCTCTCAGAAATCGATTTCCCATCAAAATTGGAAAAAGGGGCGTGGCCGAGTTAAGCCCCGCCCCCTCTCAAAAATCCATTTTCCCATCAAAATTGGAAAAAGGGGCGTGGCCGAGTTAAGCCCCGCCCCCTCAGAAATCGATTTCCCATCAAAATTGGAAAAAGGGGCGTGGCCGAGTTAAGCCCCGCCCCCTTCTCAGATATCGATTTCCCATCAAAATTGGAAAAAGGGGCGTGGCCGAGTTAAGCCCCGCCCCCTCAGAAATCGATTTCCCATCAAAATTGGAAAAAGGGGCGTGGCCGAGTTAAGCCCCGCCCCCTCTCAGAAATCGATTTCCCATCAAAATTGGAAAAAGGGGCGTGGCCGAGTTAAGCCCCGCCCCCTCTCAGAAATCGATTTCCCATCAAAATTGGCAAAAAGGGGCGTGGCCGAGTTAAGCCCCGCCCCCTCTCAGAAATCGATTTCCCATCAAAATTGGAAAAAGGGGCGTGGCCGAGTTAAGCCCCGCCCCCTCTCAGAAATCGATTTCCCATCAAAATTGGAAAAAGGGGCGTGGCCGAGTTAAGCCCCGCCCCCTCTCAGAAATCGATTTCCCATCAAAATTGGAAAAAGGGGCGTGGCCGAGTTAAGCCCCGCCCCCCTCAGAAATCGATTTCTCATCAAAATTGAAAAAAGGGGCGTGGCCGAGTTAAGCCCCGCCCCCTCTCAGAAATCGATTTCCCATCAAAATTGGAAAAAGGGGCGTGGCCGAGTAAAGCCCCGCCCCCTCTCAGAAATCGATTTCCCATCAAAATTGGAAAAAGGGGCGTGGCCGAGTTAAGCCCTGCCCCCTCTCAGAAATCGATTTCCCATCAAAATTGGAAAAAGGGCGTGGCCGAGTTAAGCCCCGCCCCCTCTCAGAAATCGATTTCCCATCAAAATTGGAAAAAGGGGCGTGGCCGAGTTAAGCCCCGCCCCCTCTCAGAAATCGATTTCTCATCAAAATTGAAAAAAGGGGCGTGGCCGAGTTAAGCCCCGCCCACTCTCAGATATCGATTTCCCATCAAAATTGGAAAAAGGGGTGTGGCCGAGTTAAGCCCCGCCCCCTCTCAGAAATCGATTTCCCATCAAAATTGGAAAAAGGGGTGTGGCCGAGTTAAGCCCCGCCCCCTCTCAGAAATCGATTTCCCATCAAAATTGGAAAAAGGGCGTGGCCGAGTTAAGCCCCGCCCCCTCAGAAATCGATTTCCCATCAAAATTGGAAAAAGGGGCGTGGCCGAGTTAAGCCTCGCCCCCTCTCAGAAATCGATTTCCCATCAAAATTGGAAAAAGGGGCGTGGCCGAGTTAAGCCCCGGCCCCTCTCAGAAATCGATTTCCCATCAAAATTGGAAAAAGGGGTGTGGCCGAGTTAAGCCCCGCCCCCTCTCAGAAATCGATTTCGCATCAAAATTGGAAAAAGGGGCGTGACCGAGTTAAGCCCCGCCCCCTCTCGGAAATCGATTTCCCATCAAAATTGGAAAAAGGGGTGTGGCCGAGTTAAGCCCCGCCCCCTCTCAGAAATCGATTTCGCATCAAAATTGGAAAAAGGGGCGTGACCGAGTTAAGCCCCGCCCCCCTCAGAAATCGATTTCTCATCAAAATTGGAAAAAGGAGCGTGGCCGAGTTAAGCCCCGCCCCCTCTCAGAAATCGATTTCCCATCAAAATTGGAAAAAGGGGCGTGGCCGAGTTAAGCCCCGCCCCCTCTCAGAAATCGATTTCCCATCAAAATTGGAAAAAGGGGCGTGGCCGAGTTAAGCCCTGCCCCCTCTCAGAAATCGATTTCCCATCAAAATTGGAAAAAGGGGCGTGGCCGAGTTAAGCCCCGCCCCCTCAGAAATCGATTTCCCATCAAGATTGGAAAAAGGGGCGTGGCCGAATTAAGGCCCGCCCCCTCTCAGAAATCGATTTCCCATCAAAATTGGAAAAAGGGGCGTGGCCGAGTTAAGCCCCGCCCCCTCTCAGAAATCGATTTCCCATCAAAATTGGAAAAAGGGGTGTGGCCGAGTTAAGCCCCGCCCCCTCTCAGAAATCGATTTCGCATCAAAATTGGAAAAAGGGGCGTGACCGAGTTAAGCCCCGCCCCTCTCAGAAATCGATTTCCCATCAAAATTGGAAAAAGGGGTGTGGCCGAGTTAAGCCCCGCCCCCTCTCAGAAATCGATTTCGCATCAAAATTGGAAAAAGGGGCGTGGCCGAGTTAAGCCCCGCCCCCTTTCAGAAATCGATTTCCCATCAAAATTGGAAAAAGGGGCGTGGCCGAGTTAAGCCCCGCCCCCTCTCAGAAATCGATTTCCCATCAAAATTGGAAAAAGGGGCGTGGCCGAGTTAAGCCCCGCCCCCTCTCAGAAATCGATTTCCCATCAAAATTGGAAAAAGGGGCGTGGCCGAGTTAAGCCCTGCCCCCTCTCAGAAATCGATTTCCCATCAAAATTGGAAAAAGGGCGTGGCCGAGTTAAGCCCCGCCCCCTCTCAGAAATCGATTTCCCATCAAAATTGGAAAAAGGGGCGTGGCCGAGTTAAGCCCCGCCCCCTCTCAGAAATCGATTTCTCATCAAAATTGAAAAAAGGGGCGTGGCCGAGTTAAGCCCCGCCCACTCTCAGATATCGATTTCCCATCAAAATTGGAAAAAGGGGTGTGGCCGAGTTAAGCCCCGCCCCCTCTCAGAAATCGATTTCCCATCAAAATTGGAAAAAGGGGTGTGGCCGAGTTAAGCCCCGCCCCCTCTCAGAAATCGATTTCCCATCAAAATTGGAAAAAGGGCGTGGCCGAGTTAAGCCCCGCCCCCTCTCAGAAATCGATTTCCCATCAAAATTGGAAAAAGGGGCGTGGCCGAGTAAAGCCCCGCCCCCTCTCAGAAATCGATTTCCCATCAAAATTGGAAAAAGGGGCGTGGCCGAGTTAAGCCTCGCCCCCTCTCAGAAATCGATTTCCCATCAAAATTGGAAAAAGGGGCGTGGCCGAGTTAAGCCCCGGCCCCTCTCAGAAATCGATTTCCCATCAAAATTGGAAAAAGGGGTGTGGCCGAGTTAAGCCCCGCCCCCTCTCAGAAATCGATTTCGCATCAAAATTGGAAAATGGGGCGTGACCGAGTTAAGCCCCGCCCCCTCTCGGAAATCGATTTTCCATCAAAATTGGAAAAAGGGGTGTGGCCGAGTTAAGCCCCGCCCCCTCTCAGAAATCGATTTCGCATCAAAATTGGAAAAAGGGGCGTGACCGAGTTAAGCCCCGCCCCCTCAGAAATCGATTTCTCATCAAAATTGGAAAAAGGGGCGTGGCCGAGTTAAGCCCCGCCCCCTCTCAGAAATCGATTTCCCATCAAAATTGGAAAAAGGGGCGTGGCCGAGTTAAGCCCCGCCCCCTCTCAGAAATCGATTTCCCATCAAAATTGGAAAAAGGGGCGTGGCCGAGTTAAGCCCCGCCCCCTCTCAGAAATCGATTTCCCATCAAAATTGGAAAAAGGGGCGTGGCCGAGTTAAGCCCCGCCCCCTCTCAGAAATCGATTTCCCATCAAAATTGGAAAAAGGGGCGTGGCCGAGTTAAGCCCCGCCCCCTCTCAGAAATCGATTTCCCATCAAAATTGGAAAAAAGGGGCGTGGCCGAGTTAAGCCCCGCCCCCTCTCAGAAATCGATTTCCCATCAAAATTGGAAAAAGGGGCGTGGCCGAGTTAAGCCCCGCCCCCTCTCAGAAATCGGTTTCCCATCAAAATTGGAAAAAGGGGCGTGGCCGAGTTAAGCCCCGCCCCCTCTCAGAAATCGATTTCCCATCAAGATTGGAAAAAGGGGCGTGGCCGAGTTCCCATCAAAATTGGAAAAAGGGGCGTGGCCGAGTTAAGCCCCGCCCCCTCTCAGAAATCGATTTCCCATCAAAATTGGAAAAAGGGGCGTGGCCGAGTTAAGCCCCGCCCCCTCTCAGAAATCGATTTCCCATCAAAATTGGAAAAAGGGGCGTGGCCGAGTTAAGCCCCGCCCCCTCTCAGAAATCGATTTCCCATCAAAATTGGAAAAAGGGGTGTGGCCGAGTTAAGCCCCGCCCCCTCTCAGAAATCGATTTCCCATCAAAATTGGAAAAAGGGCGTGGCCGAGTTAAGCCCCGCCCCCTCAGAAATCGATTTCCCATCAAATTTGGAAAAAGGGGCGTGGCCGAGTTAAGCCCCGCTCCCTCTCAGAAATCGATTTCCCATCAAAATTGGAAAAAGGGGCGTGGCCGAGTTAAGCCCCGCCCCCTCTCAGAAATCGATTTCCCATCAAAATTGGAAAAAGGGGCGTGGCCGAGTTAAGCCCCGCCCCCTCTCAGAAATCGATTTCCCATCAAAATTGGCAAAAAGGGGCGTGGCCGAGTTAAGCCCCGCCCCCTCTCAGAAATCGATTTCCCATCAAAATTGGAAAAAGGGGCGTGGCCGAGTTAAGCCCCGCCCCCTCTCACAAATCGATTTCCCATCAAAATTGGAAAAAGGGGCGTGGCCGAGTTAAGCCCCGCCCCCTCTCAGATATCGATTTCCCATCAAAATTGGAAAAAGGGGCGTGGCCGAGTTAAGCCCCGCCCCCTCTCAGAAATCGATTTCCCATCAAAATTGGAAAAAGGGGCGTGGCCGAGTTAAGCCCCGCCCCCTCTCAGAAATCGATTTCCCATCAAAATTGGAAAAAGGGGCGTGGCCGAGTTAAGCCTCGCCCCCTCTCAGAAATCGATTTCCCATCAAAATTTGAAAAAGGGGCGTGGCCGAGTTAAGCCCCGCCTCCTCTCAAAAATCGATTTCCCATCAAAATTGGAAAAAGGGGCGTGGCCGAGTTAAGCCCCGCCCCCTCTCAGAAATCGATTTCCCATCAAAATTGGAAAAAGGGGCGTGGCCGAGTTAAGCCCCACCCCTCTCAGAAATCGATTTCCCATCAAAATTGGAAAAAGGGGCGTGGCCGGGTTAAGCCCCGCCCACTCTCAGAAATCGATTTCCCATCAAAATTGGAAAAAGGGGCGTGGCCGAGTTAAGCCCCGCCCCCTCTCAGAAATCGATTTCCCATCAAAATTGGAAAAAGGGGCGTGGCCGAGTTAAGCCCCGCCCCCTCTCACAAATCGATTTCCCATCAAAATTGGAAAAAGGGGCGTGGCCGAGTTAAGCCCCGCCCCCTCAGAAATCGATTTCCCATCAAAATTGGAAAAAGGGGCGTGGCCGAGTTAAGCCCCGCCCCCTTCTCAGATATCGATTTCCCATCAAAATTGGAAAAAGGGGCGTGGCCGAGTTAAGCCCCGCCCCCCTCAGAAATCGATTTCTCATCAAAATTGAAAAAAGGGGTGTGGCCGAGTTAAGCCCCGCCCCCTCTCAGAAATCGATTTCGCATCAAAATTGGAAAAAGGGGCGTGGCCGAGTTAAGCCCCGGCCCCTCTCAGAAATCGATTTCCCATCAAAATTGGAAAAAGGGGTGTGGCCGAGTTAAGCCCCGCCCCCTCTCAGAAAACGATTTCGCATCAAAATTGGAAAAAGGGGCGTGACCGAGTTAAGCCCCGCCCCCTCTCGGAAATCGATTTCCCATCAAAATTGGAAAAAGGGGTGTGGCCGAGTTAAGCCCCGCCCCCTCTCAGAAATCGATTTCCCATCAAAATTGGAAAAAGGGGCGTGGCCGAGTTAAGCCCCGCCCCCTCTCAGAAATCGATTTCCCATCAAAATTGGAAAAAAGGGGCGTGGCCGAGTTAAGCCCCACCCCCTCTCAGAAATCGATTTCCCATCAAAATTGGAAAAAGGGGCGTGGCCGAGTTAAGCCCCGCCCCCTCTCAGAAATCGATTTCCCATCAAAATTGGAAAAAGGGGCGTGGCCGAGTTAAGCCCCGCCCCCTCTCAGAAATCGATTTCCCATCAAAATTGGAAAAAGGGGCGTGGCCGAGTTAAGCCCCGCCCCCTCTCAGAAATCGATTTCCCATCAAGATTGGAAAAAGGGGCGTGGCCGAGTTCCCATCAAAATTGGAAAAAGGGGCGTGGCCGAGTTAAGCCCCGCCCCCTCTCAGAAATCGATTTCGCATCAAAATTGGAAAAAGGGGCGTGACCGTGTTAAGCCCCGCCCCCCTCAGAAATCGATTTCTCATCAAAATTGGAAAAAGGGGCGTGGCCGAGTTAAGCCCCGCCCCCTCTCAGAAATCGATTTCCCATCAAAATTGGAAAAAGGAGCGTGGCCGAGTTAAGCCCCGCCCCCTCTCAGATATCGATTTCCCATCAAAATTGGAAAAAGGGGCGTGGCCGAGTTAAGCCCCGCCCCCTCTCAGAAATCAATTTCCCATCAAAATTGGAAAAAGGGGCGTGGCCGAGTTAAGCCCCGCCCCCTCTCAGAAATCGATTTCCCATCAAAATTGGAAAAAGGGGTGTGGCCGAGTTAAGCCCCGCCCCGATTTCCCATCAAAATTGGAAAAAGGGCGTGGCCGAGTTAAGCCCCGCCCCCTCAGAAATCGATTTCCCATCAAAATTGGAAAAAGGGGCGTGGCCGAGTTAAGCCCCGCCCCCTCTCAGAAATCGATTTCCCATCAAAATTGGAAAAAGGGGCGTGGCCGAGTTAAGCCCCGCCCCCTCGATTTCCCATCAAAATTGGAAAAAGGGGTGTGGCCGAGTTAAGCCCCGCCCCCTCTCAGAAATCGATTTCCCATCAAAATTGGCAAAAAGGGGCGTGGCCGAGTTAAGCCCCGCCCCCTCTCAGAAATCGATTTCCCATCAAAATTGGAAAAAGGGGCGTGGTCGAGTTAAGCCCCGCCCCCTCTCAGATATCGATTTCCCATCAAAATTGGAAAAAGGGGCGTGGCCGAGTTAAGCCCCGCCCCCTCTCAGAAATCGATTTCCCATCAAAATTGGAAAAAGGGGCGTGGCCGAGTTAAGCCCCGCCCCCTCTCAGAAATCAATTTCCCATCAAAATTGGAAAAAGGGGCGTGGCCGAGTTAAGCCCCGCCCCCTCTCAGAAATCGATTTCCCATCAAAATTGGAAAAAGGGGCGTGACCGAGTTAAGCCCCGCCCCCTCTCAGAAATCGATTTCCCATCAAAATTGGAAAAAGGGGCGTGGCCGAGTTAAGCCCCGCCCCCTCTCAGAAATCGATTTCCCATCAAAATTGGAAAAAGGGGCGTGGCCGAGTTGAGCCCCGCCCCCTCAGAAATCGATTTCCCATCAAAATTGGAAAAAGGGGCGTGGCCGAGTTAAGCCCCGCCCCCTCTCAGAAATCGATTTCCCATCAAAATTGGAAAAAGGGGCGTGGCCGAGTTAAGCCCCGCCCCCTCTCAGAAATCGATTTCCCATCAAAATTGGAAAAAGGGGTGTGGCCGAGTTAAGCCCCGCCCCCTCTCAGAAATCGATTTCGCATCAAAATTGGAAAAAGGGGCGTGACCGAGTTAAGCCCCGCCCCTCTCAGAAATCGAGTTCCCATCAAAATTGGAAAAAGGGGCGTGGCCGAGTTAAGCCTCGCCCCCTCTCAGAAATCGATTTCCCATCAAAATTGGAAAAAGGGGCGTGGCCGAGTTAAGCCCCGCCCCCTCTCAGAAATCGATTTCCCATCAAAATTGGAAAAAGGGGCGTGGCCGAGTTAAGCCCCGCCCCCTCTCAGAAATCGATTTCCCATCAAAATTGGAAAAAGGGGCGTGGCCGAGTTAAGCCCCGCCCCCTCTCAGAAATCGATTTCCCATCAAAATTGGAAAAAGGGGCGTGGCCGAGTTAAGCCCCGCCCCCTCTCAGAAATCGATTTCCCATCAAAATTGGAAAAAGGGGCGTGGCCGAGTTAAGCCCCGCCCCCTCTCAGAAATCGATTTCCCATCAAAATTGGAAAAAGGGGCGTGGCCGAGTTAAGCCCCGCCCCCTCTCAGAAATCAATTTCCCATCAAAATTGGAAAAAGCGGCGTGGCCGAGTTAAGCCCCGCCCCCTCTCAGAAATAGATTTCCCATCAAAATTGGAAAAAGGGGCGTGGCCGAGTTAAGCCCCGCCCCCTTTCAGAAATCGATTTCCCATCAAAATTGGAAAAAGGGGCGTGGCCGAGTTAAGCCCCGCCCCCTCTCAGAAATCAATTTCCCATCAAAATTGGAAAAAAGGGCGTGGCCGAGTTAAGCCCCGCCCCCTCTCAGAAATCGATTTCCCATCAAAATTGGAAAAAGCGGCGTGACCGAGTTAAGCCCCGCCCCCCTCAGAAATCGATTTCTCATCAAAATTGGAAAAAGGGGCGTGGCCGAGTTAAGCCCCGCCCCCTCTCAGAAATCGATTTCCCATCAAAATTGGAAAAAGGGGCGTGGCCGAGTTAAGCCCCGCCCCCTCTCAGAAATCGATTTCCCATCAAAATTGGAAAAAGGGGCGTGGCCCCTCTCAGAAATCGATTTCCCATCAAAATTGGAAAAAGGGGCGTGGCCGAGTTAAGCCCCGCCCCCTCTCAGAAATCGATTTCCCATCAAAATTGGAAAAAGGGGCGTGGCCGAGTTAAGCCCCGCCCCCTCTCAGAAATCGATTTCCCATCAAAATTGGAAAAAGGGGCGTGGCCGAGTTAAGCCCCGCCCCTCTCAAAAATCCATTTTCCCATCAAAATTGGAAAAAGGGGCGTGGCCGAGTTAAGCCCCGCCCCCTCTCAGAAATCGATTTCCCATCAAAATTGGAAAAAGGGGCGTGGCCGAGTTAAGCCCCGCCCCCTCTCAGAAATCGATTTCCCATCAAAATTGGCCGAGTTAAGCCCCGCCCCCTCTCAGATATCGATTTCCCATCAAAATTGGAAAAAGGGGCGTGGCCGAGTTAAGCCCCGCCCCCTCTCAGAAATCGATTTCCCATCAAAATTGGAAAAAGGGGCGTGGCCGAGTTAAGCCCCGCCCCCTCTCAGAAATCAATTTCCCATCAAAATTGGAAAAAGGGGCGTGGCCGAGTTAAGCCCCGCCCCCTCTCAGAAATCGATTTCCCATCAAAATTGGAAAAAGGGGCGTGACCGAGTTAAGCCCCGCCCCCTCTCAGAAATCGATTTCCCATCAAAATTGGAAAAAGGGGCGTGGCCGAGTTAAGCCCCGCCCCCTCTCAGAAATCGATTTCCCATCAAAATTGGAAAAAGGGGCGTGGCCGAGTTGAGCCCCGCCCCCTCAGAAATCGATTTCCCATCAAAATTGGAAAAAGGGGCGTGGCCGAGTTAAGCCCCGCCCCCTCTCAGAAATCGATTTCCCATCAAAATTGGAAAAAGGGGCGTGGCCGAGTTAAGCCCCGCCCCCTCTCAGAAATCGATTTCCCATCAAAATTGGAAAAAGGGGTGTGGCCGAGTTAAGCCCCGCCCCCTCTCAGAAATCGATTTCGCATCAAAATTGGAAAAAGGGGCGTGACCGAGTTAAGCCCCGCCCCTCTCAGAAATCGAGTTCCCATCAAAATTGGAAAAAGGGGCGTGGCCGAGTTAAGCCCCGCCCCCTCTCAGAAATCGATTTCCCATCAAAATTGGAAAAAGGGGCGTGGCCGAGTTAAGCCCCGCCCCCTCTCAGAAATCGATTTCCCATCAAAATTGGAAAAAGGGGCGTGGCCGAGTTAAGCCCCGCCCCCTCTCAGAAATCGATTTCCCATCAAAATTGGAAAAAGGGGCGTGGCCGAGTTAAGCCCCGCCCCCTCTCAGAAATCGATTTCCCATCAAAATTGGAAAAAGGGGCGTGGCCGAGTTAAGCCCCGCCCCCTCTCAGAAATCGATTTCCCATCAAAATTGGAAAAAGGGGCGTGGCCGAGTTAAGCCCCGCCCCCTCTCAGAAATCGATTTCCCATCAAAATTGGAAAAAGGGGCGTGGCCGAGTTAAGCCCCGCCCCCTCTCAGAAATCAATTTCCCATCAAAATTGGAAAAAGCGGCGTGGCCGAGTTAAGCCCCGCCCCCTCTCAGAAATAGATTTCCCATCAAAATTGGAAAAAGGGGCGTGGCCGAGTTAAGCCCCGCCCCCTTTCAGAAATCGATTTCCCATCAAAATTGGAAAAAGGGGCGTGGCCGAGTTAAGCCCCGCCCCCTCTCAGAAATCAATTTCCCATCAAAATTGGAAAAAGGGGCGTGGCCGAGTTAAGCCCCGCCCCCTCTCAGAAATCGATTTCCCATCAAAATTGGAAAAAGGGGCGTGGCCGAGTTAAGCCCCGCCCCCTCTCAGAAATCGATTTCCCATCAAAATTGGAAAAAGGGGCGTGGCCCCTCTCAGAAATCGATTTCCCATCAAAATTGGAAAAAGGGGCGTGGCCGAGTTAAGCCCCGCCCCCTCTCAGAAATCGATTTCCCATCAAAATTGGAAAAAGGGGCGTGGCCGAGTTAAGCCCCGCCCCCTCTCAGAAATCGATTTCCCATCAAAATTGGAAAAAGGGGCGTGGCCGAGTTAAGCCCCGCCCCTCTCAAAAATCCATTTTCCCATCAAAATTGGAAAAAGGGGCGTGGCCGAGTTAAGCCCCGCCCCCTCTCAGAAATCGATTTCCCATCAAAATTGGAAAAAGGGGCGTGGCCGAGTTAAGCCCCGCCCCCTCTCAGAAATCGATTTCCCATCAAAATTGGAAAAAGGGGCGTGGCCGAGTTAAGCCCCGCCCCCTCTCACAAATCGATTTCCCATCAAAATTGGAAAAAGGGGCGTGGCCGAGTTAAGCCCCGCCCCCTCAGAAATCGATTTCCCATCAAAATTGGAAAAAGGGGCGTGGCCGAGTTAAGCCCCGCCCCCTCTCAGAAATCGATTTCCCATCAAAATTGGAAAAAGGGGCGTGGCCGAGTTAAGCCCCGCCCCCTCTCAGAAATCGATTTCCCATCAAAATTGGAAAAAGGGGCGTGGCCGAGTTAAGCCCCGCCCCCTCTCAGAAATCGATTTCCCATCAAAATTGGAAAAAGGGGCGTGGCCGAGTTAAGCCCCGCCCCCTCTCAGAAATCGATTTCCCATCAAAATTGGAAAAAGGGGCGTGGCCGAGTTAAGCCCCGCCCCCTCTCAGAAATCGATTTCCCATCAAAATTGGAAAAAGGGGCGTGGCCGAGTTAAGCCCCGCCCCCTCTCAGAAATCGATTTCCCATCAAAATTGCAAAAAGGGGCGTGGCCGAGTTAAGCCCCGCCCCCTCTCAGAAATCGATTTCCCATCAAAATTGGAAAAAGGGGCGTGGCCGAGTTAAGCCCCGCCCCCTCTCAGAAATCAATTTCCCATCAAAATTGGAAAAAGCGGCGTGGCCGAGTTAAGCCCCGCCCCCTCTCAGAAATAGATTTCCCATCAAAATTGGAAAAAGGGGCGTGGCCGAGTTAAGCCCCGCCCCCTTTCAGAAATCGATTTCCCATCAAAATTGGAAAAAGGGGCGTGGCCGAGTTAAGCCCCGCCCCCTCTCAGAAATCAATTTCCCATCAAAATTGGAAAAAGGGGCGTGGCCGAGTTAAGCCCCGCCCCCTCTCAGAAATCGATTTCCCATCAAAATTGGAAAAAGGGGCGTGACCGAGTTAAGCCCCGCCCCCCTCAGAAATCGATTTCTCATCAAAATTGGAAAAAGGGGCGTGGCCGAGTTAAGCCCCGCCCCCTCTCAGAAATCGATTTCCCATCAAAATTGGAAAAAGGGGCGTGGCCGAGTTAAGCCCCGCCCCCTCTCAGAAATCGATTTCCCATCAAAATTGGAAAAAGGGGCGTGGCCCCTCTCAGAAATCGATTTCCCATCAAAATTGGACAAAGGGGCGTGGCCGAGTTAAGCCCCGCCCCCTCTCAGAAATCGATTTCCCATCAAAATTGGAAAAAGGGGCGTGGCCGAGTTAAGCCCCGCCCCCTCTCAGAAATCGATTTCCCATCAAAATTGGAAAAAGGGGCGTGGCCGAGTTAAGCCCCGCCCCTCTCAAAAATCCATTTTCCCATCAAAATTGGAAAAAGGGGCGTGGCCGAGTTAAGCCCCGCCCCCTCTCAGAAATCGATTTCCCATCAAAATTGGAAAAAGGGGCGTGGCCGAGTTAAGCCCCGCCCCCTCTCAGAAATCGATTTCCCATCAAAATTGGAAAAAGGGGCGTGGCCGAGTTAAGCCCCGCCCCCTCTCACAAATCGATTTCCCATCAAAATTGGAAAAAGGGGCGTGGCCGAGTTAAGCCCCGCCCCCTCTCACAAATCGATTTCCCATCAAAATTGGAAAAAGGGGCGTGGCCGAGTTAAGCCCCGCCCCCTCAGAAATCGATTTCCCATCAAAATTGGAAAAAGGGGCGTGGCCGAGTTAAGCCCCGCCCCCTCTCAGAAATCGATTTCCCATCAAAATTGGAAAAAGGGGCGTGGCCGAGTTAAGCCCCGCCCCCCTCAGAAATCGATTTCTCATCAAAATTGAAAAAAGGGGCGTGGCCGAGTTAAGCCCCGCCCCCTCTCAGAAATCGATTTCCCATCAAAATTGGAAAAAGGGGTGTGGCCGAGTTAAGCCCCGCCCCCTCTCAGAAATCGATTTCCCATCAAAATTGGAAAAAGGGCGTGGCCGAGTTAAGCCCCGCCCCCTCAGAAATCGATTTCCCATCAAAATTGGAAAAAGGGGCGTGGCCGAGTTAAGGCCCGCCCCCTCTCAGAAATCGATTTCCCATCAAAATTGGAAAAAGGGGCGTGGCCGAGTTAAGCCCCGCCCCCTCTCAGAAATCGATTTCCCATCAAAATTGGAAAAAGGGGTGTGGCCGAGTTAAGCCCCGCCCCCTCTCAGAAATCGATTTCGCATCAAAATTGGAAAAAGGGGCGTGACCGAGTTAAGCCCCGCCCCCTCTCAGAAATCGATTTCCCATCAAAATTGGAAAAAGGGGTGTGGCCGAGTTAAGCCCCGCCCCCTCTCAGAAATCGATTTCGCATCAAAATTGGAAAAAGGGGCGTGGCCGAGTTAAGCCCCGCCCCCTCTCAGAAATCGATTTCCCTTCAAAATTGGAAAAAGGGGCGTGGCCGAGTTAAGCCCCGCCCCCTCTCAGAAATCGATTTCCCATCAAAATTGAAAAAAGTGGCGTGGCCGAGTTAAGCCCCGCCCCCTCTCAGAAATCGATTTCCCATCAAAATTGGAAAAAGGGGCGTGGCCGAGTTAAGCCCCGCCCCCTCTCAGAAATCAATTTCCCATCAAAATTGGAAAAAGCGGCGTGGCCGAGTTAAGCCCCGCCCCCTCTCAGAAATAGATTTCCCATCAAAATTGGAAAAAGGGGCGTGGCCGAGTTAAGCCCCGCCCCCTTTCAGAAATCGATTTCCCATCAAAATTGGAAAAAGGGGCGTGGCCGAGTTAAGCCCCGCCCCCTCTCAGAAATCAATTTCCCATCAAAATTGGAAAAAGGGGCGTGGCCGAGTTAAGCCCCGCCCCCTCTCAGAAATCGATTTCCCATCAAAATTGGAAAAAGGGGCGTGACCGAGTTAAGCCCCGCCCCCCTCAGAAATCGATTTCTCATCAAAATTGGAAAAAGGGGCGTGGCCGAGTTAAGCCCCGCCCCCTCTCAGAAATCGATTTCCCATCAAAATTGGAAAAAGGGGCGTGGCCGAGTTAAGCCCCGCCCCCTCTCAGAAATCGATTTCCCATCAAAATTGGAAAAAGGGGCGTGGCCCCTCTCAGAAATCGATTTCCCATCAAAATTGGAAAAAGGGGCGTGGCCGAGTTAAGCCCCGCCCCCTCTCAGAAATCGATTTCCCATCAAAATTGGAAAAAGGGGCGTGGCCGAGTTAAGCCCCGCCCCCTCTCAGAAATCGATTTCCCATCAAAATTGGAAAAAGGGGCGTGGCCGAGTTAAGCCCCGCCCCTCTCAAAAATCCATTTTCCCATCAAAATTGGAAAAAGGGGCGTGGCCGAGTTAAGCCCCGCCCCCTCTCAGAAATCGATTTCCCATCAAAATTGGAAAAAGGGGCGTGGCCGAGTTAAGCCCCGCCCCCTCTCAGAAATCGATTTCCCATCAAAATTGGCCGAGTTAAGCCCCGCCCCCTCTCAGATATCGATTTCCCATCAAAATTGGAAAAAGGGGCGTGGCCGAGTTAAGCCCCGCCCCCTCTCAGAAATCGATTTCCCATCAAAATTGGAAAAAGGGGCGTGGCCGAGTTAAGCCCCGCCCCCTCTCAGAAATCAATTTCCCATCAAAATTGGAAAAAGGGGCGTGGCCGAGTTAAGCCCCGCCCCCTCTCAGAAATCGATTTCCCATCAAAATTGGAAAAAGGGGCGTGACCGAGTTAAGCCCCGCCCCCTCTCAGAAATCGATTTCCCATCAAAATTGGAAAAAGGGGCGTGGCCGAGTTAAGCCCCGCCCCCTCTCAGAAATCGATTTCCCATCAAAATTGGAAAAAGGGGCGTGGCCGAGTTGAGCCCCGCCCCCTCAGAAATCGATTTCCCATCAAAATTGGAAAAAGGGGCGTGGCCGAGTTAAGCCCCGCCCCCTCTCAGAAATCGATTTCCCATCAAAATTGGAAAAAGGGGCGTGGCCGAGTTAAGCCCCGCCCCCTCTCAGAAATCGATTTCCCATCAAAATTGGAAAAAGGGGTGTGGCCGAGTTAAGCCCCGCCCCCTCTCAGAAATCGATTTCGCATCAAAATTGGAAAAAGGGGCGTGACCGAGTTAAGCCCCGCCCCTCTCAGAAATCGAGTTCCCATCAAAATTGGAAAAAGGGGCGTGGCCGAGTTAAGCCCCGCCCCCTCTCAGAAATCGATTTCCCATCAAAATTGGAAAAAGGGGCGTGGCCGAGTTAAGCCCCGCCCCCTCTCAGAAATCGATTTCCCATCAAAATTGGAAAAAGGGGCGTGGCCGAGTTAAGCCCCGCCCCCACTCAGAAATCGATTTCCCATCAAAATTGGAAAAAGGGGCGTGGCCGAGTTAAGCCCCGCCCCCTCTCAGAAATCGATTTCCCATCAAAATTGGAAAAAGGGGCGTGGCCGAGTTAAGCCCCGCCCCCTCTCAGAAATCGATTTCCCATCAAAATTGGAAAAAGGGGCGTGGCCGAGTTAAGCCCCGCCCCCTCTCAGAAATCGATTTCCCATCAAAATTGGAAAAAGGGGCGTGGCCGAGTTAAGCCCCGCCCCCTCTCAGAAATCAATTTCCCATCAAAATTGGAAAAAGCGGCGTGGCCGAGTTAAGCCCCGCCCCCTCTCAGAAATAGATTTCCCATCAAAATTGGAAAAAGGGGCGTGGCCGAGTTAAGCCCCGCCCCCTTTCAGAAATCGATTTCCCATCAAAATTGGAAAAAGGGGCGTGGCCGAGTTAAGCCCCGCCCCCTCTCAGAAATCAATTTCCCATCAAAATTGGAAAAAGGGGCGTGGCCGAGTTAAGCCCCGCCCCCTCTCAGAAATCGATTTCCCATCAAAATTGGAAAAAGGGGCGTGGCCGAGTTAAGCCCCGCCCCCTCTCAGAAATCGATTTCCCATCAAAATTGGAAAAAGGGGCGTGGCCCCTCTCAGAAATCGATTTCCCATCAAAATTGGAAAAAGGGGCGTGGCCGAGTTAAGCCCCGCCCCCTCTCAGAAATCGATTTCCCATCAAAATTGGAAAAAGGGGCGTGGCCGAGTTAAGCCCCGCCCCCTCTCAGAAATCGATTTCCCATCAAAATTGGAAAAAGGGGCGTGGCCGAGTTAAGCCCCGCCCCTCTCAAAAATCCATTTTCCCATCAAAATTGGAAAAAGGGGCGTGGCCGAGTTAAGCCCCGCCCCCTCTCAGAAATCGATTTCCCATCAAAATTGGAAAAAGGGGCGTGGCCGAGTTAAGCCCCGCCCCCTCTCAGAAATCGATTTCCCATCAAAATTGGAAAAAGGGGCGTGGCCGAGTTAAGCCCCGCCCCCTCTCACAAATCGATTTCCCATCAAAATTGGAAAAAGGGGCGTGGCCGAGTTAAGCCCCGCCCCCTCAGAAATCGATTTCCCATCAAAATTGGAAAAAGGGGCGTGGCCGAGTTAAGCCCCGCCCCCTCTCAGAAATCGATTTCCCATCAAAATTGGAAAAAGGGGCGTGGCCGAGTTAAGCCCCGCCCCCTCTCAGAAATCGATTTCCCATCAAAATTGGAAAAAGGGGCGTGGCCGAGTTAAGCCCCGCCCCCTCTCAGAAATCGATTTCCCATCAAAATTGGAAAAAGGGGCGTGGCCGAGTTAAGCCCCGCCCCCTCTCAGAAATCGATTTCCCATCAAAATTGGAAAAAGGGGCGTGGCCGAGTTAAGCCCCGCCCCCTCTCAGAAATCGATTTCCCATCAAAATTGGAAAAAGGGGCGTGGCCGAGTTAAGCCCCGCCCCCTCTCAGAAATCGATTTCCCATCAAAATTGCAAAAATGGCGTGGCCGAGTTAAGCCCCGCCCCCTCTCAGAAATCGATTTCCCATCAAAATTGGAAAAAGGGGCGTGGCCGAGTTAAGCCCCGCCCCCTCTCAGAAATCAATTTCCCATCAAAATTGGAAAAAGCGGCGTGGCCGAGTTAAGCCCCGCCCCCTCTCAGAAATAGATTTCCCATCAAAATTGGAAAAAGGGGCGTGGCCGAGTTAAGCCCCGCCCCCTTTCAGAAATCGATTTCCCATCAAAATTGGAAAAAGGGGCGTGGCCGAGTTAAGCCCCGCCCCCTCTCAGAAATCAATTTCCCATCAAAATTGGAAAAAGGGGCGTGGCCGAGTTAAGCCCCGCCCCCTCTCAGAAATCGATTTCCCATCAAAATTGGAAAAAGGGGCGTGACCGAGTTAAGCCCCGCCCCCCTCAGAAATCGATTTCTCATCAAAATTGGAAAAAGGGGCGTGGCCGAGTTAAGCCCCGCCCCCTCTCAGAAATCGATTTCCCATCAAAATTGGAAAAAGGGGCGTGGCCGAGTTAAGCCCCGCCCCCTCTCAGAAATCGATTTCCCATCAAAATTGGAAAAAGGGGCGTGGCCCCTCTCAGAAATCGATTTCCCATCAAAATTGGACAAAGGGGCGTGGCCGAGTTAAGCCCCGCCCCCTCTCAGAAATCGATTTCCCATCAAAATTGGAAAAAGGGGCGTGGCCGAGTTAAGCCCCGCCCCCTCTCAGAAATCGATTTCCCATCAAAATTGGAAAAAGGGGCGTGGCCGAGTTAAGCCCCGCCCCTCTCAAAAATCCATTTTCCCATCAAAATTGGAAAAAGGGGCGTGGCCGAGTTAAGCCCCGCCCCCTCTCAGAAATCGATTTCCCATCAAAATTGGAAAAAGGGGCGTGGCCGAGTTAAGCCCCGCCCCCTCTCAGAAATCGATTTCCCATCAAAATTGGAAAAAGGGGCGTGGCCGAGTTAAGCCCCGCCCCCTCTCACAAATCGATTTCCCATCAAAATTGGAAAAAGGGGCGTGGCCGAGTTAAGCCCCGCCCCCTCTCACAAATCGATTTCCCATCAAAATTGGAAAAAGGGGCGTGGCCGAGTTAAGCCCCGCCCCCTCAGAAATCGATTTCCCATCAAAATTGGAAAAAGGGGCGTGGCCGAGTTAAGCCCCGCCCCCTCTCAGAAATCGATTTCCCATCAAAATTGGAAAAAGGGGCGTGGCCGAGTTAAGCCCCGCCCCCCTCAGAAATCGATTTCTCATCAAAATTGAAAAAAGGGGCGTGGCCGAGTTAAGCCCCGCCCCCTCTCAGAAATCGATTTCCCATCAAAATTGGAAAAAGGGGTGTGGCCGAGTTAAGCCCCGCCCCCTCTCAGAAATCGATTTCCCATCAAAATTGGAAAAAGGGCGTGGCCGAGTTAAGCCCCGCCCCCTCAGAAATCGATTTCCCATCAAAATTGGAAAAAGGGGCGTGGCCGAGTTAAGGCCCGCCCCCTCTCAGAAATCGATTTCCCATCAAAATTGGAAAAAGGGGCGTGGCCGAGTTAAGCCCCGCCCCCTCTCAGAAATCGATTTCCCATCAAAATTGGAAAAAGGGGTGTGGCCGAGTTAAGCCCCGCCCCCTCTCAGAAATCGATTTCGCATCAAAATTGGAAAAAGGGGCGTGACCGAGTTAAGCCCCGCCCCCTCTCAGAAATCGATTTCCCATCAAAATTGGAAAAAGGGGTGTGGCCGAGTTAAGCCCCGCCCCCTCTCAGAAATCGATTTCGCATCAAAATTGGAAAAAGGGGCGTGGCCGAGTTAAGCCCCGCCCCCTCTCAGAAATCGATTTCCCTTCAAAATTGGAAAAAGGGGCGTGGCCGAGTTAAGCCCCGCCCCCTCTCAGAAATCGATTTCCCATCAAAATTGAAAAAAGTGGCGTGGCCGAGTTAAGCCCCGCCCCCTCTCAGAAATCGATTTCCCATCAAAATTGGCAAAAAGGGGCGTGGCCGAGTTAAGCCCCGCCCTCCTCAGAAATCGATTTCTCATCAAAATTGGAAAAAGGGGCGTGGCCGAGTTAAGCCCCGCCCCCTCTCAGAAATCGATTTCCCATCAAAATTGGAAAAAGGGGCGTGGCCGAGTTAAGCCCCGCCCCCTCTCAGATATCGATTTCCCATCAAAATTGGAAAAAGGGGCGTGGCCGAGTTAAGCCCCGCCCCCTCTCAGAAATCGATTTCCCATCAAAATTGGAAAAAGGGGCGTGGCCGAGTTAAGCCCCGCCCCCTCTCAGAAATCGATTTCCCATCAAAATTGGAAAAAGGGGTGTGGCCGAGTTAAGCCCCGCCCCCTCTCAGAAATCGATTTCGCATCAAAATTGGAAAAAGGGGCGTGACCGAGGTAAGCCCCGCCCCTCTCAGAAATCGATTTCCCATCAAAATTGGAAAAAGGGGCGTGGCCGAGTTAAGCCCCGCCCACTCTCAGATATCGATTTCCCATCAAAATTGGAAAAAAGGGGCGTGGCCGAGTTAAGCCCCGCCCCCTCTCAGAAATCGATTTCCCATCAAAATTGGAAAAAGGGGCGTGGCCGAGTTAAGCCCCGCCCCCTCTCAGAAATCAATTTCCCATCAAAATTGGAAAAAGGGGCGTGGCCGAGTTAAGCCCCGCCCCCTCTCAGAAATCGATTTCCCATCAAAATTGGAAAAAGGGGCGTGACCGAGTTAAGCCCCGCCCTCCTCAGAAATCGATTTCTCATCAAAATTGGAAAAAGGGGCGTGGCCGAGTTAAGCCCCGCCCCCTCTCAGAAATCGATTTCCCATCAAAATTGGAAAAAGGGGCGTGGCCCCTCTCAGAAGTCGATTTCCCATCAAAATTGGAAAAAGGGGCGTGGCCGAGTTAAGCCCCGCCCCCTCTCAGAAATCGATTTCCCATCAAAATTGGCAAAAAGGGGCGTGGCCGAGTTAAGCCCGCCCCCTCTCAGAAATCGATTTCCCATCAAAATTGGAAAAAGGGGCGTGGCCGAGTTAAGCCCCGCCCCCTCTCAGAAATCGATTTCCCATCAAAATTGGAAAAAGGGGCGTGGCCGAGTTAAGCCCCGCCCCCTCTCAGAAATCGATTTCCCATCAAAATTGGAAAAAGGGGCGTGGCCGAGTTAAGCCCCGCCCCCTCTCAGAAATCGATTTCCCATCAAAATTGGAAAAAGGGGCGTGGCCGAGGTAAGCCCCGCCCCCTCTCAGAAATCGATTTCCCATCAAAATTGGAAAAAGGGGCGTGGCCGAGTTAAGCCCCGCCCCCTCTCACAAATCGATTTCCCATCAAAATTGGAAAAAGGGGCGTGGCCGAGTTAAGCCCCGCCCCCTCAGAAATCGATTTCCCATCAAAATTGGAAAAAGGGGCGTGGCCGAGTTAAGCCCCGCCCCCTCTCAGATATCGATTTCCCATCAAAATTGGAAAAAGGGGCGTGGCCGAGTTAAGCCCCGCCCCCCTCAGAAATCGATTTCTCATCAAAATTGAAAAAAGGGGCGTGGCCGAGTTAAGCCCCGCCCCCTCTCACAAATCGATTTCCCATCAAAATTGGAAAAAGGGGCGTGGCCGAGTTAAGCCCCGCCCCCTCAGAAATCGATTTCCCATCAAAATTGGAAAAAGGGGCGTGGCCGAGTTAAGCCCCGCCCCCTCTCAGAAATCGATTTCCCATCAAAATTGGAAAAAGGGGCGTGGCCGAGTTAAGCCCCGCCCCCTCTCAGAAATCGATTTCCTATCAAAATTGGAAAAAGGGGCGTGGCCGAGTTAAGCCCCGCCCCCTCTCAGAAATCGATTTCCCATCAAAATTGGAAAAAGGGGCGTGGCCGAGTTAAGCTCCGCCCCTCTCAGAAATCGATTTCCCATCAAAATTGGAAAAAGGGGCGTGGCCGAGTTAAGCCCCGCCCACTCTCAGATATCGATTTCCCATCAAAATTGGAAAAAGGGGCGTGGCCGAGTAAAGCCCCGCCCACTCTCAGAAATCGATTTCCCATCAAAATTGGAAAAAGGGGCGTGGCCGAGTTAAGCCCTGCCCCCTCTCAGAAATCGATTTCCCATCAAAATTGGAAAAAGGGGCGTGGCCGAGTTAAGCCCCACCCCCTCTCAGAAATCGATTTCCCATCAAAATTGAAAAAACGGGCGTGGCCGAGTTAAGCCCCGCCCCCTCTCAGAAATCGATTTCCTATCAAGATTGGAAAAAGGGGCGTGGCCGAGTTGAGCCCCGCCCCCTCTCAGAAATCGATTTCCCATCAAAATTAGAAAAAGGGGCATGGCCGAGTTAAGACCCGCCCCCTCTCAGAAATCAATTTCCCATCAAAATTGGAAAAAGGGGCGTGGCCGAGTTAAGCCCCGCCCACTCTCAGAAATCGATTTCCCATCAAAATTGGAAAAAGGGGCGTGGCCGAGTTAAGCCCCGCCCCCTCTCAGAAATCAATTTCCCATCAAAATTGGAAAAAGGGGCGTGGCCGAGTTAAGCCCCGCCCCCTCTCAGAAATCGATTTCCCATCAAAATTGGAAAAAGGGGCGTGGCCGAGTTAAGCCCCGCCCCCTCTCAGAAATCGATTTCCCATCAAAATTTGAAAAAGGGGCGTGGCCGAGTTAAGCCCCGTCCCCTTTCAGAAATCGATTTCCCATCAAAATTGGAAAAAGGGGCGTGGCCGAGTTAAGCACCGCCCCTCTCAGAAATCGATTTCCCATCAAAATTGGAAAAAGGGGCGTGGCCAAGTTAAGCCCCGCCCCCTCTCAGAAATCGATTTCCCATCAAAATTGGAAAAAGTGGCGTGGCCGAGTTAAGCCCCGCCCCCACTCAGAAATCGATTTCCCATCAAAATTGGAAAAAGGGGCGTGGCCGAGTTAAGCCCCGCCCCCTCTCAGAAATCGATTTCCCATCAAAATTGGAAAAAGGGGCGTGGCCGAGTTAAGCCCCGCCCCCTCTCAGAAATCGATTTCCCATCAAAATTGGAAAAAGGGGCGTGGCCGAGTTAAGCCCCGCCCCCTCTCAGAAATCGATTTACCATCAAAATTGGAAAAAGGGGCGTGGCCGAGTTAAGCCCCGCCCCCTCTCAGAAATCGATTTCCCATCAAAATTGGAAAAAGGGGCGTGGCCGAGTTAAGCCCCGCCCCCTCTCAGAAATCGATTTCCCATCAAAATTGGAAAAAGGGGCGTGGCCGAGTTAAGCCCTGCCCCCTCTCAGAAATCGATTTCCCATCAAAATTGGAAAAAGGGGCGTGGCCGAGTTAAGCCCCGCCCCCTCTCAGAAATCGATTTCCCATCAAAATTGGAAAAAGGGGCGTGGCCGAGTTAAGCCCCGCCCCCTCTCAGAAATCGATTTCCCATCAAAATTGGAAAAAGGGGCGTGGCCGAGTTAAGCCCCGCCCCCTCTCAGAAATCGATTTCCCATCAAAATTGGATAAAGGGGCGTGGCCGAGTTAAGCCCCGCCCCCTCTCAGAAATCGATTTCCCATCAAAATTGGAAAAAGGGGCGTGGCCGAGTTAAGCCCCGCCCCCTCTCAGAAATCGATTTCCCACCAAAATTGGAAAAAGGGGCGTGGCCGAGTTAAGCCCCGCCCCCTCTCAGAAATCGATTTCCCATCAAAATTGGAAAAAGGGGCGTGGCCGAGTTAAGCCCCGCCCCCTCTCACAAATCGATTTCCCATCAAAATTGGAAAAAGGGGCGTGGCCGAGTTAAGCCCCGCCCCCTCAGAAATCGATTTCCCATCAAAATTGGAAAAAGGGGCGTGGCCGAGTTAAGCCCCGCCCACTCTCAGATATCGATTTCCCATCAAAATTGGAAAAAGGGGCGTGGCCGAGTAAAGCCCCGCCCCCTCTCAGAAATCGATTTCCCATCAAAATTGGAAAAAGGGGCGTGGCCGAGTTAAGCCCTGCCCCCTCTCAGAAATCGATTTCCCATCAAAATTGGAAAAAGGGCGTGGCCGAGTTAAGCCCCGCCCCCTCTCAGAAATCGATTTCCCATCAAAATTGGAAAAAGGGGCGTGGCCGAGTTAAGCCCCGCCCCCTCTCAGAAATCGATTTCCCATCAAAATTGGAAAAAGGAGCGTGGCCGAGTTAAGCCCCGCCCCCTCTCAGAAATCGATTTCCCATCAAAATTGGAAAAAGGGGTGTGGCCGAGTTAAGCCCCGCCCCCTCTCAGAAATCGATTTCGCATCAAAATTGGAAAAAGGGGCGTGGCCGAGTTAAGCCCCGCCCCCTCTCAGAAATCGATTTCTCATCAAAATTGGAAAAAGGGGCGTGGCCGAGTTAAGCCCCGCCCCCTCTCAGAAATCGATTTCCCATCAAAATTGGAAAAAGGGGCGTGGCCGAGTTAAGCCCCGCCCCCTCTCAGAAATCGATTTCCCATCAAAATTGGAAAATGGGGCGTGGCCGAGTTAAGCCCCGCCCCCTCTCAGAAATCGATTTCCCGTCAAAATTGGAAAAAGGGGCGTGGCCGAGTTAAGCCCCGCCCCCTCTCAGAAATCGATTTCCCATCAAAATTGGAAAAAGGGGCGTGGCCGAGTTAAGCCCCGCCCCCTCTCAGAAATCGATTTCCCATCAAAATTGGAAAAAGGGGCGTGGCCGAGTTAAGCCCCGCCCCCTCTCAGAAATCGATTTCCCATCAAAATTGGAAAAAGGGGCGTGGCCGAGTTAAGCCCCGCCCCCTCTCAGAAATCGATTTCCCATCAAAATTGGAAAAAGGGGCGTGGCCGAGTTAAGCCCCGCCCCCCTCAGAAATCGATTTCTCATCAAAATTGGAAAAAGGGGCGTGGCCGAGTTAAGCCCCGCCCCCTCTCAGAAATCGATTTCCCATCAAAATTGGAAAAAGGGGCGTGGCCGAGTTAAGCCCCGCCCCCTCTCAGAAATCGATTTCCCATCATAATTGGAAAAAGGGGCGTGGCCGAGTTAAGCCCCGCCCCCTCTCAGAAATCGATTTCCCATCAAAATTGGAAAAAGGGGCGTGACCGAGTTAAGCCCCGCCCCCTCTCAGAAATCGATTTCCCATTAAAATTGGAAAAAGGGGCGTGGCCAAGTTAAGCCCCGCTTCCTCTCAGAAATCGATTTCCCATCAAAATTGGAAAAAGGGGCGTGGCCGAGTTAAGACCCGCCCCCTCTCAGAAATCGATTTCCCATCAAAATTGGAAAAAGGGGCGTGGCCGAGTTAAGCCCCGCCCCCTCTCAGAAATCGATTTCCCATCAAAATTGGAAAAAGGGGCGTGGCCGAGTTAAGCCCCGCCCCCTCTCAGAAATCGATTTCCCATCAAAATTGGAAAAAGGGGCGTGGCCGAGTTAAGCCCCGCCCCCTCTCAGAAATCGATTTCCCATCAAAATTGGAAAAAGGGGCGTGGCCGAGTTAAGCCCCGCCCCCTCTCAGAAATCGATTTCCCATCAAAATTGGCAAAAAGGGGCGTGGCCGAGTTAAGCCCGCCCCCTCTCAGAAATCGATTTCCCATCAAAATTGGAAAAAGGGGCGTGGCCGAGTTAAGCCCCGCCCCCTCTCAGAAATCGATTTCCCATCAAAATTGGAAAAAGGGGCGTGGCCGAGTTAAGCCCCGCCCCCTCTCAGAAATCGATTTCCCATCAAAATTGGAAAAAGGGGCGTGACCGAGTTAAGCCCCGCCCCCTCTCAAAAATCCATTTTCCCATCAAAATTGGAAAAAGGGGCGTGGCCGAGTTAAGCCCCGCCCCCTCAGAAATCGATTTCCCATCAAAATTGGAAAAAGGGGCGTGGCCGAGTTAAGCCCCGCCCCCTTCTCAGATATCGATTTCCCATCAAAATTGGAAAAAGGGGCGTGGCCGAGTTAAGCCCCGCCCCCTCAGAAATCGATTTCCCATCAAAATTGGAAAAAGGGGCGTGGCCGAGTTAAGCCCCGCCCCCTCTCAGAAATCGATTTCCCATCAAAATTGGAAAAAGGGGCGTGGCCGAGTTAAGCCCCGCCCCCTCTCAGAAATCGATTTCCCATCAAAATTGGCAAAAAGGGGCGTGGCCGAGTTAAGCCCCGCCCCCTCTCAGAAATCGATTTCCCATCAAAATTGGAAAAAGGGGCGTGGCCGAGTTAAGCCCCGCCCCCTCTCAGAAATCGATTTCCCATCAAAATTGGAAAAAGGGGCGTGGCCGAGTTAAGCCCCGCCCCCTCTCAGAAATCGATTTCCCATCAAAATTGGAAAAAGGGGCGTGGCCGAGTTAAGCCCCGCCCCCCTCAGAAATCGATTTCTCATCAAAATTGGAAAAAGGGGCGTGGCCGAGTTAAGCCCTGCCCCCTCTCAGAAATCGATTTCCCATCAAAATTGGAAAAAGGGCGTGGCCGAGTTAAGCCCCGCCCCCTCTCAGAAATCGATTTCCCATCAAAATTGGAAAAAGGGGCGTGGCCGAGTTAAGCCCCGCCCCCTCTCAGAAATCGATTTCTCATCAAAATTGAAAAAAGGGGCGTGGCCGAGTTAAGCCCCGCCCACTCTCAGATATCGATTTCCCATCAAAATTGGAAAAAGGGGTGTGGCCGAGTTAAGCCCCGCCCCCTCTCAGAAATCGATTTCCCATCAAAATTGGAAAAAGGGGTGTGGCCGAGTTAAGCCCCGCCCCCTCTCAGAAATCGATTTCCCATCAAAATTGGAAAAAGGGGCGTGGCCGAGTTAAGCGCCGGCCCCTTTCAGAAATCGATTTCCCATCAAAATTGGAAAAAGGGGTGTGGCCGAGTTAAGCCCCGCCCCCTCTCAGAAATCGATTTCGCATCAAAATTGGAAAAAGGGGCGTGACCGAGTTAAGCCCCGCCCCCTCTCGGAAATCGATTTCCCATCAAAATTGGAAAAAGGGGTGTGGCCGAGTTAAGCCCCGCCCCCTCTCAGAAATCGATTTCGCATCAAAATTGGAAAAAGGGGCGTGACCGAGTTAAGCCCCGCCCCCCTCAGAAATCGATTTCTCATCAAAATTGGAAAAAGGAGCGTGGCCGAGTTAAGCCCCGCCCCCTCTCAGAAATCGATTTCCCATCAAAATTGGAAAAAGGGGCGTGGCCGAGTTAAGCCCCGCCCCCTCTCAGAAATCGATTTCCCATCAAAATTGGAAAAAGGGGCGTGGCCGAGTTAAGCCCTGCCCCCTCTCAGAAATCGATTTCCCATCAAAATTGGAAAAAGGGGCGTGGCCGAGTTAAGCCCCGCCCCCTCAGAAATCGATTTCCCATCAAGATTGGAAAAAGGGGCGTGGCCGAGTTAAGGCCCGCCCCCTCTCAGAAATCGATTTCCCATCAAAATTGGAAAAAGGGGCGTGGCCGAGTTAAGCCCCGCCCCCTCTCAGAAATCGATTTCCCATCAAAATTGGAAAAAGGGGTGTGGCCGAGTTAAGCCCCGCCCCCTCTCAGAAATCGATTTCGCATCAAAATTGGAAAAAGGGGCGTGACCGAGTTAAGCCCCGCCCCTCTCAGAAATCGATTTCCCATCAAAATTGGAAAAAGGGGTGTGGCCGAGTTAAGCCCCGCCCCCTCTCAGAAATCGATTTCGCATCAAAATTGGAAAAAGGGGCGTGGCCGAGTTAAGCCCCGCCCCCTTTCAGAAATCGATTTCCCATCAAAATTGGAAAAAGGGGCGTGGCCGAGTTAAGCCCCGCCCCCTCTCAGAAATCGATTTCCCATCAAAATTGGAAAAAGGGGCGTGGCCGAGTTAAGCCCCGCCCCCTCTCAGAAATCGATTTCCCATCAAAATTGGAAAAAGGGGCGTGGCCGAGTTAAGCCCCGCCCCCCTCAGAAATCGATTTCTCATCAAAATTGAAAAAAGGGGCGTGGCCGAGTTAAGCCCCGCCCCCTCTCAGAAATCGATTTCCCATCAAAATTGGAAAAAGGGGCGTGGCCGAGTAAAGCCCCGCCCCCTCTCAGAAATCGATTTCCCATCAAAATTGGAAAAAGGGGCGTGGCCGAGTTAAGCCCTGCCCCCTCTCAGAAATCGATTTCCCATCAAAATTGGAAAAAGGGCGTGGCCGAGTTAAGCCCCGCCCCCTCTCAGAAATCGATTTCCCATCAAAATTGGAAAAAGGGGCGTGGCCGAGTTAAGCCCCGCCCCCTCTCAGAAATCGATTTCTCATCAAAATTGAAAAAAGGGGCGTGGCCGAGTTAAGCCCCGCCCACTCTCAGATATCGATTTCCCATCAAAATTGGAAAAAGGGGTGTGGCCGAGTTAAGCCCCGCCCCCTCTCAGAAATCGATTTCCCATCAAAATTGGAAAAAGGGGCGTGGCCGAGTTAAGCCCCGCCCCCTCTCAGAAATCGATTTCCCATCAAAATTGGAAAAAGGGCGTGGCCGAGTTAAGCCCCGCCCCCTCTCAGAAATCGATTTCCCATCAAAATTGGAAAAAGGGGCGTGGCCGAGTAAAGCCCCGCCCCCTCTCAGAAATCGATTTCCCATCAAAATTGGAAAAAGGGGCGTGGCCGAGTTAAGCCTCGCCCCCTCTCAGAAATCGATTTCCCATCAAAATTGGAAAAAGGGGCGTGGCCGAGTTAAGCCCCGGCCCCTCTCAGAAATCGATTTCCCATCAAAATTGGAAAAAGGGGTGTGGCCGAGTTAAGCCCCGCCCCCTCTCAGAAATCGATTTCGCATCAAAATTGGAAAAAGGGGCGTGACCGAGTTAAGCCCCGCCCCCTCTCGGAAATCGATTTTCCATCAAAATTGGAAAAAGGGGTGTGGCCGAGTTAAGCCCCGCCCCCTCTCAGAAATCGATTTCGCATCAAAATTGGAAAAAGGGGCGTGACCGAGTTAAGCCCCGCCCCCTCAGAAATCGATTTCTCATCAAAATTGGAAAAAGGGGCGTGGCCGAGTTAAGCCCCGCCCCCTCTCAGAAATCGATTTCCCATCAAAATTGGAAAAAGGGGCGTGGCCGAGTTAAGCCCCGGCCCCTTTCAGAAATCGATTTCCCATCAAAATTGGAAAAAGGGGTGTGGCCGAGTTAAGCCCCGCCCCCTCTCAGAAATCGATTTCGCATCAAAATTGGAAAAAGGGGCGTGACCGAGTTAAGCCCCGCCCCCTCTCGGAAATCGATTTCCCATCAAAATTGGAAAAAGGGGTGTGGCCGAGTTAAGCCCCGCCCCCTCTCAGAAATCGATTTCGCATCAAAATTGGAAAAAGGGGCGTGACCGAGTTAAGCCCCGCCCCCCTCAGAAATCGATTTCTCATCAAAATTGGAAAAAGGAGCGTGGCCGAGTTAAGCCCCGCCCCCTCTCAGAAATCGATTTCCCATCAAAATTGGAAAAAGGGGCGTGGCCGAGTTAAGCCCCGCCCCCTCTCAGAAATCGATTTCCCATCAAAATTGGAAAAAGGGGCGTGGCCGAGTTAAGCCCTGCCCCCTCTCAGAAATCGATTTCCCATCAAAATTGGAAAAAGGGGCGTGGCCGAGTTAAGCCCCGCCCCCTCAGAAATCGATTTCCCATCAAGATTGGAAAAAGGGGCGTGGCCGAGTTAAGGCCCGCCCCCTCTCAGAAATCGATTTCCCATCAAAATTGGAAAAAGGGGCGTGGCCGAGTTAAGCCCCGCCCCCTCTCAGAAATCGATTTCCCATCAAAATTGGAAAAAGGGGTGTGGCCGAGTTAAGCCCCGCCCCCTCTCAGAAATCGATTTCGCATCAAAATTGGAAAAAGGGGCGTGACCGAGTTAAGCCCCGCCCCTCTCAGAAATCGATTTCCCATCAAAATTGGAAAAAGGGGTGTGGCCGAGTTAAGCCCCGCCCCCTCTCAGAAATCGATTTCGCATCAAAATTGGAAAAAGGGGCGTGGCCGAGTTAAGCCCCGCCCCCTTTCAGAAATCGATTTCCCATCAAAATTGGAAAAAGGGGCGTGGCCGAGTTAAGCCCCGCCCCCTCTCAGAAATCGATTTCCCATCAAAATTGGAAAAAGGGGCGTGGCCGAGTTAAGCCCCGCCCCCTCTCAGAAATCGATTTCCCATCAAAATTGGAAAAAGGGGCGTGGCCGAGTTAAGCCCCGCCCCCCTCAGAAATCGATTTCTCATCAAAATTGAAAAAAGGGGCGTGGCCGAGTTAAGCCCCGCCCCCTCTCAGAAATCGATTTCCCATCAAAATTGGAAAAAGGGGCGTGGCCGAGTAAAGCCCCGCCCCCTCTCAGAAATCGATTTCCCATCAAAATTGGAAAAAGGGGCGTGGCCGAGTTAAGCCCTGCCCCCTCTCAGAAATCGATTTCCCATCAAAATTGGAAAAAGGGCGTGGCCGAGTTAAGCCCCGCCCCCTCTCAGAAATCGATTTCCCATCAAAATTGGAAAAAGGGGCGTGGCCGAGTTAAGCCCCGCCCCCTCTCAGAAATCGATTTCTCATCAAAATTGAAAAAAGGGGCGTGGCCGAGTTAAGCCCCGCCCACTCTCAGATATCGATTTCCCATCAAAATTGGAAAAAGGGGTGTGGCCGAGTTAAGCCCCGCCCCCTCTCAGAAATCGATTTCCCATCAAAATTGGAAAAAGGGGTGTGGCCGAGTTAAGCCCCGCCCCCTCTCAGAAATCGATTTCCCATCAAAATTGGAAAAAGGGCGTGGCCGAGTTAAGCCCCGCCCCCTCTCAGAAATCGATTTCCCATCAAAATTGGAAAAAGGGGCGTGGCCGAGTAAAGCCCCGCCCCCTCTCAGAAATCGATTTCCCATCAAAATTGGAAAAAGGGGCGTGGCCGAGTTAAGCCTCGCCCCCTCTCAGAAATCGATTTCCCATCAAAATTGGAAAAAGGGGCGTGGCCGAGTTAAGCCCCGGCCCCTCTCAGAAATCGATTTCCCATCAAAATTGGAAAAAGGGGTGTGGCCGAGTTAAGCCCCGCCCCCTCTCAGAAATCGATTTCGCATCAAAATTGGAAAAAGGGGCGTGACCGAGTTAAGCCCCGCCCCCTCTCGGAAATCGATTTTCCATCAAAATTGGAAAAAGGGGTGTGGCCGAGTTAAGCCCCGCCCCCTCTCAGAAATCGATTTCGCATCAAAATTGGAAAAAGGGGCGTGACCGAGTTAAGCCCCGCCCCCTCAGAAATCGATTTCTCATCAAAATTGGAAAAAGGGGCGTGGCCGAGTTAAGCCCCGCCCCCTCTCAGAAATCGATTTCCCATCAAAATTGGAAAAAGGGGCGTGGCCGAGTTAAGCCCCGCCCCCTCTCAGAAATCGATTTCCCATCAAAATTGGAAAAAGGGGCGTGGCCGAGTTAAGCCCCGCCCCCTCTCAGAAATCGATTTCCCATCAAAATTGGAAAAAGGGCGTGGCCGAGTTAAGCCCCGCCCCCTCTCAGAAATCGATTTCCCATCAAAATTGGAAAAAGGGGCGTGGCCGAGTTAAGCCCCGCCCCCTCTCAGAAATCGATTTCTCATCAAAATTGAAAAAAGGGGCGTGGCCGAGTTAAGCCCCGCCCACTCTCAGATATCGATTTCCCATCAAAATTGGAAAAAGGGGTGTGGCCGAGTTAAGCCCCGCCCCCTCTCAGAAATCGATTTCCCATCAAAATTGGAAAAAGGGGCGTGGCCGAGTTAAGCCCCGGCCCCTCTCAGAAATCGATTTCCCATCAAAATTGGAAAAAGGGGTGTGGCCGAGTTAAGCCCCGCCCCCTCTCAGAAATCGATTTCGCATCAAAATTGGAAAAAGGGGCGTGACCGAGTTAAGCCCCGCCCCCTCTCGGAAATCGATTTCCCATCAAAATTGGAAAAAGGGGT
Organism: Chrysopilus asiliformis; assembly: GCA_964034945.1. Taxonomy (NCBI): domain Eukaryota; kingdom Metazoa; phylum Arthropoda; class Insecta; order Diptera; family Rhagionidae; genus Chrysopilus; species Chrysopilus asiliformis. The sequence goes on along the minus strand of OZ035961.1, from coordinate 60,564,991 downwards.
GTGGCCGAGTTAAGCCCCGCCCCCTCTCAGAAATCGATTTCGCATCAAAATTGGAAAAAGGGGCGTGACCGAGTTAAGCCCCGCCCCCCTCAGAAATCGATTTCTCATCAAAATTGGAAAAAGGAGCGTGGCCGAGTTAAGCCCCGCCCCCTCTCAGAAATCGATTTCCCATCAAAATTGGAAAAAGGGGCGTGGCCGAGTTAAGCCCCGCCCCCTCTCAGAAATCGATTTCCCATCAAAATTGGAAAAAGGGGCGTGGCCGAGTTAAGCCCTGCCCCCTCTCAGAAATCGATTTCCCATCAAAATTGGAAAAAGGGGCGTGGCCGAGTTAAGCCCCGCCCCCTCAGAAATCGATTTCCCATCAAGATTGGAAAAAGGGGCGTGGCCGAGTTAAGGCCCGCCCCCTCTCAGAAATCGATTTCCCATCAAAATTGGAAAAAGGGGCGTGGCCGAGTTAAGCCCCGCCCCCTCTCAGAAATCGATTTCCCATCAAAATTGGAAAAAGGGGTGTGGCCGAGTTAAGCCCCGCCCCCTCTCAGAAATCGATTTCGCATCAAAATTGGAAAAAGGGGCGTGACCGAGTTAAGCCCCGCCCCTCTCAGAAATCGATTTCCCATCAAAATTGGAAAAAGGGGTGTGGCCGAGTTAAGCCCCGCCCCCTCTCAGAAATCGATTTCGCATCAAAATTGGAAAAAGGGGCGTGGCCGAGTTAAGCCCCGCCCCCTTTCAGAAATCGATTTCCCATCAAAATTGGAAAAAGGGGCGTGGCCGAGTTAAGCCCCGCCCCCTCTCAGAAATCGATTTCCCATCAAAATTGGAAAAAGGGGCGTGGCCGAGTTAAGCCCCGCCCCCTCTCAGAAATCGATTTCCCATCAAAATTGGAAAAAGGGGCGTGGCCGAGTTAAGCCCCGCCCCCCTCAGAAATCGATTTCTCATCAAAATTGAAAAAAGGGGCGTGGCCGAGTTAAGCCCCGCCCCCTCTCAGAAATCGATTTCCCATCAAAATTGGAAAAAGGGGCGTGGCCGAGTAAAGCCCCGCCCCCTCTCAGAAATCGATTTCCCATCAAAATTGGAAAAAGGGGCGTGGCCGAGTTAAGCCCTGCCCCCTCTCAGAAATCGATTTCCCATCAAAATTGGAAAAAGGGCGTGGCCGAGTTAAGCCCCGCCCCCTCTCAGAAATCGATTTCCCATCAAAATTGGAAAAAGGGGCGTGGCCGAGTTAAGCCCCGCCCCCTCTCAGAAATCGATTTCTCATCAAAATTGAAAAAAGGGGCGTGGCCGAGTTAAGCCCCGCCCACTCTCAGATATCGATTTCCCATCAAAATTGGAAAAAGGGGTGTGGCCGAGTTAAGCCCCGCCCCCTCTCAGAAATCGATTTCCCATCAAAATTGGAAAAAGGGGTGTGGCCGAGTTAAGCCCCGCCCCCTCTCAGAAATCGATTTCCCATCAAAATTGGAAAAAGGGCGTGGCCGAGTTAAGCCCCGCCCCCTCTCAGAAATCGATTTCCCATCAAAATTGGAAAAAGGGGCGTGGCCGAGTAAAGCCCCGCCCCCTCTCAGAAATCGATTTCCCATCAAAATTGGAAAAAGGGGCGTGGCCGAGTTAAGCCTCGCCCCCTCTCAGAAATCGATTTCCCATCAAAATTGGAAAAAGGGGCGTGGCCGAGTTAAGCCCCGGCCCCTCTCAGAAATCGATTTCCCATCAAAATTGGAAAAAGGGGTGTGGCCGAGTTAAGCCCCGCCCCCTCTCAGAAATCGATTTCGCATCAAAATTGGAAAAAGGGGCGTGACCGAGTTAAGCCCCGCCCCCTCTCGGAAATCGATTTTCCATCAAAATTGGAAAAAGGGGTGTGGCCGAGTTAAGCCCCGCCCCCTCTCAGAAATCGATTTCGCATCAAAATTGGAAAAAGGGGCGTGACCGAGTTAAGCCCCGCCCCCTCAGAAATCGATTTCTCATCAAAATTGGAAAAAGGGGCGTGGCCGAGTTAAGCCCCGCCCCCTCTCAGAAATCGATTTCCCATCAAAATTGGAAAAAGGGGCGTGGCCGAGTTAAGCCCCGCCCCCTCTCAGAAATCGATTTCCCATCAAAATTGGAAAAAGGGGCGTGGCCGAGTTAAGCCCCGCCCCCTCTCAGAAATCGATTTCCCATCAAAATTGGAAAAAGGGGCGTGGCCGAGTTAAGCCCCGCCCCCTCTCAGAAATCGATTTCCCATCAAAATTGGAAAAAGGGGCGTGGCCGAGTTAAGCCCCGCCCCCTCTCAGAAATCGATTTCCCATCAAAATTGGAAAAAGGGGCGTGGCCGAGTTAAGCCCCGCCCCCTCTCAGAAATCGATTTCCCATCAAAATTGCAAAAAGGGGCGTGGCCGAGTTAAGCCCCGCCCCCTCTCAGAAATCGATTTCCCATCAAAATTGGAAAAAGGGGCGTGGCCGAGTTAAGCCCCGCCCCTTCTCAGAAATCGATTTCCCATCAAAATTTGGAAAAAGGGGCGTGGCCGAGTTAAGCCCCGCCCCCTCTCAGAAATAGATTTCCCATCAAAATTGGAAAAAGGGGCGTGGCCGAGTTAAGCCCCGCCCCCTTTCAGAAATCGATTTCCCATCAAAATTGGAAAAAGGGGCGTGGCCGAGTTAAGCCCCGCCCCCTCTCAGAAATCAATTTCCCATCAAAATTGGAAAAAGGGGCGTGGCCGAGTTAAGCCCCGCCCCCTCTCAGAAATCGATTTCCCATCAAGATTGGAAAAAGGGGCGTGGCCGAGTTCCCATCAAAATTGGAAAAAGGGGCGTGGCCGAGTTAAGCCCCGCCCCCTCTCAGAAATCGATTTCCCATCAAAATTGGAAAAAGGGGCGTGGCCGAGTTAAGCCCCGCCCCCTCTCAGAAATCGATTTCCCATCAAAATTGGAAAAAGGGGCGTGGCCGAGTTAAGCCCCGCCCCCTCTCAGAAATCGATTTCCCATCAAAATTGGAAAAAGGGGTGTGGCCGAGTTAAGCCCCGCCCCCTCTCAGAAATCGATTTCCCATCAAAATTGGAAAAAGCCCCGCCCCCTCAGAAATCGATTTCCCATCAAATTTGGAAAAAGGGGCGTGGCCGAGTTAAGCCCCGCTCCCTCTCAGAAATCGATTTCCCATCAAAATTGGAAAAAGGGGCGTGGCCGAGTTAAGCCCCGCCCCCTCTCAGAAATCGATTTCCCATCAAAATTGGAAAAAGGGGCGTGGCCGAGTTAAGCCCCGCCCCCTCTCAGAAATCGATTTCCCATCAAAATTGGCAAAAAGGGGCGTGGCCGAGTTAAGCCCCGCCCCCTCTCAGAAATCGATTTCCCATCAAAATTGGAAAAAGGGGCGTGGCCGAGTTAAGCCCCGCCCCCTCTCACAAATCGATTTCCCATCAAAATTGGAAAAAGGGGCGTGGCCGAGTTAAGCCCCGCCCCCTCTCAGATATCGATTTCCCATCAAAATTGGAAAAAGGGGCGTGGCCGAGTTAAGCCCCGCCCCCTCTCAGAAATCGATTTCCCATCAAAATTGGAAAAAGGGGCGTGGCCGAGTTAAGCCCCGCCCCCTCTCAGAAATCGATTTCCCATCAAAATTGGAAAAAGGGGCGTGGCCGAGTTAAGCCTCGCCCCCTCTCAGAAATCGATTTCCCATCAAAATTTGAAAAAGGGGCGTGGCCGAGTTAAGCCCCGCCTCCTCTCAAAAATCGATTTCCCATCAAAATTGGAAAAAGGGGCGTGGCCGAGTTAAGCCCCGCCCCCTCTCAGAAATCGATTTCCCATCAAAATTGGAAAAAGGGGCGTGGCCGAGTTAAGCCCCACCCCTCTCAGAAATCGATTTCCCATCAAAATTGGAAAAAGGGGCGTGGCCGGGTTAAGCCCCGCCCACTCTCAGATATCGATTTCCCATCAAAATTGGAAAAAGGGGCGTGGCCGAGTTAAGCCCCGCCCCCTCTCAGAAATCGATTTCCCATCAAAATTGGAAAAAGGGGCGTGGCCGAGTTAAGCCCCGCCCCCTCTCACAAATCGATTTCCCATCAAAATTGGAAAAAGGGGCGTGGCCGAGTTAAGCCCCGCCCCCTCAGAAATCGATTTCCCATCAAAATTGGAAAAAGGGGCGTGGCCGAGTTAAGCCCCGCCCCCTTCTCAGATATCGATTTCCCATCAAAATTGGAAAAAGGGGCGTGGCCGAGTTAAGCCCCGCCCCCCTCAGAAATCGATTTCTCATCAAAATTGAAAAAAGGGGTGTGGCCGAGTTAAGCCCCGCCCCCTCTCAGAAATCGATTTCGCATCAAAATTGGAAAAAGGGGCGTGGCCGAGTTAAGCCCCGGCCCCTCTCAGAAATCGATTTCCCATCAAAATTGGAAAAAGGGGTGTGGCCGAGTTAAGCCCCGCCCCCTCTCAGAAATCGATTTCGCATCAAAATTGGAAAAAGGGGCGTGACCGAGTTAAGCCCCGCCCCCTCTCGGAAATCGATTTCCCATCAAAATTGGAAAAAGGGGTGTGGCCGAGTTAAGCCCCGCCCCCTCTCAGAAATCGATTTCCCATCAAAATTGGAAAAAGGGGCGTGGCCGAGTTAAGCCCCGCCCCCTCTCAGAAATCGATTTCCCATCAAAATTGGAAAAAAGGGGCGTGGCCGAGTTAAGCCCCACCCCCTCTCAGAAATCGATTTCCCATCAAAATTGGAAAAAGGGGCGTGGCCGAGTTAAGCCCCGCCCCCTCTCAGAAATCGATTTCCCATCAAAATTGGAAAAAGGGGCGTGGCCGAGTTAAGCCCCACCCCCTCTCAGAAATCGATTTCCCATCAAAATTGGAAAAAGGGGCGTGGCCGAGTTAAGCCCCGCCCCCTCTCAGAAATCGATTTCCCATCAAGATTGGAAAAAGGGGCGTGGCCGAGTTCCCATCAAAATTGGAAAAAGGGGCGTGGCCGAGTTAAGCCCCGCCCCCTCTCAGAAATCGATTTCGCATCAAAATTGGAAAAAGGGGCGTGACCGTGTTAAGCCCCGCCCCCCTCAGAAATCGATTTCTCATCAAAATTGGAAAAAGGGGCGTGGCCGAGTTAAGCCCCGCCCCCTCTCAGAAATCGATTTCCCATCAAAATTGGAAAAAGGGGTGTGGCCGAGTTAAGCCCCGCCCCGATTTCCCATCAAAATTGGAAAAAGGGCGTGGCCGAGTTAAGCCCCGCCCCCTCAGAAATCGATTTCCCATCAAAATTGGAAAAAGGGGCGTGGCCGAGTTAAGCCCCGCCCCCTCTCAGAAATCGATTTCCCATCAAAATTGGAAAAAGGGGCGTGGCCGAGTTAAGCCCCGCCCCCTCGATTTCCCATCAAAATTGGAAAAAGGGGCGTGGCCGAGTTAAGCCCCGCCCCCTCTCAGAAATCGATTTCCCATCAAAATTGGCAAAAAGGGGCGTGGCCGAGTTAAGCCCCGCCCCCTCTCAGAAATCGATTTCCCATCAAAATTGGAAAAAGGGGCGTGGCCGAGTTAAGCCCCGCCCCCTCTCAGAAATCGATTTCCCATCAAAATTGGAAAAAGGGGCGTGGCCGAGTTAAGCCCCGCCCCCTCTCAGATATCGATTTCCCATCAAAATTGGAAAAAGGGGCGTGGCCGAGTTAAGCCCCGCCCCCTCTCAGAAATCGATTTCCCATCAAAATTGGAAAAAGGGGCGTGGCCGAGTTAAGCCCCGCCCCCTCTCAGAAATCAATTTCCCATCAAAATTGGAAAAAGGGGCGTGGCCGAGTTAAGCCCCGCCCCCTCTCAGAAATCGATTTCCCATCAAAATTGGAAAAAGGGGCGTGACCGAGTTAAGCCCCGCCCCCTCTCAGAAATCGATTTCCCATCAAAATTGGAAAAAGGGGCGTGGCCGAGTTAAGCCCCGCCCCCTCTCAGAAATCGATTTCCCATCAAAATTGGAAAAAGGGGCGTGGCCGAGTTGAGCCCCGCCCCCTCAGAAATCGATTTCCCATCAAAATTGGAAAAAGGGGCGTGGCCGAGTTAAGCCCCGCCCCCTCTCAGAAATCGATTTCCCATCAAAATTGGAAAAAGGGGCGTGGCCGAGTTAAGCCCCGCCCCCTCTCAGAAATCGATTTCCCATCAAAATTGGAAAAAGGGGTGTGGCCGAGTTAAGCCCCGCCCCCTCTCAGAAATCGATTTCGCATCAAAATTGGAAAAAGGGGCGTGACCGAGTTAAGCCCCGCCCCTCTCAGAAATCGAGTTCCCATCAAAATTGGAAAAAGGGGCGTGGCCGAGTTAAGCCTCGCCCCCTCTCAGAAATCGATTTCCCATCAAAATTGGAAAAAGGGGCGTGGCCGAGTTAAGCCCCGCCCCCTCTCAGAAATCGATTTCCCATCAAAATTGGAAAAAGGGGCGTGGCCGAGTTAAGCCCCGCCCCCTCTCAGAAATCGATTTCCCATCAAAATTGGAAAAAGGGGCGTGGCCGAGTTAAGCCCCGCCCCCTCTCAGAAATCGATTTCCCATCAAAATTGGAAAAAGGGGCGTGGCCGAGTTAAGCCCCGCCCCCTCTCAGAAATCGATTTCCCATCAAAATTGGAAAAAGGGGCGTGGCCGAGTTAAGCCCCGCCCCCTCTCAGAAATCGATTTCCCATCAAAATTGGAAAAAGGGGCGTGGCCGAGTTAAGCCCCGCCCCCTCTCAGAAATCAATTTCCCATCAAAATTGGAAAAAGCGGCGTGGCCGAGTTAAGCCCCGCCCCCTCTCAGAAATAGATTTCCCATCAAAATTGGAAAAAGGGGCGTGGCCGAGTTAAGCCCCGCCCCCTTTCAGAAATCGATTTCCCATCAAAATTGGAAAAAGGGGCGTGGCCGAGTTAAGCCCCGCCCCCTCTCAGAAATCAATTTCCCATCAAAATTGGAAAAAGGGGCGTGGCCGAGTTAAGCCCCGCCCCCTCTCAGAAATCGATTTCCCATCAAAATTGGAAAAAGGGGCGTGACCGAGTTAAGCCCCGCCCCCTCTCAGAAATCGATTTCCCATCAAAATTGGAAAAAGGGGCGTGGCCGAGTTAAGCCCCGCCCCCTCTCAGAAATCGATTTCCCATCAAAATTGGAAAAAGGGGCGTGGCCCCTCTCAGAAATCGATTTCCCATCAAAATTGGAAAAAGGGGCGTGGCCGAGTTAAGCCCCGCCCCCTCTCAGAAATCGATTTCCCATCAAAATTGGAAAAAGGGGCGTGGCCGAGTTAAGCCCCGCCCCCTCTCAGAAATCGATTTCCCATCAAAATTGGAAAAAGGGGCGTGGCCGAGTTAAGCCCCGCCCCTCTCAAAAATCCATTTTCCCATCAAAATTGGAAAAAGGGGCGTGGCCGAGTTAAGCCCCGCCCCCTCTCAGAAATCGATTTCCCATCAAAATTGGAAAAAGGGGCGTGGCCGAGTTAAGCCCCGCCCCCTCTCAGAAATCGATTTCCCATCAAAATTGGCCGAGTTAAGCCCCGCCCCCTCTCAGATATCGATTTCCCATCAAAATTGGAAAAAGGGGCGTGGCCGAGTTAAGCCCCGCCCCCTCTCAGAAATCGATTTCCCATCAAAATTGGAAAAAGGGGCGTGGCCGAGTTAAGCCCCGCCCCCTCTCAGAAATCAATTTCCCATCAAAATTGGAAAAAGGGGCGTGGCCGAGTTAAGCCCCGCCCCCTCTCAGAAATCGATTTCCCATCAAAATTGGAAAAAGGGGCGTGACCGAGTTAAGCCCCGCCCCCTCTCAGAAATCGATTTCCCATCAAAATTGGAAAAAGGGGCGTGGCCGAGTTAAGCCCCGCCCCCTCTCAGAAATCGATTTCCCATCAAAATTGGAAAAAGGGGCGTGGCCGAGTTGAGCCCCGCCCCCTCAGAAATCGATTTCCCATCAAAATTGGAAAAAGGGGCGTGGCCGAGTTAAGCCCCGCCCCCTCTCAGAAATCGATTTCCCATCAAAATTGGAAAAAGGGGCGTGGCCGAGTTAAGCCCCGCCCCCTCTCAGAAATCGATTTCCCATCAAAATTGGAAAAAGGGGTGTGGCCGAGTTAAGCCCCGCCCCCTCTCAGAAATCGATTTCCCATCAAAATTGGAAAAAGGGGCGTGACCGAGTTAAGCCCCGCCCCTCTCAGAAATCGAGTTCCCATCAAAATTGGAAAAAGGGGCGTGGCCGAGTTAAGCCCCGCCCCCTCTCAGAAATCGATTTCCCATCAAAATTGGAAAAAGGGGCGTGGCCGAGTTAAGCCCCGCCCCCTCTCAGAAATCGATTTCCCATCAAAATTGGAAAAAGGGGCGTGGCCGAGTTAAGCCCCGCCCCCTCTCAGAAATCGATTTCCCATCAAAATTGGAAAAAGGGGCGTGGCCGAGTTAAGCCCCGCCCCCTCTCAGAAATCGATTTCCCATCAAAATTGGAAAAAGGGGCGTGGCCGAGTTAAGCCCCGCCCCCTCTCAGAAATCGATTTCCCATCAAAATTGGAAAAAGGGGCGTGGCCGAGTTAAGCCCCGCCCCCTCTCAGAAATCGATTTCCCATCAAAATTGGAAAAAGGGGCGTGGCCGAGTTAAGCCCCGCCCCCTCTCAGAAATCAATTTCCCATCAAAATTGGAAAAAGCGGCGTGGCCGAGTTAAGCCCCGCCCCCTCTCAGAAATAGATTTCCCATCAAAATTGGAAAAAGGGGCGTGGCCGAGTTAAGCCCCGCCCCCTTTCAGAAATCGATTTCCCATCAAAATTGGAAAAAGGGGCGTGGCCGAGTTAAGCCCCGCCCCCTCTCAGAAATCAATTTCCCATCAAAATTGGAAAAAGGGGCGTGGCCGAGTTAAGCCCCGCCCCCTCTCAGAAATCGATTTCCCATCAAAATTGGAAAAAGGGGCGTGACCGAGTTAAGCCCCGCCCCCCTCAGAAATCGATTTCTCATCAAAATTGGAAAAAGGGGCGTGGCCGAGTTAAGCCCCGCCCCCTCTCAGAAATCGATTTCCCATCAAAATTGGAAAAAGGGGCGTGGCCGAGTTAAGCCCCGCCCCCTCTCAGAAATCGATTTCCCATCAAAATTGGAAAAAGGGGCGTGGCCCCTCTCAGAAATCGATTTCCCATCAAAATTGGAAAAAGGGGCGTGGCCGAGTTAAGCCCCGCCCCCTCTCAGAAATCGATTTCCCATCAAAATTGGAAAAAGGGGCGTGGCCGAGTTAAGCCCCGCCCCCTCTCAGAAATCGATTTCCCATCAAAATTGGAAAAAGGGGCGTGGCCGAGTTAAGCCCCGCCCCTCTCAAAAATCCATTTTCCCATCAAAATTGGAAAAAGGGGCGTGGCCGAGTTAAGCCCCGCCCCCTCTCAGAAATCGATTTCCCATCAAAATTGGAAAAAGGGGCGTGGCCGAGTTAAGCCCCGCCCCCTCTCAGAAATCGATTTCCCATCAAAATTGGAAAAAGGGGCGTGGCCGAGTTAAGCCCCGCCCCCTCTCACAAATCGATTTCCCATCAAAATTGGAAAAAGGGGCGTGGCCGAGTTAAGCCCCGCCCCCTCAGAAATCGATTTCCCATCAAAATTGGAAAAAGGGGCGTGGCCGAGTTAAGCCCCGCCCCCTCTCAGAAATCGATTTCCCATCAAAATTGGAAAAAGGGGCGTGGCCGAGTTAAGCCCCGCCCCCTCTCAGAAATCGATTTCCCATCAAAATTGGAAAAAGGGGCGTGGCCGAGTTAAGCCCCGCCCCCTCTCAGAAATCGATTTCCCATCAAAATTGGAAAAAGGGGCGTGGCCGAGTTAAGCCCCGCCCCCTCTCAGAAATCGATTTCCCATCAAAATTGGAAAAAGGGGCGTGGCCGAGTTAAGCCCCGCCCCCTCTCAGAAATCGATTTCCCATCAAAATTGGAAAAAGGGGCGTGGCCGAGTTAAGCCCCGCCCCCTCTCAGAAATCGATTTCCCATCAAAATTGCAAAAAGGGGCGTGGCCGAGTTAAGCCCCGCCCCCTCTCAGAAATCGATTTCCCATCAAAATTGGAAAAAGGGGCGTGGCCGAGTTAAGCCCCACCCCTTCTCAGAAATCGATTTCCCATCAAAATTTGGAAAAAGGGGCGTGGCCGAGTTAAGCCCCGCCCCCTCTCAGAAATAGATTTCCCATCAAAATTGGAAAAAGGGGCGTGGCCGAGTTAAGCCCCGCCCCCTTTCAGAAATCGATTTCCCATCAAAATTGGAAAAAGGGGCGTGGCCGAGTTAAGCCCCGCCCCCTCTCAGAAATCAATTTCCCATCAAAATTGGAAAAAGGGGCGTGGCCGAGTTAAGCCCCGCCCCCTCTCAGAAATCGATTTCCCATCAAAATTGGAAAAAGGGGCGTGACCGAGTTAAGCCCCGCCCCCCTCAGAAATCGATTTCTCATCAAAATTGGAAAAAGGGGCGTGGCCGAGTTAAGCCCCGCCCCCTCTCAGAAATCGATTTCCCATCAAAATTGGAAAAAGGGGCGTGGCCGAGTTAAGCCCCGCCCCCTCTCAGAAATCGATTTCCCATCAAAATTGGAAAAAGGGGCGTGGCCCCTCTCAGAAATCGATTTCCCATCAAAATTGGACAAAGGGGCGTGGCCGAGTTAAGCCCCGCCCCCTCTCAGAAATCGATTTCCCATCAAAATTGGAAAAAGGGGCGTGGCCGAGTTAAGCCCCGCCCCCTCTCAGAAATCGATTTCCCATCAAAATTGGAAAAAGGGGCGTGGCCGAGTTAAGCCCCGCCCCTCTCAAAAATCCATTTTCCCATCAAAATTGGAAAAAGGGGCGTGGCCGAGTTAAGCCCCGCCCCCTCTCAGAAATCGATTTCCCATCAAAATTGGAAAAAGGGGCGTGGCCGAGTTAAGCCCCGCCCCCTCTCAGAAATCGATTTCCCATCAAAATTGGAAAAAGGGGCGTGGCCGAGTTAAGCCCCGCCCCCTCTCACAAATCGATTTCCCATCAAAATTGGAAAAAGGGGCGTGGCCGAGTTAAGCCCCGCCCCCTCTCACAAATCGATTTCCCATCAAAATTGGAAAAAGGGGCGTGGCCGAGTTAAGCCCCGCCCCCTCAGAAATCGATTTCCCATCAAAATTGGAAAAAGGGGCGTGGCCGAGTTAAGCCCCGCCCCCTCTCAGAAATCGATTTCCCATCAAAATTGGAAAAAGGGGCGTGGCCGAGTTAAGCCCCGCCCCCCTCAGAAATCGATTTCTCATCAAAATTGAAAAAAGGGGCGTGGCCGAGTTAAGCCCCGCCCCCTCTCAGAAATCGATTTCCCATCAAAATTGGAAAAAGGGGTGTGGCCGAGTTAAGCCCCGCCCCCTCTCAGAAATCGATTTCCCATCAAAATTGGAAAAAGGGCGTGGCCGAGTTAAGCCCCGCCCCCTCAGAAATCGATTTCCCATCAAAATTGGAAAAAGGGGCGTGGCCGAGTTAAGGCCCGCCCCCTCTCAGAAATCGATTTCCCATCAAAATTGGAAAAAGGGGCGTGGCCGAGTTAAGCCCCGCCCCCTCTCAGAAATCGATTTCCCATCAAAATTGGAAAAAGGGGTGTGGCCGAGTTAAGCCCCGCCCCCTCTCAGAAATCGATTTCGCATCAAAATTGGAAAAAGGGGCGTGACCGAGTTAAGCCCCGCCCCCTCTCAGAAATCAATTTCCCATCAAAATTGGAAAAAGGGGCGTGGCCGAGTTAAGCCCCGCCCCCTCTCAGAAATCGATTTCCCATCAAAATTGGAAAAAGGGGCGTGACCGAGTTAAGCCCCGCCCCCCTCAGAAATCGATTTCTCATCAAAATTGGAAAAAGGGGCGTGGCCGAGTTAAGCCCCGCCCCCTCTCAGAAATCGATTTCCCATCAAAATTGGAAAAAGGGGCGTGGCCGAGTTAAGCCCCGCCCCCTCTCAGAAATCGATTTCCCATCAAAATTGGAAAAAGGGGCGTGGCCCCTCTCAGAAATCGATTTCCCATCAAAATTGGAAAAAGGGGCGTGGCCGAGTTAAGCCCCGCCCCCTCTCAGAAATCGATTTCCCATCAAAATTGGAAAAAGGGGCGTGGCCGAGTTAAGCCCCGCCCCCTCTCAGAAATCGATTTCCCATCAAAATTGGAAAAAGGGGCGTGGCCGAGTTAAGCCCCGCCCCTCTCAAAAATCCATTTTCCCATCAAAATTGGAAAAAGGGGCGTGGCCGAGTTAAGCCCCGCCCCCTCTCAGAAATCGATTTCCCATCAAAATTGGAAAAAGGGGCGTGGCCGAGTTAAGCCCCGCCCCCTCTCAGAAATCGATTTCCCATCAAAATTGGAAAAAGGGGCGTGGCCGAGTTAAGCCCCGCCCCCTCTCACAAATCGATTTCCCATCAAAATTGGAAAAAGGGGCGTGGCCGAGTTAAGCCCCGCCCCCTCAGAAATCGATTTCCCATCAAAATTGGAAAAAGGGGCGTGGCCGAGTTAAGCCCCGCCCCCTCTCAGAAATCGATTTCCCATCAAAATTGGAAAAAGGGGCGTGGCCGAGTTAAGCCCCGCCCCCTCTCAGAAATCGATTTCCCATCAAAATTGGAAAAAGGGGCGTGGCCGAGTTAAGCCCCGCCCCCTCTCAGAAATCGATTTCCCATCAAAATTGGAAAAAGGGGCGTGGCCGAGTTAAGCCCCGCCCCCTCTCAGAAATCGATTTCCCATCAAAATTGGAAAAAGGGGCGTGGCCGAGTTAAGCCCCGCCCCCTCTCAGAAATCGATTTCCCATCAAAATTGGAAAAAGGGGCGTGGCCGAGTTAAGCCCCGCCCCCTCTCAGAAATCGATTTCCCATCAAAATTGCAAAAAGGGGCGTGGCCGAGTTAAGCCCCGCCCCCTCTCAGAAATCGATTTCCCATCAAAATTGGAAAAAGGGGCGTGGCCGAGTTAAGCCCCACCCCTTCTCAGAAATCGATTTCCCATCAAAATTTGGAAAAAGGGGCGTGGCCGAGTTAAGCCCCGCCCCCTCTCAGAAATAGATTTCCCATCAAAATTGGAAAAAGGGGCGTGGCCGAGTTAAGCCCCGCCCCCTTTCAGAAATCGATTTCCCATCAAAATTGGAAAAAGGGGCGTGGCCGAGTTAAGCCCCGCCCCCTCTCAGAAATCAATTTCCCATCAAAATTGGAAAAAGGGGCGTGGCCGAGTTAAGCCCCGCCCCCTCTCAGAAATCGATTTCCCATCAAAATTGGAAAAAGGGGCGTGACCGAGTTAAGCCCCGCCCCCCTCAGAAATCGATTTCTCATCAAAATTGGAAAAAGGGGCGTGGCCGAGTTAAGCCCCGCCCCCTCTCAGAAATCGATTTCCCATCAAAATTGGAAAAAGGGGCGTGGCCGAGTTAAGCCCCGCCCCCTCTCAGAAATCGATTTCCCATCAAAATTGGAAAAAGGGGCGTGGCCCCTCTCAGAAATCGATTTCCCATCAAAATTGGACAAAGGGGCGTGGCCGAGTTAAGCCCCGCCCCCTCTCAGAAATCGATTTCCCATCAAAATTGGAAAAAGGGGCGTGGCCGAGTTAAGCCCCGCCCCCTCTCAGAAATCGATTTCCCATCAAAATTGGAAAAAGGGGCGTGGCCGAGTTAAGCCCCGCCCCTCTCAAAAATCCATTTTCCCATCAAAATTGGAAAAAGGGGCGTGGCCGAGTTAAGCCCCGCCCCCTCTCAGAAATCGATTTCCCATCAAAATTGGAAAAAGGGGCGTGGCCGAGTTAAGCCCCGCCCCCTCTCAGAAATCGATTTCCCATCAAAATTGGAAAAAGGGGCGTGGCCGAGTTAAGCCCCGCCCCCTCTCACAAATCGATTTCCCATCAAAATTGGAAAAAGGGGCGTGGCCGAGTTAAGCCCCGCCCCCTCTCACAAATCGATTTCCCATCAAAATTGGAAAAAGGGGCGTGGCCGAGTTAAGCCCCGCCCCCTCAGAAATCGATTTCCCATCAAAATTGGAAAAAGGGGCGTGGCCGAGTTAAGCCCCGCCCCCTCTCAGAAATCGATTTCCCATCAAAATTGGAAAAAGGGGCGTGGCCGAGTTAAGCCCCGCCCCCCTCAGAAATCGATTTCTCATCAAAATTGAAAAAAGGGGCGTGGCCGAGTTAAGCCCCGCCCCCTCTCAGAAATCGATTTCCCATCAAAATTGGAAAAAGGGGTGTGGCCGAGTTAAGCCCCGCCCCCTCTCAGAAATCGATTTCCCATCAAAATTGGAAAAAGGGCGTGGCCGAGTTAAGCCCCGCCCCCTCAGAAATCGATTTCCCATCAAAATTGGAAAAAGGGGCGTGGCCGAGTTAAGGCCCGCCCCCTCTCAGAAATCGATTTCCCATCAAAATTGGAAAAAGGGGCGTGGCCGAGTTAAGCCCCGCCCCCTCTCAGAAATCGATTTCCCATCAAAATTGGAAAAAGGGGTGTGGCCGAGTTAAGCCCCGCCCCCTCTCAGAAATCGATTTCGCATCAAAATTGGAAAAAGGGGCGTGACCGAGTTAAGCCCCGCCCCCTCTCAGAAATCGATTTCCCATCAAAATTGGAAAAAGGGGTGTGGCCGAGTTAAGCCCCGCCCCCTCTCAGAAATCGATTTCGCATCAAAATTGGAAAAAGGGGCGTGGCCGAGTTAAGCCCCGCCCCCTCTCAGAAATCGATTTCCCATCAAAATTGGAAAAAGGGGCGTGGCCGAGTTAAGCCCCGCCCCCTCTCAGAAATCGATTTCCCATCAAAATTGAAAAAAGTGGCGTGGCCGAGTTAAGCCCCGCCCCCTCTCAGAAATCGATTTCCCATCAAAATTGGCAAAAAGGGGCGTGGCCGAGTTAAGCCCCGCCCTCCTCAGAAATCGATTTCTCATCAAAATTGGAAAAAGGGGCGTGGCCGAGTTAAGCCCCGCCCCCTCTCAGAAATCGATTTCCCATCAAAATTGGAAAAAGGGGCGTGGCCGAGTTAAGCCCCGCCCCCTCTCAGATATCGATTTCCCATCAAAATTGGAAAAAGGGGCGTGGCCGAGTTAAGCCCCGCCCACTCTCAGATATCGATTTCCCATCAAAATTGGAAAAAAGGGGCGTGGCCGAGTTAAGCCCCGCCCCCTCTCAGAAATCGATTTCCCATCAAAATTGGAAAAAGGGGCGTGGCCGAGTTAAGCCCCGCCCCCTCTCAGAAATCAATTTCCCATCAAAATTGGAAAAAGGGGCGTGGCCGAGTTAAGCCCCGCCCCCTCTCAGAAATCGATTTCCCATCAAAATTGGAAAAAGGGGCGTGACCGAGTTAAGCCCCGCCCTCCTCAGAAATCGATTTCTCATCAAAATTGGAAAAAGGGGCGTGGCCGAGTTAAGCCCCGCCCCCTCTCAGAAATCGATTTCCCATCAAAATTGGAAAAAGGGGCGTGGCCCCTCTCAGAAATCGATTTCCCATCAAAATTGGAAAAAGGGGCGTGGCCGAGTTAAGCCCCGCCCCCTCTCAGAAATCGATTTCCCATCAAAATTGGCAAAAAGGGGCGTGGCCGAGTTAAGCCCGCCCCCTCTCAGAAATCGATTTCCCATCAAAATTGGAAAAAGGGGCGTGGCCGAGTTAAGCCCCGCCCCCTCTCAGAAATCGATTTCCCATCAAAATTGGAAAAAGGGGCGTGGCCGAGTTAAGCCCCGCCCCCTCTCAGAAATCGATTTCCCATCAAAATTGGAAAAAGGGGCGTGGCCGAGTTAAGCCCCGCCCCCTCTCAGAAATCGATTTCCCATCAAAATTGGAAAAAGGGGCGTGGCCGAGGTAAGCCCCGCCCCCTCTCAGAAATCGATTTCCCATCAAAATTGGAAAAAGGGGCGTGGCCGAGTTAAGCCCCGCCCCCTCTCACAAATCGATTTCCCATCAAAATTGGAAAAAGGGGCGTGGCCGAGTTAAGCCCCGCCCCCTCAGAAATCGATTTCCCATCAAAATTGGAAAAAGGGGCGTGGCCGAGTTAAGCCCCGCCCCCTCTCAGATATCGATTTCCCATCAAAATTGGAAAAAGGGGCGTGGCCGAGTTAAGCCCCGCCCCCCTCAGAAATCGATTTCTCATCAAAATTGAAAAAAGGGGCGTGGCCGAGTTAAGCCCCGCCCCCTCTCAGAAATCGATTTCCCATCAAAATTGGAAAAAGGGGTGTGGCCGAGTTAAGCCCCGCCCCCTCTCAGAAATCGATTTCCCATCAAAATTGGAAAAAGGGGTGTGGCCGAGTTAAGCCCCGCCCCCTCTGAGAAATCGATTTCCCATCAAAATTGGAAAAAGGGCGTGGCCGAGTTAAGCCCCGCCCCCTCAGAAATCGATTTCCCATCAAAATTGGAAAAAGGGGCGTGGCCGAGTTAAGCCCCGCCCCTCTCAGAAATCGATTTCCCATCAAAATTGGAAAAAGGGGCGTGGCCGAGTTAAGCCCCGCCCCCTCTCAGAAATCGATTTCCCATCAAAATTGGAAAAAGGGGCGTGACCGAGTTAAGCCCCGCCCCCTCAGAAATCGATTTCTCATCAAAATTGGAAAAAGGGGCGTGGCCGAGTTAAGCCCCGCCCCCCAGTGTTGGGCAAAACGGCGTAAAAAACAGTTTTTTACATTTTTCACGTAAAAAACGTAAAAAACGTAAAAAACTGGTAAAAAACGTAAAAAACCGTAAAAAACGTAAAAAATAGTAAAAAACCTAAAAAATGGGACATCGCAGTTCCTACAAAGTATGACAGTCTGTTTTTCTCAGCATTTTATTAGAGATCCTATAATATAGAGAGTGGACATCAGCACTTAATAAACCGTACTACTAAGTAGGACAGTCTATTAACTCAAATTAGAACAGTTGTTTGAATGGAATTTTTCCAGTTTTTAAAATTTCTTTTCCCTTTTTCCAGTTTTGTTTCAATTTCCGCCTTCGGAATGAGTCTCCTTGTGTTTAAAAACGATTTTTTGATGCAAACTTTAAAATTACGCTTGTTGTTGCAAGAACTAGTCCAAATATGTTTCTTTAACCCTTTCATGCATACATTTTTCTATGGAATTAATTTTCACGGTTTTTGGTATCCGAGGGTTTTTGGGGTCGCTGATTACGAATCTTAAGTCAAAACTTCAAAAATCAAAATGGCGGATCCAATATGGCGGTCAAAAAAGATAAAATTCATTAGATTACGCTGAAAACTAGTACGTAATTTTATCTTTTTTGACCGCCATATTGGATCCGCCATTTTGAAATTTGAAGTTTTGACTTCAGATTCGTAATTAGCGACCCCAAAAACCTTTATAAAGCTAATTACCGATTTTTTAACTGTAATAGATTTGCCACAGTTACATTTAATCTGCAAAATAGCTACTTTTTTGCTCTTTATTTATTTATAAAATGCAGTAATTATAAAAAAAAGGCGCATATTACTTTTTTTCATAACAATTGATGTCCTAGGATACTTACGAAATGAATTTAGTCAATATAAGGGCATGACATATATGTTATAATATTAAAAAACTGAATTAGAAAAGGTGTTGTACAACAACACTGCAACAAAGGGTTAAAATAGCCCATATGTCGCAAATCTCTCCACATTATTCACATTAATTAACGTTAAAATGAGTAGGCGGACGTAATGTAATGAAAGGATATAAACAGTTTTTGAACTCCGAGTTTAAAATCTTTTTCACTTTCAAGAGGAAATGCTTTTGAATACTTTTCTGTGTTTGCTGAAGACTATTAACCTTTTTATTGTTCTAAGATGATTTATTTACGAATAATTACTATATTTAGTGACTGGCTACGATATAAAATTTTTTATCATCAATGTTTTAGGTTTTTTACAGTTTTTTACGTTTTTTACGTTTTTTACGTTAAAATTGAGGTTTTTTACGCGTAATTTTTTACGCGTAAAAAACTAGGTAAATTACTTTACGTAAAAAACCGGCACAACACTGCCGCCCCCTCTCAGAAATCGATTTCCCATCAAAATTGGAAAAAGGGGCGTGGCCGAGTTAAGCCCCGCCCCCTCTCAGATATCGATTTCCCATCAAAATTGGAAAAAGGGGCGTGGCCGAGTTAAGCCCCGCCCCCTCTCAGAAATCGATTTCCCATCAAAATTGGAAAAAGGGGCGTGGCCGAGTTAAGCCCCGCCCCCTCTCAGAAATCGATTTCCCATCAAAATTGGAAAAAGGGGCGTGGCCGAGTTAAGCCCTGCCCCCTCTCAGAAATCGATTTGCCATCAAAATTGGAAAAAGGGGCGTGGCCGAGTTAAGCCCCGCCCCCTCTCAGAAATCGATTTCCCATCAAAATTGGAAAAAGGGGCGTGGCCGAGTTAAGCCCCGCCCCCTCTCAGAAATCGATTTCCCATCAAAATTGGAAAAAGGGGCGTGGCTGAGTTAAGCCCCGCCCCCTCTCAGAAATCGATTTCCCATCAAAATTGGAAAAAGGGGCGTGGCCGAGTTAAGCCCCGCCCCCTCTCAGAAATCGATTTCCCATCAAAATTGGAAAAAGGGGTGTGGCCGAGTTAAGCCCCGCCCCCTCTCAGAAATCGATTTCGCATCAAAATTGGAAAAAGGTGCGCGGCCGAGTTAAGCCCCGCCCCCCTCAGAAATCGATTTCCCATCAAAATTGGAAAAAGGGGCGTGGCCGAGTTAAGCCCCGCCCCCTCTCAGAAATCGATTTCCCATCAAAATTGGAAAAAGGGGCGTGGCCGAGTTAAGTCCCGCCCCCTCTCAGAAATCGATTTCCCATCAAAATTGGAAAAAGGGGCGTGGCCGAGTTAAGCCCCGCCCCCTCTCAGAAATCGATTTCCCATCAAAATTGGAAAAAGGGGCGTGGCCGAGTTAAGCCCCGCCCCCTCTCAGAAATCGATTTCCTATCAAAATTGGAAAAAGGGGCGTGGCCGAGTTAAGCCCCGCCCCCTCTCAGAAATCGATTTCCCATCAAAATTGGAAAAAGGGGCGTGGCCGAGTTAAGCCCCGCCCCCTCTCACAAATCGATTTCCCATCAAAATTGGAAAAAGGGGCGTGGCCGAGTTAAGCCCCGCCCCCTCAGAAATCGATTTCCCATCAAAATTGGAAAAAGGGGCGTGGCCGAGTTAAGCCCCGCCCCCTCTCAGATATCGATTTCCCATCAAAATTGGAAAAAGGGGCGTGGCCGAGTTAAGCCCCACCCCCCTCAGAAATCGATTTCTCATCAAAATTGAAAAAAGGGGCGTGGCCGAGTTAAGCCCCGCCCCCTCTCAGAAATCGATTTCCCATCAAAATTGGAAAAAGGGGTGTGGCCGAGTTAAGCCCCGCCCCCTCTCAGAAATCGATTTCCCATCAAAATTGGAAAAAGGGCGTGGCCGAGTTAAGCCCCGCCCCCTCTCAGAAATCGATTTCCCATCAAAATTGGAAAAAGGGGCGTGGCCGAGTTAAGCCCCGCCCCCTCTCAGAAATCGATTTCCCATCAAAATTGGAAAAAGGGGTGTGGCCGAGTTAAGCCCCGCCCCCTCTCAGAAATCGATTTCACATCAAAATTGGAAAAAGGGGCGTGACCGAGTTAAGCCCCGCCCCCTCTCAGAAATCGATTTCCCATCAAAATTGGAAAAAGGGGCGTGACCGAGTTAAGCCCCGCCCCCCTCAGAAATCGATTTCTCATCAAAATTGGAAAAAGGGGCGTGGCCGAGTTAAGCCCCGCCCCCTCTCAGAAATCGATTTCCCATCAAAATTGGAAAAAGGGGCGTGGCCGAGTTAAGCCCCGCCCCCTCTCAGAAATCGATTTCCCATCAAAATTGGAAAAAGGGGCGTGGCCGAGTTAAGCCCCGCCCCCTCTCAGAAATCGATTTCCCATCAAGGGGCGTGGCCGAGTTAAGCCCTGCCCTCTCTCAGAAATCGATTTCCCATCAAAATTGGAAAAGGGCGTGGCCGAGTTAAGCCCCGCCCCCTCTCAGAAATCGATTTCCCATCAAAATTGGAAAAAGGGGCGTGGCCGAGTTAAGCCCCGCCCCCTCTCAGAAATCGATTTCCCATCAAAATTGGAAAAAGGGGCGTGGCCGAGTTAAGCCCCGCCCCCTCTCAGAAATCGATTTCCCATCAAAATTGGAAAAAGGGGCGTGGCCGAGTTAAGCCCCGCCCCCTCTCAGAAATCGATTTCCCATCAAAATTGGAAAAAGGGGCGTGGCCGAGTTAAGCCCCGCCCCCTCTCAGAAATCGATTTCCCATCAAAATTGGAAAAAGGGGCGTGGCCGAGTTAAGCCCCGCCCCCTCTCAGAAATCGATTTCCCATCAAAATTGGAAAAAGGGGTGTGGCCGAGTTAAGCCCCGCCCCCTCTCAGAAATCGATTTCGCATCAAAATTGGAAAAAGGGGCGTGGCCGAGTTAAGCCCCGCCCCCTCTCAGAAATCGATTTCCCATCAAAATTGGAAAAAGGGGCGTGGCCGAGTTAAGCCCCGCCCCCTCTCAGAAATCGATTTCCCATCAAAATTGGAAAAAGGGGCGTGGCCGAGTTAAGCCCCGCCCCCTCTCAGAAATCGATTTCCCGTCAAAATTGGAAAAAGGGGCGTGGCCGAGTTAAGTCCCGCCCCCTCTCGGAAATCGATTTCCCATCAAAATTGGAAAAAGGGGCGTGGCCGAGTTAAGCCCCGCCCCCTCTCAGAAATCGATTTCCCACCAAAATTGGAAAAAGGGGCGTGGCCGAGTTAAGCCCCGCCCCCTCTCAGATATCGATTTCCCATCAAAATTGGAAAAAGGGGCGTGGCCGAGTTAAGCCCCACCCCCCTCAGAAAACGATTTCTCATCAAAATTGAAAAAAGGGGCGTGGCCGAGTTAAGCCCCGCCCCCTCTCAGAAATCGATTTCCCATCAAAATTGGAAAAAGGGGTGTGGCCGAGTTAAGCCCCGCCCCCTCTCAGAAATCGATTTCCCATCAAAATTGGAAAAAGGGGCGTGGCCGAGTTAAGCCCCGCCCCCCTCAGAAATCGATTTCCCATCAAAATTAGAAAAAGGGGCGTGGCCGAGTTAAGCCCCGCCCCCTCTCAGAAATCGATTTCCCATCAAAATTGGAAAAAGGGGCGTGGCCGAGTTAAGCCCCGCCCCCTCTCAGAAATCGATTTCCCATCAAAATTGGAAAAAGGGGCGTGGCCGAGTTAAGCCCTGCCCCCTCTCAGAAATCGATTTCCCATCAAAATTGGAAAAAGGGGCGTGGCCGAGTTAAGCCCCGTCACCTCTCTGAAATCGATTTCCCGTCAAAATTGGAAAAAGGTGCGTGGCCGAGTTAAGCCCCGCCCCCTCTCAGAAATCGATTTCCCATCAGAATTGGAAAAAGGGGCGTGGCCGAGTTAAGCCCCGCCCCCTCTCAGAAATCGATTTCCCATCAAAATTGGAAAAAGGGGCGTGGCCGAGTTAAGCCCCGCCCCTCTCAGAAATCGATTTCCCATCAAAATTGGAAAAAGGGGCGTGGCCGAGTTAAGCCCCGCCCACTCTCAGATATCGATTTCCCATCAAAATTGGAAAAAGGGGCGTGGCCGAGTTAAGCCCTGCCCCCTCTCAGAAATCGATTTCCCATCCAAATTGGAAAAAGGGGCGTGGCCGAGTAAAGCCCCGCCCCCTCTCAGAAATCGATTTCCCATCAAAATTAGAAAAAGGGGCGTGGCCGAGTTAAGTCCTGCCCCCTCAAAATTGGAAAAAGTGGCGTGGCCGAGTTAAGTCCCGCCCCCTTTCAGAAATCGATTTCCCATCAAAATTGGAAAAAGGGGCGTGGTCGAGTTAAGCCCCGCCCCCTATCAGAAATCGATTTCCCATCAAAATTGGAAAAAGGGGCGTGGCCGAGTTAAGCCCCGCCCCCTCTCAGAAATCGATTTCCCATCAAAATTGGAAAAAGGGGCATGGCCGAGTTAAGCCCCGCCCCCTCTCAGAAATCGATTTCCCATCAAAATTGGAAAAAGGGGCGTGGCCGAGTTAAGCCCCGCCCCCTCTCAGAAATCGATTTCCCATCAAAATTGGAAAAAGGGGCGTGGCCGAGTTAAGCCCCGCACCCTCTCAGAAATCGATTTCCCATCAAAATTGGAAAAAGGGGCGTGGCCGAGTTAAGCCCCGCCCCCTCTCAGAAATCGATTTCCCATCAAAATTGGAAAAAGGGGCGTGGCCGAGTTAAGCCCCGCCCCCTCTCAGAAATCGATTTCCCATCAAAATTGGAAAAAGGGGCGTGGCCGAGTTAGGTTAGGTTAGGTTAGGTTGAGAAGACCGCGCGCGCCCAGGTGTGAGCACAGCGCTACACTCGGAGGCCAACAGGCCCATTGTGATGTCTTCGGTACTCATAAGACCTTTCATCAAACTAGCTGATCCTATTTGAACCAGCCCGACTTGTTGACGAAGCTCAGCATATCCTCGAGTGGGTGATTGCCAAGCTCCGTCAGGCCACTATAAAATCTGGCCCCAAGCGTCACATATCGGCGTGCTTGTAGGGCTGGACACTCACAGAGTAAGTGTTTCACGGTCTCCGGCTCCTCCTCGTCACCACAACTGCGGCAAAAATCATTTGCGGCCGCGCCCCACCTTCTGGCCATAGCGCCAAGGGGGCAGTGCCCCGTGATTAAGCCTGTGAGTAGCCTTACGGAGGTCCTGCTGAGTCTCAAAAGGGTGTCGGTTCTGTTCCTATTAAATCTAGGCCAGAGTGACCTTGTGATTACACAATCGCTCCTTGTTTGCCAACGGATATTTATGCTGTTCACCCCTTTCCTATCGATTATACTTTTTGCGCATTCGATCGGCATTTCGACCGAGCGATCCGCGCTCTCCATAGCCATTTCGGTCCCTAGTTTTGCCAGCTCGTCAACTCTCTCATTGCCATATATGTTGCTGTGCCCGGGGACCCAGCAAAGTCTAACGGCATGTTGGAGGCCGAGTTGATTGAGTGCTCTGCGGCAATTAGACACGGTCTTTGACTTGATCGTCGATGAATCCAGTGCCTTAATTGCCGCCTGACTGTCGACGTAGATTGAAACCCTTGTTCTGGGTAGTTCTCTCGTCATTATCAAGCTTGCAGCCGCTCTTATGGCATAGACCTCAGCTTGAAAAACACTGCTCTCATCAGGCAGTTTGTAGCTCCTTTGGAGGTCAAGGTTATCCGAGAACACTCCCGCCCCTGTGCCTTCTCCAGTCTTAGATCCATCCGTGTAAACCGAGACCTCTTGCTCGTCTATGACGCTGCCGAGATCCCAAAGTCTCCTTTCAGGAATCAAAACCGAGAAGTTCACATTCATATTCAGGTGAGGTATACAGTAATCCGTAGAGTCCGGGATACCCCATTCATCGCTTTTAAGGATGCTATTATGACCGAAGGTACTGTGCTTCCAGAGGCCGGACTCTCTGAGCCTTAGTGCACTCTTGGCAGCCGTACACCTCGTGTACTCATTCAGGGGAATGAGGTGCAGTAGAGCTTCCATTCCCGCTGTTGGTGTTGATCTAACAGCTCCTGTGATTCCTAGCGCCGCTAGTCTTTGTACTTTGTTAAGGGTTTGATATCGGCAGTTGACCCTCATGGTCGGCCACCAAACCAGACATCCGTAAGTGAGAATAGGTCTGATCACCGCTGTGTATAACCAATGGGTAATGCGCGGTGATGTGCCCCAATTCCTTCCAATCATTTTTTTACATGCGTAGAACGCACACAACGCTTTGTTCATCCTCTCTTCCGTATTCTTTTTCCAAGATAGTTTGGAGTCCAGAATTAGACCAAGGTATTTCGCCTCAGGAGAGAGACTGAGTTGGGTTGTTCCTATCCTTGGGAGTTGAAAGGTTGGTACCTTCCTTTTTCTTGTGAAGAGCACTAGTTCAGTTTTGGAGGGGTTAACCCCAAGACCATTGCGCTCCGCCCACTTTGTAATATCGCGTAATGCTGATTCCATGAGTTCGCTTAGTGTTGGGAGAAATTTTCCTGTTACTAAAACGACCACATCGTCAGCGTACGCAACAACTTCTATTCCTTTTTCTTGTAACGATAGGAGGATTTCGTTCAGAGATAGATTCCACAAGAGTGGCGATAGGATCCCCCCCTTCGGTGTTCCCCTGTTAATCGCTCTCTTTACGTTACTTATACCAATTGTGGCCGAGACTGTTCTGCTATTGAGCAACTGCTCTGTCCACTCATTTAGCATCTCGTCGACATTGTGTGCCCTAAGTGCATCCACTAAAGACCTTGTGTGTACGTTATTAAACGCACCTTCAATGTCCAGGAATGCTGCTAGGGCATACTCCTTGTGGTGGGCAGTTACCTCTAGAGTTCGCACCACCTTGTGCAGAGCTGTCTCTACAGAATTGCCTTTAGTGTAGGCATGTTGGGCAGTAGATATTGTGCTGCTGTCCAAGGAATTCTTAATACTAAGATCAATAACTCTTTCTAGTGTTTTTAGTAAAAACGATGAAAGACTTATAGGTCGGAAGTCCTTTGGTTTAACGTGACAACGTTTCCCAGCCTTGGGGATGAATGCCACACGAACTTCTCTCCAGCACTCCGGTATATACCTGGCTAGCAAGCAACCTCTAAAGAGTTTTATCAACCAAGATTTGATAAAAGGCAACGCGTGCTGAAGCATGGCCGGAATGATTCCGTCCGTGCCCGCTGCTTTATAGGGGCTGAAGGAGTGTATCGCCCACGCTACAGAACGTTCATTTATTATCTCGTTTGCTACCCGAAAGTCCCTATCCGTTATTTTTGGAGCATGATAACTACCATTGCTGCCTTGACAATCCATAGGGAAATGGGTATCCATTAGGAGGTCCAGTGTTTCCTGGCTTGATTCAGTCGTGCTTCCATCTGGATTTTCCAAGAGCACCGGGGCCGATGGAGTCCTACTTAGGATCCTTCGGAGTCTGGCAGCATCTTGTGTATCCTCGATTGAGCAACAGAAATCTTTCCACGATGTCCACTTGGCCCTCCTAATCTCTTTTTTATACTCATTGAAGCTGGCCTTGTAATTGGTCCAAGCTTCCTCGCTCTTTGTAGACTTTGCCTTATTAAACAGTTTTCTAGTCTGTTCTCGCAGTTGCCGTAGATCTCCATTCCACCGTGGGGTGGTCGAGCTTTTGGTACTGCGTGTTACCGGACAGGAAGCGTTAAAGGCTTGGGTAAGTCTATGTTTAATTTTCCCTACCACTTTCTCAATGGAAGAAGCGGTGAGGGGTGTGGGTCCATGCGGACCAGCTGTCTCCCGCCTCATTTCCTCTGAGAATTTGTTCCAGTCAGTTCTCCTAGCATTCCTGTAGTGTTCAGGTACCTCCTATGAGAAGTTAATACCGAAGAGTATCCTAGCATGAACCGAAAAGGAGTGCTTGGGCGATACTCTCCAATTGTCAACCCTCAAGTCTCGGTAGCTAGTCGCGAGTGTTATATCGATTACCTCTTCTCTGTTTTTGTTAATGAATGTTGGTTTATTGCCTCGATTGCATATAACAAGATCCGAGTAGAGAATGTACTCAAATAAAGACTCACCTCGTTCGTTGATGTTCGTGCTCCCCCATTGTGAGTGATGAGCGTTGGCATCACATCCCATCACTAGATTTAGGTGGCGGTCCCTGGCGAAACTTACCAAGCTGCGTACCTTGTTTGCCGGTGGATCCCTTTCCTTGTATGGCATGTAAATTGAAGCAATGATCAGAGATTGCTCTCTTCTCCGTTGCTCAATTAAGATTGCCGAGACATCTCCGCTGCAGAGGCTACCTAGAAAGAAAGCGTTAATATTTTTCTTGGCGACGATACAGCTCCTTAATTTTTCATTTGTTTTACTATAATGTAATACATACCCTTTAAGTGTTAGTCCAAGGATCTTGTTATTGCCGTCTAACCAGGGCTCCTGGACTAAAGCCACGTCAATATCATCTTCTGTCAGGATCCTCTGTCGCCGCCTGACAATGATGCAGATTAATCTGCACCACTGACAGCTGCTTCGAGTTCAACATGATGACCCTCCAGCCTCACCCTGACTGTTCCCAGGCCAAAATGAATGGTCCCAGAAGACTTTGCAAGGGATAGGCTGGACTTTTGATCCAATAGAATCTGGTAGTCCTTGCCGTTACCCTTAGCCCCTTTGAGGGACTTCAAAATCTTCCAGTCTTTGACTGAGATTTCAGGGTTCTGCGCTTCCAATATTCTCAATATGGATTCATCCGGTAGTTCCGGTGGGGGAATCCACATCCAAGCTTTGGGTCTCAGCGGCAGTGCACTGCGTGGGATGACCTGTAGCTGGGCCCCTTCCCAAAGTTCTCCTACACTGGAGATGGTTTAGGAGAGGAAGCTCAAGGACTCCTCGCTGTCGCACATGACCACCTTGACCCCTTTAAGCCAACCGGCCCCGTGGAAGGTGCATCCGACTGGAGGAATGCTTTTCTCGGGGTCCCCGGCTAGTGCTTCAAGTATTTTGGCTTCTATGAGTAGCCACCGATCGTATGTGATCTTACCATCAGGATCACTGTTGTCGACGATGGCAACTTTAAGATGGTCGGGGGTGCCCACATCGGCAGTGCCTACGCTCGCAGATGTTCTCTGCTTTTTCGGCTCGTTGCCCGTTTCCTCCCCCTGAGATCTCACCCTCTTGGTCTTAACCGAGCTCTTGCCTGTGGTGGCGTTAGCTCCCGTTGAGGTTGAGGGTCCGGCAGATGCCCTAGCTGTTGCAACCGCCTGTTGCTTGCTGGTATTGCCTCCTATTTTTCTACTAGCCGCGCTCCCCTCCTGCGCAGGGGGGTTTGCGGTTTTTATCAGCTTGCCCTTCGCTTCAAGAGACAGGCTGAGCGGCGGTTCACCCTCCGGTTTTGCAATCCTCGATTTCTCGAAGGATGCTACTACCTTCCGGTGCTTTGCCATCAGAGCCTTGTCTCTTGCGCTTAAGGCTGCGGGATCAGTTTTCTTCATCTTTTCCAGATACTTTCGCGAAGATTTGTAGAAGGCGTACTTCTTTCTTCCTGACGGTTCTAGATTCGCACTACGAGAATCTTCCGAAGACTTGACGGTCTCCAGTGCACTCGCAGTAGGCTTTGGTTTCTTACTACGAGAATCTTCCGAAGACTTAACGGTCTCCAGCGCACTCTCAGTAGCACTGTACTTCACCTCTGATTGCTCCAGTTCCACTAGAGTGTCCAGGCTATCCAGAGAACTGCTAAGTTCCCGGAAATTTAGCGCACTCAGTGATATTGAAGACGTCAAAGATGAAGCCGGTGAAGGAAAGGGTTTAGGGGTGTCCCTATTACCCTGTATAGTTGGGGATTTTGGGGGGATGGAAGAAGATGGAGTGGGATTTGGTGGATTAGGGGTGGAGGGGGTTGGGTTTAAGACATCACTACAAGAAGTATTGGTTTGAGGATTCATGTTTGGTCCCACGAGTAAGGCGAGAAGGGGAAGGTCCGCGCCCGCAGAGCTCCCTTACGGGCGTAAGGCTCATTAAAACAGGAGGTCGCCAGGTATCCTGAGTCCGCATATTCGCGACTAGATATCCCTCTAGCCATTCATCCCTCAGCATATGTTGTTCCACCTTGGATTGGGGGTTTTTTGTCAAGGTTTGCCCCTTTAGCGCTGCGTTTTGGCCTAGAGAGACTAGTTACGGGTGATCGCCACGAGGAGGCAACGCATGCACTTGCGAATCGTAATGGAGCGGGCCCCATTACGACTATCAGCCCCACACACCCACAACTACCCGAAACATGACCGGCACAGTTGCGGTGGGGGGACGATCCTACATACGGGGCTGACAGTAGTCAGCCGATTCCCCCCATAGCAGTCGCCATGATCACCTTAAGCCCCGCCCCCTCTCAGAAATCGATTTCCCATCAAAATTGGAAAAAGGGGCGTGGCCGAGTTAAGCCCCGCCCCCTCTCAGAAATCGATTTCCCATCAAAATTGGAAAAAGGGGCGTGGCCGAGTTAAGCCCCGCCCCTCTCAGAAATCGATTTCCCATCAAAATTGGGAAAAGGGGCGTGGCCGAGTTAAGCCCCGCCCCCTCTCAGAAATCGATTTCCCATCAAAATTGGAAAAAGGGGCGTGGCCGAGTTAAGCCCCGCCCCTCTCAGAAATCGATTTCCCATCAAAATTGGAAAAAGGGGCGTGGCCGAGTTAAGCCCCGCCCACTCTCAGAAATCGATTTCCCATCAAAATTGGAAAAAGGGGCGTGGCCGAGTTAAGCCCCGCCCCCTCTCAGAAATCGATTTCCCATCAAAATTGGAAAAAGGGGCGTGGCCGAGTTAAGCCCCGCCCCCTCTCAGAAATCGATTTCCCATCAAAATTGGAAAAAGGGGCGTGGCCGAGTTAAGCCCCGCCCCTCTCAGAAATCGATTTCCCATCAAAATTGGAAAAAGGGGCGTGGCCGAGTTAAGCCCCGCCCCCTCTCAGAAATCGATTTCCCATCAAAATTGGAAAAAGGGGCGTGGCCGAGTTAAGCCCCGCCCCCTCTCAGAAATCGATTTCCCATCAAAATTGGAAAAAGGGGCGTGGCCGAGTTAAGCCCCGCCCCCTCTCAGAAATCGATTTCCCATCAAAATTGGAAAAAGGGGCGTGGCCGAGTTAAGCCCCGCCCCCTCTCAGAAATCGATTTCCCATCAAAATTGGAAAAAGGGGCGTGGCCGAGTTAAGCCCCGCCCCCTCTCAGAAATCGATTTCCCATCAAAATTTGAAAAAGGGGCGTGGCCGAGTTAAGCCCCGCCCCCTCTCAGAAATCGATTTCCCACCAAAATTGGAAAAAGGGGCGTGGCCGAGTTAAGCCCCGCCCCCTCTCAGAAATCGATTTCCCATCAAAATTGGAAAAAGGGGCGTGGCCGAGTTAAGCCCCGTCCCCTTTCAGAAATCGATTTCCCATCAAAATTGGAAAAAGGGGCGTGGCCGAGTTAAGCCCCGCCCACTCTCAGATATCGATTTCCCATCAAAATTGGAAAAAGGGGCGTGGCCGAGTTAAGCCCCGCCCCCTCTCAGAAATCGATTTCCCATCAAAATTTGGAAAAAAGGGCGTGGCCGAGTTAAGCCCCGCCCCCTCTCAGAAATCGATTTCCCATCAAAATTGGAAAAAGGGGCGTGGCCGAGTTAAGCCCCGCCCCCTCTCAGAAATCGATTTCCCATCAAAATTGGAAAAAGGGGCGTGGCCGAGTTAAGCCCCGCCCCCTCTCAGAAATCGATTTCCCATCAAAATTGGAAAAAGGGGCGTGGCCGAGTTAAGCCCCGCCCCCTATCAGAAATCGATTTCCCATCAAAATTGGAAAAAGGGGCGTGGCCGAGTTAAGCCCCGCCCCCTCTCAGAAATCGATTTCCCATCAAAATTGGAAAAAGGGGCGTGGCCGAGTTAAGCCCCGCCCCCTCTCAGAAATCGATTTCCCATCAAAATTGGAAAAAGGGGCGTGGCCGAGTTAAGCCCCGCCCCTTTCAGAAATCGATTTCCCATCAAAATTGGAAAAAGGGGCGTGGCCGAGTTAAGCCCCGCCCACTCTCAGATATCGATTTCCCATCAAAATTGGAAAAACGGGCGTGGCCGAGTTAAGCCCCGCCCCCTCTCAGAAATCGATTTCCCATCAAAATTGGAAAAAGGGGCGTGGCCGAGTTAAGCCCCGCCCCCTCTCAGAAATCGATTTCCCATCAAAATTGGAAAAAGGGGCGTGGCCGAGTTAAGCCCCGCCCCCTCTCAGAAATCGATTTCCCATCAAAATTGGAAAAAGGGGCGTGGCCGAGTTAAGCCCCGCCCACTCTCAGATATCGATTTCCCATCAAAATTGGAAAAACGGGCGTGGCCGAGTTAAGCCCCGCCCCTCTCAGAAATCGATTTCCCATCAAAATTGGAAAAAGGGGCGTGGCCGAGTTAAGCCCCGCCCCCTCTCAGAAATCGATTTCCCATCAAAATTGGAAAAAGGGGCGTGGCCGAATTAAGCCCCGCCCCCTCTCAGAAATCGATTTCCCATCAAAATTGGAAAAAGGGGCGTGGCCGAGTTAAGCCCCGCCCCTTTCAGAAATCGATTTCCCATCAAAATTGGAAAAAGGGGCGTGGCCGAGTTAAGCCCCGCCCCCTCTCAGAAATCGATTTCCCATCAAAATTGGAAAAAGGGGCGTGGCCGAGTTAAGCCCCGCCCCCTCTCAGAAATCGATTTCCCATCAAAATTGGAAAAAGGGGCGTGGCCGAGTTAAGCCCCGCCCACTCTCAGATATCGATTTCCCATCAAAATTGGAAAAACGGGCGTGGCCGAGTTAAGCCCCGCCCCTCTCAGAAATCGATTTCCCATCAAAATTGGAAAAAGGGGCGTGGCCGAGTTAAGCCCCGCCCCCTCTCAGAAATCGATTTCCCATCAAAATTGGAAAAAGGAGCGTGGCCGAGTTAAGCCCCGCCCCCTCTCAGAAATCGATTTCCCATCAAAATTGGAAAAAGGGGCGTGGCCGAGTTAAGCCCCGCCCACTCTCAGATATCGATTTCCCATCAAAATTGGAAAAAGGGGCGTGGCCGAGTTAAGCCCCGCCCCCTCTCAGAAATCGATTTCCCATCAAAATTTGGAAAAAAGGGCGTGGCCGAGTTAAGCCCCGCCCCCTCTCAGAAATCGATTTCCCATCAAAATTTGAAAAAGGGGCGTGGCCGAGTTAAGCCCGTCCCCTTTCAGAAATCGATTTCCCATCAAAATTGGAAAAAGGGGCGTGGCCGAGTTAAGCCCCGCCCCCTCTCAGAAATCGATTTCCCATCAAAATTGGAAAAAGGGGCGTGGCCGAGTAAAGCCCCGCCCCCTCTCAGAAATCGATTTCCCATCAAAATTGGAAAAAGGGGCGTGGCCGAGTTAAGCCCCGCCCCCTCTCAGAAATCGATTTCCCATCAAAATTGGAAAAAGGGGCGTGGCCGAGTTAAGCCCCGCCCCCTCTCAGAAATCGATTTCCCATCAAAATTGGAAAAAGGGGCGTGGCCGAGTTAAGCCCCGCCCCCTCTCAGAAATCGATTTCCCATCAAAATTGGAAAAAGGGGCGTGACCGAGTTAAGCCCCGCCCCCTCTCAGAAATCGATTTCCCATCAAAATTGGAAAAAGGGGCGTGGCCGAGTTAAGCCCCGCCCCCTCTCAGAAATCGATTTCCCTACAAAATTGGAAAAAGGGGCGTGGCCGAGTTAAGCCCCGCCCCTCTCAGAAATCGATTTCCCATCAAAATTGGGAAAAGGGGCGTGGCCGAGTTAAGCCCCGCCCCCTCTCAGAAATCGATTTCCCATCAAAATTGGAAAAAGGGGCGTGGCCGAGTTAAGCCCCGCCCCTCTCAGAAATCGATTTCCCATCAAAATTGGAAAAAGGGGCGTGGCCGAGTTAAGCCCCGCCCACTCTCAGAAATCGATTTCCCATCAAAATTGGAAAAAGGGGCGTGGCCGAGTTAAGCCCCGCCCCCTCTCAGAAATCGATTTCCCATCAAAATTGGAAAAAGGGGCGTGGCCGAGTTAAGCCCCGCCCCCTCTCAGAAATCGATTTCCCATCAAAATTGGAAAAAGGGGCGTGGCCGAGTTAAGCCCCGCCCCTCTCAGAAATCGATTTCCCATCAAAATTGGAAAAAGGGGCGTGGCCGAGTTAAGCCCCGCCCCCTCTCAGAAATCGATTTCCCATCAAAATTGGAAAAAGGGGCGTGGCCGAGTTAAGCCCCGCCCCCTCTCAGAAATCGATTTCCCATCAAAATTGGAAAAAGGGGCGTGGCCGAGTTAAGCCCCGCCCCCTCTCAGAAATCGATTTCCCATCAAAATTGGAAAAAGGGGCGTGGCCGAGTTAAGCCCCGCCCCCTCTCAGAAATCGATTTCCCACCAAAATTGGAAAAAGGGGCGTGGCCGAGTTAAGCCCCGCCCCCTCTCAGAAATCGATTTCCCATCAAAATTGGAAAAAGGGGCGTGGCCGAGTTAAGCCCCGTCCCCTTTCAGAAATCGATTTCCCATCAAAATTGGAAAAAGGGGCGTGGCCGAGTTAAGCCCCGCCCACTCTCAGATATCGATTTCCCATCAAAATTGGAAAAAGGGGCGTGGCCGAGTTAAGCCCCGCCCCCTCTCAGAAATCGATTTCCCATCAAAATTTGGAAAAAAGGGCGTGGCCGAGTTAAGCCCCGCCCCCTCTCAGAAATCGATTTCCCATCAAAATTGGAAAAAGGGGCGTGGCCGAGTTAAGCCCCGCCCCCTCTCAGAAATCGATTTCCCATCAAAATTGGAAAAAGGGGCGTGGCCGAGTTAAGCCCCGCCCCCTCTCAGAAATCGATTTCCCATCAAAATTGGAAAAAGGGGCGTGGCCGAGTTAAGCCCCGCCCCCTCTCAGAAATCGATTTCCCATCAAAATTGGAAAAAGGGGCGTGGCCGAGTTAAGCCCCGCCCCCTCTCAGAAATCGATTTCCCATCAAAATTGGAAAAAGGGGCGTGGCCGAGTTAAGCCCCGCCCCTCTCAGAAATCGATTTCCCATCAAAATTGGAAAAAGGGGCGTGGCCGAGTTAAGCCCCGCCCCCTCTCAGAAATCGATTTCCCATCAAAATTGGAAAAAGGGGCGTGGCCGAGTTAAGCCCCGCCCCTCTCAGAAATCGATTTCCCATCAAAATTGGGAAAAGGGGCGTGGCCGAGTTAAGCCCCGCCCCCTCTCAGAAATCGATTTCCCATCAAAATTGGAAAAAGGGGCGTGGCCGAGTTAAGCCCCGCCCCTCTCAGAAATCGATTTCCCATCAAAATTGGAAAAAGGGGCGTGGCCGAGTTAAGCCCCGCCCACTCTCAGAAATCGATTTCCCATCAAAATTGGAAAAAGGGGCGTGGCCGAGTTAAGCCCCGCCCCCTCTCAGAAATCGATTTCCCATCAAAATTGGAAAAAGGGGCGTGGCCGAGTTAAGCCCCGCCCCCTCTCAGAAATCGATTTCCCATCAAAATTGGAAAAAGGGGCGTGGCCGAGTTAAGCCCCGCCCCCTCTCAGAAATCGATTTCCCATCAAAATTGGAAAAAGGGGCGTGGCCGAGTTAAGCCCCGCCCCCTCTCAGAAATCGATTTCCCATCAAAATTGGAAAAAGGGGCGTGGCCGAGTTAAGCCCCGCCCCCTCTCAGAAATCGATTTCCCATCAAAATTGGAAAAAGGGGCGTGGCCGAGTTAAGCCCCGCCCCCTCTCAGAAATCGATTTCCCATCAAAATTGGAAAAAGGGGCGTGGCCGAGTTAAGCCCCGCCCCCTCTCAGAAATCGATTTCCCATCAAAATTGGAAAAAGGGGCGTGGCCGAGTTAAGCCCCGCCCCCTCTCAGAAATCGATTTCCCATCAAAATTTGAAAAAGGGGCGTGGCCGAGTTAAGCCCCGCCCCCTCTCAGAAATCGATTTCCCACCAAAATTGGAAAAAGGGGCGTGGCCGAGTTAAGCCCCGCCGCCTCTCAGAAATCGATTTCCCATCAAAATTGGAAAAAGGGGCGTGGCCGAGTTAAGCCCCGCCCCCTCTCAGAAATCGATTTCCCATCAAAATTGGAAAAAGGGGCGTGGCCGAGTTAAGCCCCGCCCCCTCTCATAAATCGATTTCCCGTCAAAATTGGAAAAAGGGGCGTGGCCGAGTTAAGCCCCGCCCCCTCTCAGAAATCGATTTCCCATCAAAATTGGAAAAAGGGGCGTGGCCGAGTTAAGCCCCGCCCCTCTCAGAAATCGATTTCCCATCAAAATTGGAAAAAGGGGCGTGGCCGAGTTAAGCCCCGCCCCCTCTCAGAAATCGATTTCCCATCAAAATTGGAAAAAGGGGCGTGGCCGAGTTAAGCCCCGCCCCCTCTCAGAAATCGATTTCCCATCAAAATTGGAAAAAGGGGCGTGGCCGAGTTAAGCCCCGCCCCCTCTCAGAAATCGATTTCCCATCAAAATTGGAATAAGGGGCGTGGCCGAGTTAAGCCCCGCCCCCTCTCAGAAATCGATTTCCCATCAAAATTGGAAAAAGGGGCGTGGCCGAGTTAAGCCCCGCCCCCTCTCAGAAATCGATTTCCCATCAAAATTGGAAAAAGGGGCGTGGCCGAGTTAAGCCCCGCCCCTTCTCAGAAATCGATTTCCCATCAAAATTTGAAAAAGGGGCGTGGCCGAGTTAAGCCCCGCCCCCTCTCAGAAATCGATTTCCCACCAAAATTGGAATAAGGGGCGTGGCCGAGTTAAGCCCCGCCCCCTCTCAGAAATCGATTTCCCATCAAAATTGGAAAAAGGGGCGTGGCCGAGTTAAGCCCCGCCCCCTCTCAGAAATCGATTTCCCATCAAAATTGGAAAAAGGGGCGTGGCCGAGTTAAGCCCCGCCCACTCTCAGATATCGATTTCCCATCAAAATTGGAAAAAGGGGCGTGGCCGAGTTAAGCCCCGCCCCCTCTCAGAAATCGATTTCCCATCAAAATTGGAAAAAGGGGCGTGGCCGAGTTAAGCCCCGCCCCCTCTCAGAAATCGATTTCCCATCAAAATTGGAAAAAGGGGCGTGGCCGAGTTAAGCCCCGCCCACTCTCAGATATCGATTTCCCATCAAAATTGGAAAAAGGGGCGTGGCCGAGTTAAGCCCCGCCCACTCTCAGATATCGATTTCCCATCAAAATTGGAAAAACGGGCGTGGCCGAGTTAAGCCCCGCCCCCTCTCAGAAATCGATTTCCCATCAAAATTGGAAAAAGGGGCGTGGCCGAGTTAAGCCCCGCCCCCTCTCAGAAATCGATTTCCCATCAAAATTGGAAAAAGGGGCGTGGCCGAGTTAAGCCCCGCCCCCTCTCAGAAATCGATTTCCCATCAAAATTGGAAAAAGGGGCGTGGCCGAGTTAAGCCCCGCCCACTCTCAGATATCGATTTCCCATCAAAATTGGAAAAAGGGGCGTGGCCGAGTTAAGCCCCGCCCCCTCTCAGAAATCGATTTCCCATCAAAATTTGGAAAAAAGGGCGTGGCCGAGTTAAGCCCCGCCCCCTCTCAGAAATCGATTTCCCATCAAAATTTGAAAAAGGGGCGTGGCCGAGTTAAGCCCGTCCCCTTTCAGAAATCGATTTCCCATCAAAATTGGAAAAAGGGGCGTGGCCGAGTTAAGCCCCGCCCCCTCTCAGAAATCGATTTCCCATCAAAATTGGAAAAAGGGGCGTGGCCGAGTTAAGCCCCGCCCCCTCTCAGAAATCGATTTCCCATCAAAATTGGAAAAAGGGGCGTGGCCGAGTAAAGCCCCGCCCCCTCTCAGAAATCGATTTCCCATCAAAATTGGAAAAAGGGGCGTGGCCGAGTTAAGCCCCGCCCCCTCTCAGAAATCGATTTCCCATCAAAATTGGAAAAAGGGGCGTGGCCGAGTTAAGCCCCGCCCCCTCTCAGAAATCGATTTCCCATCAAAATTGGAAAAAGGGGCGTGGCCGAGTTAAGCCCCGCCCCCTCTCAGAAATCGATTTCCCATCAAAATTGGAAAAAGGGGCGTGGCCGAGTTAAGCCCCGCCCCCTCTCAGAAATCGATTTCCCATCAAAATTGGAAAAAGGGGCGTGGCCGAGTTAAGCCCCGCCCCCTCTCAGAAATCGATTTCCCATCAAAATTGGAAAAAGGGGCGTGGCCGAGTTAAGCCCCGCCCCTCTCAGAAATCGATTTCCCATCAAAATTGGAAAAAGGGGCGTGGCCGAGTTAAGCCCCGCCCCCTCTCAGAAATCGATTTCCCATCAAAATTGGAAAAAGGGGCGTGGCCGAGTTAAGCCCCGCCCCCTCTCAGAAATCGATTTCCCATCAAAATTGGAAAAAGGGGCGTGGCCGAGTTAAGCCCCGCCCACTCTCAGAAATCGATTTCCCATCAAAATTGGAAAAAGGGGCGTGGCCGAGTTAAGCCCCGCCCCCTCTCAGAAATCGATTTCCCATCAAAATTGGAAAAAGGGGCGTGGCCGAGTTAAGCCCCGCCCCCTCTCAGAAATCGATTTCCCATCAAAATTTGAAAAAGGGGCGTGGCCGAGTTAAGCCCCGCCCCCTCTCAGAAACCGATTTCCAACCAAAATTGGAATAAGGGGCGTGGCCGAGTTAAGCCCCGCCCCCTCTCAGAAATCGATTTCCCATCAAAATTGGAAAAAGGGGCGTGGCCGAGTTAAGCCCCGCCCCCTCTCAGAAATCGATTTCCCATCAAAATTGGAAAAAGGGGCGTGGCCGAATTAAGCCCCGCCCCCTCTCAGAAATCGATTTCCCATCAAAATTGGAAAAAGGGGCGTGGCCGAGTTAAACCCCGCCCCCTCTCAGAAATCGATTTCCCATCAAAATTGGAAAAAGGGGCGTGGCCGAGTTAAGCCCCGCCCCCTCTCAGAAATCGATTTCCCATCAAAATTGGAAAAAGGGGCGTGGCCGAGTTAAGCCCCGCCCCCTCTCAGAAATCGATTTCCCATCAAAATTGGAAAAAGGGGCGTGGCCGAGTAAAGCCCCGCCCCCTCTCAGAAATCGATTTCCCATCAAAATTGGAAAAAGGGGCGTGGCCGAGTTAAGCCCCGCCCCCTCTCAGAAATCGATTTCCCATCAAAATTGGAAAAAGGGGCGTGGCCGAGTTAAGCCCCGCCCCCTCTCAGAAATCGATTTCCCATCAAAATTGGAAAAAGGGGCGTGGCCGAGTTAAGCCCCGCCCCCTCTCAGAAATCGATTTCCCATCAAAATTGGAAAAAGGGGCGTGGCCGAGTTAAGCCCCGCCCCCTCTCAGAAATCGATTTCCCATCAAAATTGGAAAAAGGGGCGTGGCCGAGTTAAGCCCCGCCCCCTCTCAGAAATCGATTTCCCATCAAAATTGGAAAAAGGGGCGTGGCCGAGTTAAGCCCCGCCCCTCTCAGAAATCGATTTCCCATCAAAATTGGAAAAAGGGGCGTGGCCGAGTTAAGCCCCGCCCCCTCTCAGAAATCGATTTCCCATCAAAATTGGAAAAAGGGGCGTGGCCGAGTTAAGCCCCGCCCCCTCTCAGAAATCGATTTCCCATCAAAATTGGAAAAAGGGGCGTGGCCGAGTTAAGCCCCGCCCACTCTCAGAAATCGATTTCCCATCAAAATTGGAAAAAGGGGCGTGGCCGAGTTAAGCCCCGCCCCCTCTCAGAAATCGATTTCCCATCAAAATTGGAAAAAGGGGCGTGGCCGAGTTAAGCCCCGCCCCCTCTCAGAAATCGATTTCCCATCAAAATTTGAAAAAGGGGCGTGGCCGAGTTAAGCCCCGCCCCCTCTCAGAAACCGATTTCCAACCAAAATTGGAATAAGGGGCGTGGCCGAGTTAAGCCCCGCCCCCTCTCAGAAATCGATTTCCATCAAAATTGGAAAAAGGGGCGTGGCCGAGTTAAGCCCCGCCCCCTCTCAGAAATCGATTTCCCATCAAAATTGGAAAAAGGGGCGTGGCCGAATTAAGCCCCGCCCCCTCTCAGAAATCGATTTCCCATCAAAATTGGAAAAAGGGGCGTGGCCGAGTTAAACCCCGCCCCCTCTCAGAAATCGATTTCCCATCAAAATTGGAAAAAGGGGCGTGGCCGAGTTAAGCCCCGCCCCCTCTCAGAAATCGATTTCCCATCAAAATTGGAAAAAGGGGCGTGGCCGAGTTAAGCCCCGCCCACTCTCAGAAATCGATTTCCCATCAAAATTGGAAAAAGGGGCGTGGCCGAGTTAAGCCCCGCCCCCTCTCAGAAATCGATTTCCCATCAAAATTGGAAAAAGGGGCGTGGCCGAGTTAAGCCCCGCCCCCTCTCAGAAATCGATTTCCCATCAAAATTGGAAAAAGGGGCGTGGCCGAGTTAAGCCCCGCCCCCTCTCATAAATCGATTTCCCATCAAAATTGGAAAAAGGGGCGTGGCCGAGTTAAGCCCCGCCCCCTCTCAGAAATCGATTTCCCATCAAAATTGGAAAAAGGGGCGTGGCCGAGTTAAGCCCCGCCCCCTCTCAGAAATCGATTTCCCATCAAAATTGGAAAAAGGGGCGTGGCCGAGTTAAGCCCCGCCGCCTCTCAGAAATCGATTTCCCATCAAAATTGGAAAAAGGGGCGTGGCCGAGTTAAGCCCCGCCCCCTCTCAGAAATCGATTTCCCATCAAAATTGGAAAAAGGGGCGTGGCCGAGTTAAGCCCCGCCCACTCTCAGATATCGATTTCCCGTCAAAATTGGAAAAAGGGGCGTGGCCGAGTTAAGCCCCGCCCCCTCTCAGAAATCGATTTCCCATCAAAATTGGAAAAAGGGGCGTGGCCGAGTTAAGCCCCGCCCCCTCTCAGAAATCGATTTCCCATCAAAATTGGAAAAAGGGGCGTGGCCGAGTTAAGCCCCGCCCCCTCTCAGAAATCCATTTTCCCATCAAAATTGGAAAAAGGGGCGTGGCCGAGTTAAGCCCCGCCCCCTCTCAGAAATCGATTTCCCATCAAAATTGGAAAAAGGGGCGTGGCCGAGTTAAGCCCCGCCCCCTCTCAGAAATCGATTTCCCATCAAAATTTGAAAAAGGGGCGTGGCCGAGTTAAGCCCCGCCCCCTCTCAGAAATCGATTTCCCACCAAAATTGGAATAAGGGGCGTGGCCGAGTTAAGCCCCGCCCCCTCTCAGAAATCGATTTCCCATCAAAATTGGAAAAAGGGGCGTGGCCGAGTTAAGCCCCGCCCCCTCTCAGAAATCGATTTCCCATCAAAATTGGAAAAAGGGGCGTGGCCGAGTTAAGCCCCGCCCCTCTCAGAAATCGATTTCCCATCAAAATTGGAAAAAGGGGCGTGGCCGAGTTAAGCCCCGCCCCCTCTCAGAAATCGATTTCCCATCAAAATTGGAAAAAGGGGCGTGGCCGAGTTAAGCCCCGCCCCCTCTCAGAAATCGATTTCCCATCAAAATTGGAAAAAGGGGCGTGGCCGAGTTAAGCCCCGCCCCCCCTCAGAAATCGATTTCCCATCAAAATTGGAAAAAGGGGCGTGGCCGAGTTAAGCCCCGCCCCCTCTCAGAAATCGATTTCCCATCAAAATTGGAAAAAGGGGCGTGGCCGAGTTAAGCCCCGCCCCCTCTCAGAAATCGATTTCCCATCAAAATTTGAAAAAGGGGCGTGGCCGAGTTAAGCCCCGCCCCCTCTCAGAAATCGATTTCCCACCAAAATTGGAATAAGGGGCGTGGCCGAGTTAAGCCCCGCCCCCTCTCAGAAATCGATTTCCCATCAAAATTGGAAAAAGGGGCGTGGCCGAGTTAAGCCCCGCCCCCTCTCAGAAATCGATTTCCCATCAAAATTGGAAAAAGGGGCGTGGCCGAGTTAAGCCCCGCCCCCTCTCAGAAATCGATTTCCCACCAAAATTGGAATAAGGGGCGTGGCCGAGTTAAGCCCCGCCCCCTCTCAGAAATCGATTTCCCATCAAAATTGGAAAAAGGGGCGTGGCCGAGTTAAGCCCCGCCCCCTCTCAGAAATCGATTTCCCATCAAAATTGGAAAAAGGGGCGTGGCCGAGTTAAGCCCCGCCCACTCTCAGATATCGATTTCCCATCAAAATTGGAAAAAGGGGCGTGGCCGAGTTAAGCCCCGCCCCCTCTCAGAAATCGATTTCCC
Organism: Chrysopilus asiliformis; assembly: GCA_964034945.1. Taxonomy (NCBI): domain Eukaryota; kingdom Metazoa; phylum Arthropoda; class Insecta; order Diptera; family Rhagionidae; genus Chrysopilus; species Chrysopilus asiliformis. The sequence goes on along the minus strand of OZ035961.1, from coordinate 60,525,737 downwards.
ATCAAAATTGGAAAAAGGGGCGTGGCCGAGTTAAGCCCCGCCCCCTCTCAGAAATCGATTTCCCATCAAAATTGGAAAAAGGGGCGTGGCCGAGTTAAGCCCCGCCCACTCTCAGATATCGATTTCCCATCAAAATTGGAAAAAGGGGCGTGGCCGAGTTAAGCCCCGCCCACTCTCAGATATCGATTTCCCATCAAAATTGGAAAAACGGGCGTGGCCGAGTTAAGCCCCGCCCCCTCTCAGAAATCGATTTCCCATCAAAATTGGAAAAAGGGGCGTGGCCGAGTTAAGCCCCGCCCCCTCTCAGAAATCGATTTCCCATCAAAATTGGAAAAAGGGGCGTGGCCGAGTTAAGCCCCGCCCCCTCTCAGAAATCGATTTCCCATCAAAATTGGAAAAAGGGGCGTGGCCGAGTTAAGCCCCGCCCACTCTCAGATATCGATTTCCCATCAAAATTGGAAAAAGGGGCGTGGCCGAGTTAAGCCCCGCCCCCTCTCAGAAATCGATTTCCCATCAAAATTTGGAAAAAAGGGCGTGGCCGAGTTAAGCCCCGCCCCCTCTCAGAAATCGATTTCCCATCAAAATTTGAAAAAGGGGCGTGGCCGAGTTAAGCCCGTCCCCTTTCAGAAATCGATTTCCCATCAAAATTGGAAAAAGGGGCGTGGCCGAGTTAAGCCCCGCCCCCTCTCAGAAATCGATTTCCCATCAAAATTGGAAAAAGGGGCGTGGCCGAGTTAAGCCCCGCCCCCTCTCAGAAATCGATTTCCCATCAAAATTGGAAAAAGGGGCGTGGCCGAGTAAAGCCCCGCCCCCTCTCAGAAATCGATTTCCCATCAAAATTGGAAAAAGGGGCGTGGCCGAGTTAAGCCCCGCCCCCTCTCAGAAATCGATTTCCCATCAAAATTGGAAAAAGGGGCGTGGCCGAGTTAAGCCCCGCCCCCTCTCAGAATCGATTTCCCATCAAAATTGGAAAAAGGGGCGTGGCCGAGTTAAGCCCCGCCCCCTCTCAGAAATCGATTTCCCATCAAAATTGGAAAAAAGGGGCGTGGCCGAGTTAAGCCCCGCCCCCTCTCAGAAATCGATTTCCCATCAAAATTGGAAAAAGGGGCGTGGCCGAGTTAAGCCCCGCCCCCTCTCAGAAATCGATTTCCCATCAAAATTGGAAAAAGGGGCGTGGCCGAGTTAAGCCCCGCCCCTCTCAGAAATCGATTTCCCATCAAAATTGGAAAAAGGGGCGTGGCCGAGTTAAGCCCCGCCCCCTCTCAGAAATCGATTTCCCATCAAAATTGGAAAAAGGGGCGTGGCCGAGTTAAGCCCCGCCCCCTCTCAGAAATCGATTTCCCATCAAAATTGGAAAAAGGGGCGTGGCCGAGTTAAGCCCCGCCCACTCTCAGAAATCGATTTCCCATCAAAATTGGAAAAAGGGGCGTGGCCGAGTTAAGCCCCGCCCCCTCTCAGAAATCGATTTCCCATCAAAATTGGAAAAAGGGGCGTGGCCGAGTTAAGCCCCGCCCCCTCTCAGAAATCGATTTCCCATCAAAATTTGAAAAAGGGGCGTGGCCGAGTTAAGCCCCGCCCCCTCTCAGAACCGATTTCCAACCAAAATTGGAATAAGGGGCGTGGCCGAGTTAAGCCCCGCCCCCTCTCAGAAATCGATTTCCCATCAAAATTGGAAAAAGGGGCGTGGCCGAGTTAAGCCCCGCCCCCTCTCAGAAATCGATTTCCCATCAAATTGGAAAAAGGGGCGTGGCCGAATTAAGCCCCGCCCCCTCTCAGAAATCGATTTCCCATCAAAATTGGAAAAAGGGGCGTGGCCGAGTTAAACCCCGCCCCCTCTCAGAAATCGATTTCCCATCAAAATTGGAAAAAGGGGCGTGGCCGAGTTAAGCCCCGCCCCCTCTCAGAAATCGATTTCCCATCAAAATTGGAAAAAGGGGCGTGGCCGAGTTAAGCCCCGCCCCCTCTCAGAAATCGATTTCCCATCAAAATTGGAAAAAGGGGCGTGGCCGAGTAAAGCCCCGCCCCCTCTCAGAAATCGATTTCCCATCAAAATTGGAAAAAGGGGCGTGGCCGAGTTAAGCCCCGCCCCCTCTCAGAAATCGATTTCCCATCAAAATTGGAAAAAGGGGCGTGGCCGAGTTAAGCCCCGCCCCTCTCAGAAATCGATTTCCCATCAAAATTGGAAAAAGGGGCGTGGCCGAGTTAAGCCCCGCCCCCTCTCAGAAATCGATTTCCCATCAAAATTGGAAAAAGGGGCGTGGCCGAGTTAAGCCCCGCCCCCTCTCAGAAATCGATTTCCCATCAAAATTGGAAAAAGGGGCGTGGCCGAGTTAAGCCCCGCCCCCTCTCAGAAATCGATTTCCCATCAAAATTGGAAAAAGGGGCGTGGCCGAGTTAAGCCCCGCCCCTCTCAGAAATCGATTTCCCATCAAAATTGGAAAAAGGGGCGTGGCCGAGTTAAGCCCCGCCCCCTCTCAGAAATCGATTTCCCATCAAAATTGGAAAAAGGGGCGTGGCCGAGTTAAGCCCCGCCCCCTCTCAGAAATCGATTTCCCATCAAAATTGGAAAAAGGGGCGTGGCCGAGTTAAGCCCCGCCCACTCTCAGAAATCGATTTCCCATCAAAATTGGAAAAAGGGGCGTGGCCGAGTTAAGCCCCGCCCCCTCTCAGAAATCGATTTCCCATCAAAATTGGAAAAAGGGGCGTGGCCGAGTTAAGCCCCGCCCCCTCTCAGAAATCGATTTCCCATCAAAATTTGAAAAAGGGGCGTGGCCGAGTTAAGCCCCGCCCCCTCTCAGAAACCGATTTCCAACCAAAATTGGAATAAGGGGCGTGGCCGAGTTAAGCCCCGCCCCCTCTCAGAAATCGATTTCCATCAAAATTGGAAAAAGGGGCGTGGCCGAGTTAAGCCCCGCCCCCTCTCAGAAATCGATTTCCCATCAAAATTGGAAAAAGGGGCGTGGCCGAATTAAGCCCCGCCCCCTCTCAGAAATCGATTTCCCATCAAAATTGGAAAAAGGGGCGTGGCCGAGTTAAACCCCGCCCCCTCTCAGAAATCGATTTCCCATCAAAATTGGAAAAAGGGGCGTGGCCGAGTTAAGCCCCGCCCCCTCTCAGAAATCGATTTCCCATCAAAATTGGAAAAAGGGGCGTGGCCGAGTTAAGCCCCGCCCACTCTCAGAAATCGATTTCCCATCAAAATTGGAAAAAGGGGCGTGGCCGAGTTAAGCCCCGCCCCCTCTCAGAAATCGATTTCCCATCAAAATTGGAAAAAGGGGCGTGGCCGAGTTAAGCCCCGCCCCCTCTCAGAAATCGATTTCCCATCAAAATTGGAAAAAGGGGCGTGGCCGAGTTAGAGCCCCGCCCCCTCTCATAAATCGATTTCCCATCAAAATTGGAAAAAGGGGCGTGGCCGAGTTAAGCCCCGCCCCCTCTCGAAATCGATTTCCCATCAAAATTGGAAAAAGGGGCGTGGCCGAGTTAAGCCCCGCCCCCTCTCAGAAATCGATTTCCCATCAAAATTGGAAAAAGGGGCGTGGCCGAGTTAAGCCCCGCCGCCTCTCAGAAATCGATTTCCCATCAAAATTGGAAAAAGGGGCGTGGCCGAGTTAAGCCCCGCCCCCTCTCAGAAATCGATTTCCCATCAAAATTGGAAAAAGGGGCGTGGCCGAGTTAAGCCCCGCCCACTCTCAGATATCGATTTCCCGTCAAAATTGGAAAAAGGGGCGTGGCCGAGTTAAGCCCCGCCCCCTCTCAGAAATCGATTTCCCATCAAAATTGGAAAAAGGGGCGTGGCCGAGTTAAGCCCCGCCCCCTCTCAGAAATCGATTTCCCATCAAAATTGGAAAAAGGGGCGTGGCCGAGTTAAGCCCCGCCCCCTCTCAGAAATCCATTTTCCCATCAAAATTGGAAAAAGGGGCGTGGCCGAGTTAAGCCCCGCCCCCTCTCAGAAATCGATTTCCCATCAAAATTGGAAAAAGGGGCGTGGCCGAGTTAAGCCCCGCCCCCTCTCAGAAATCGATTTCCCATCAAAATTTGAAAAAGGGGCGTGGCCGAGTTAAGCCCCGCCCCCTCTCAGAAATCGATTTCCCACCAAAATTGGAATAAGGGGCGTGGCCGAGTTAAGCCCCGCCCCCTCTCAGAAATCGATTTCCCATCAAAATTGGAAAAAGGGGCGTGGCCGAGTTAAGCCCCGCCCCCTCTCAGAAATCGATTTCCCATCAAAATTGGAAAAAGGGGCGTGGCCGAGTTAAGCCCCGCCCCTCTCAGAAATCGATTTCCCATCAAAATTGGAAAAAGGGGCGTGGCCGAGTTAAGCCCCGCCCCCTCTCAGAAATCGATTTCCCATCAAAATTGGAAAAAGGGGCGTGGCCGAGTTAAGCCCCGCCCCCTCTCAGAAATCGATTTCCCATCAAAATTGGAAAAAGGGGCGTGGCCGAGTTAAGCCCCGCCCCCCCTCAGAAATCGATTTCCCATCAAAATTGGAAAAAGGGGCGTGGCCGAGTTAAGCCCCGCCCCCTCTCAGAAATCGATTTCCCATCAAAATTGGAAAAAGGGGCGTGGCCGAGTTAAGCCCCGCCCCCTCTCAGAAATCGATTTCCCATCAAAATTTGAAAAAGGGGCGTGGCCGAGTTAAGCCCCGCCCCCTCTCAGAAATCGATTTCCCACCAAAATTGGAATAAGGGGCGTGGCCGAGTTAAGCCCCGCCCCCTCTCAGAAATCGATTTCCCATCAAAATTGGAAAAAGGGGCGTGGCCGAGTTAAGCCCCGCCCCCTCTCAGAAATCGATTTCCCATCAAAATTGGAAAAAGGGGCGTGGCCGAGTTAAGCCCCGCCCCCTCTCAGAAATCGATTTCCCACCAAAATTGGAATAAGGGGCGTGGCCGAGTTAAGCCCCGCCCCCTCTCAGAAATCGATTTCCCATCAAAATTGGAAAAAGGGGCGTGGCCGAGTTAAGCCCCGCCCCCTCTCAGAAATCGATTTCCCATCAAAATTGGAAAAAGGGGCGTGGCCGAGTTAAGCCCCGCCCACTCTCAGATATCGATTTCCCATCAAAATTGGAAAAAGGGGCGTGGCCGAGTTAAGCCCCGCCCCCTCTCAGAAATCGATTTCCCATCAAAATTGGAAAAAGGGGCGTGGCCGAGTTAAGCCCCGCCCCCTCTCAGAAATCGATTTCCCATCAAAATTTGAAAAAGGGGCGTGGCCGAGTTAACCCTTTCGGTACATGTTTTTTTCTGTGGGTTTTAAAAATACTCTGTATACAAATTAATGATTTTTAAGCTATTAGTATTCATTTAAAACAAAAAAAAAATTGAAAAAAAAATTAAAATTTTTATTTTTTTTCAAATACGTCCACTGTGGTCCAGCTTTTTACTCAAAAAATCAAAATTGGGTCAAAAATGCACTTAATGGTGCACTGAATGAGAATAGAGTGTTGAAAATAAATAAATAATAAGACAATTAAAATTTTTTAGCATGATGCCATATGGCATCAAAATACCGAAAGGGTTAAGCCCCGTCCCCTTTCAGAAATCGATTTCCCATCAAAATTGGAAAAAGGGGCGTGGCCGAGTTAAGCCCCGCCCCCTCTCATAAATCGATTTCCCGTCAAAATTGGAAAAAGGGGCGTGGCCGAGTTAAGCCCCGCCCCCTCTCAGAAATCGATTTCCCATCAAAATTGGAAAAAGGGGCGTGGCCGAGTTAAGCCCCGCCCCCTCTCAGAAATCGATTTCCCATCAAAATTGGAAAAAGGGGCGTGGCCGAGTTAAGCCCCGCCGCCTCTCAGAAATCGATTTCCCATCAAAATTGGAAAAAGGGGCGTGGCCGAGTTAAGCCCCGCCCCCTCTCAGAAATCGATTTCCCATCAAAATTGGAAAAAGGGGCGTGGCCGAGTTAAGCCCCGCCCCCTCTCATAAATCGATTTCCCGTCAAAATTGGAAAAAGGGGCGTGGCCGAGTTAAGCCCCGCCCCCTCTCAGAAATCGATTTCCCATCAAAATTGGAAAAAGGGGCGTGGCCGAGTTAAGCCCCGCCCCCTCTCAGAAATCGATTTCCCATCAAAATTGGAAAAAGGGGCGTGGCCGAGTTAAGCCCCGCCCCCTCTCAGAAATCCATTTTCCCATCAAAATTGGAAAAAGGGGCGTGGCCGAGTTAAGCCCCGCCCCCTCTCAGAAATCGATTTCCCATCAAAATTGGAAAAAGGGGCGTGGCCGAGTTAAGCCCCGCCCCCTCTCAGAAATCGATTTCCCATCAAAATTTGAAAAAGGGGCGTGGCCGAGTTAAGCCCCGCCCCCTCTCAGAAATCGATTTCCCACCAAAATTGGAATAAGGGGCGTGGCCGAGTTAAGCCCCGCCCCCTCTCAGAAATCGATTTCCCATCAAAATTGGAAAAAGGGGCGTGGCCGAGTTAAGCCCCGCCCCCTCTCAGAAATCGATTTCCCATCAAAATTGGAAAAAGGGGCGTGGCCGAGTTAAGCCCCGCCCACTCTCAGATATCGATTTCCCATCAAAATTTGAAAAAGGGGCGTGGCCGAGTTAAGCCCCGCCCCCTCTCAGAAATCGATTTCCCATCAAAATTGGAAAAAGGGGCGTGGCCGAGTTAAGCCCCGCCCCCTCTCAGAAATCGATTTCCCATCAAAATTGGAAAAAGGGGCATGGCCGAGTTAAGCCCCGCCCACTCTCAGATATCGATTTCCCATCAAAATTGGAAAAAGGGGCGTGGCCGAGTTAAGCCCCGCCCCCTCTCAGAAATCGATTTCCCATCAAAATTTGGAAAAAAGGGCGTGGCCAAGTTAAGCCCCGCCCCCTCTCAGAAATCGATTTCCCATCAAAATTGGAAAAAGGGGCGTGGCCGAGTTAAGCCCCGCCCCCTCTCAGAAATCGATTTCCCATCAAAATTGGAAAAAAGGGGCGTGGCCGAGTTAAGCCCCGCCCCCTCTCAGAAATCGATTTCCCATCAAAATTGGAAAAAGGGGCGTGGCCGAGTTAAGCCCCGCCCACTCTCAGATATCGATTTCCCATCAAAATTGGAAAAACGGGCGTGGCCGAGTTAAGCCCCGCCCCCTCTCAGAAATCGATTTCCCATCAAAATTGGAAAAAGGGGCGTGGCCGAGTTAAGCCCCGCCCCCTCTCAGAAATCGATTTCCCATCAAAATTGGAAAAAGGGGCGTGGCCGAGTTAAGCCGCGCCCACTCTCAGAAATCGATTTCCCATCAAAATTGGAAAAAGGGGCGTGGCCGAGTTAAGCCCCGCCCACTCTCAGATATCGATTTCCCATCAAAATTGGAAAAAGGGGCGTGGCCGAGTTAAGCCCCGCCCCCTCTCAGAAATCGATTTCCCATCAAAATTTGAAAAAAGGGAGTGGCCGAGTTAAGCCCCGTCCCCTTTCAGAAATCGATTTCCCATCAAAATTGGAAAAAGGGGCGTGGCCGAGTTAAGCCCCGCCCCCTCTCAGAAATCGATTTCCCATCAAAATTGGAAAAAGGGGCGTGGCCGAGTTAAGCCCCGCCCGCTCTCAGAAATCGATTTCCCATCAAAATTGGAAAAAGGGGCGTGGCCGAGTTAAGCCCCGCCCCCTCTCAGAAATCGATTTCCCATCAAAATTGGAAAAAGGGGCGTGGCCGAGTTAAGCCCCGCCCCCTCTCAGAAATCGATTTCCCATCAAAATTGGAAAAAGGGGCGTGGCCGAGTGAAGCCCCGCCCCTCTCAGAAATCGATTTCAAATCGAAAATTAGAAAAAGGGGCGTGGCCGAGTTAAGCCCCGCCCACTCTCAGAAATCGATTTCCCATCAAAATTGGAAAAAGTGGCGTGGCCGAGTTAAGCCCCGCCCCCTTTCAGAAATCGATTTCCCATCAAAATTGGAAAAAAGGGCGTGGTCGAGTTAAGCCCCGCCCCCTATCAGAAATCGATTTCCCATCAAAATTGGAAAAAGGGGCGTGGCCGAGTTAAGCCCCGCCCCCTCTCAGAAATCGATTTCCCATCAAAATTGGAAAAAGGGGCGTGGCCAAGTTAAGCCCCGCCCCTCTCAGAAATCGGTTTCCCATCAAAATTGGAAAAAGGGGCGTGGCCGAGTGAAGCCCCGCCCCTCTCAGAAATCGATTTCCCATCAAAATTGGAAAAAGGGGCGTGGCCGAGTTAAGCCCCGCCCACTCTCAGATATCGATTTCCCATCAAAATTGGAAAAAGGGGCGTGGCCGAGTTAAGCCCTGCCCCCTCTCAGAAATCGATTTCCCATCAAAATTGGAAAAAGGGGCGTGGCCGAGTTAAGCCCCGCCCCCTCTCAGAAATCGATTTCCCATCAAAATTGGAAAAAGGGGCGTGGCCGAGTTAAGCCCCGCCCCCTTTCAGAAATCGATTTCCCATCAAAATTGGAAAAAGGGGCGTGGTCGAGTTAAGCCCCGCCCCCTCTCAGAAATCGGTTTCCCGTCAAAATTGGAAAAAGGGGCGTGGCCAAGTTAAGCCCCGCCCCCTCTCAGAAATCGGTTTCCCATCAAAATTGGAAAAAGGGGCGTGGCCGAGTTAAACCCCGCCCCCTCTCAGAAATCGATTCCCATCAAAATTGGAAAAAGGAGCGTGGCCGAGTTAAGCCCCGCCCCCTCTCAGAAATCGATTTCCCATCAAAATTGGAAAAAGGGGCGTGGCCGAGTGAAGCCCCGCCCCTCTCAGAAATCGATTTCCCATCAAAATTGGAAAAAGGGGCGTGGCCGAGTTAAGCCCCGTCCACTCTCAGATATCGATTTCCCATCAAAATTGGAAAAAGGGGCGTGGCCGAGTTAAGCCCTGCCCCCTCTCAGAAATCGATTTCCCATCAAAATTGGAAAAGGGGCGTGGCCGAGTAAAGCCCCGCCCACTCTCAGTATCGATTTCCCATCAAAATTGGAAAAAGGGGCGTGGCCGAGTTAAGCCCTGCCCCCTCTCAGAAATCGATTTCCCATCAAAATTGGAAAAAGGGGCGTGGCCAAGTTAAGCCCCGCCCCCTCTCAGAAATCGGTTTCCCGTCAAAATTGGAAAAAGGGGCGTGGCCGAGTTAAACCCCGCCCCCTCTCAGAAATCGATTTCCCATCAAAATTGGAAAAAGGAGCGTGGCCGAGTTAAGCCCCGCCCCCTCTCAGAAATCGATTTCCCATCAAAATTGGAAAACGGGGCGTGGCCAAGTTAAGCCCCGCCCCCTCTCAGAAATCGGTTTCCCGTCAAAATTGGAAAAAGGGGCGTGGCCAAGTTAAGCCCCGCCTCCTCTCAGAAATCGGTTTCCCATCAAAATTGGAAAAAGGGGCGTGGCCGAGTTAAACCCCGCCCCCTCTCAGAAATCGATTTCCCATCAAAATTGGAAAAAGGAGCGTGGCCGAGTTAAGCCCCGCCCCCTCTCAGAAATCGATTTCCCATCAAAATTGGAAAAAGGGGCGTGGCCGAGTTAAGCCCTGCCCCCTCTCAGAAATCGATTTCCCATCAAAATTGGAAAAAGGGGCGTGGCCGAGTTAAGCCCCGCCCCTCTCTGAAATCGGTTTCCCATCAAAATTGGAAAAAGGGGCGTGGCCGAGTGAAGCCCCGCCCCTCTCAGAAATCGATTTCCCATCAAAATTGGAAAAAGGGGCGTGGCCGAGTTAAGCCCCGCCCCCTTTCAGAAATCGATTTCCCATCAAAATTGGAAAAAGGGGCGTGGTCGAGTTAAGCCCCGCCCCCTATCAGAAATCGATTTCCCATCAAAATTGGAAAAAGGGGCGTGGCCGAGTTAAGCCCCGCCCCCTCTCAGAAATCGATTTCCCATCAAAATTGGAAAAAGGGGCGTGGCCGAGTTAAGCCCCGCCCCCTCTCAGAAATCGATTTCCCATCAAAATTGGAAAAAGGGGCGTGGCCGAGTTAAGCCCCGCCCCTTTCAGAAATCGATTTCCCATCAAAATTGGAAAAAGGGGCGTGGCCGAGTTAAGCCCCGCCCACTCTCAGATATCGATTTCCCATCAAAATTGGAAAAACGGGCGTGGCCGAGTTAAGCCCCGCCCCCTCTCAGAAATCGATTTCCCATCAAAATTGGAAAAAGGGGCGTGGCCGAGTTAAGCCCCGCCCCCTCTCAGAAATCGATTTCCCATCAAAATTGGAAAAAGGGGCGTGGCCGAGTTAAGCCCCGCCCCCTCTCAGAAATCGATTTCCCATCAAAATTGGAAAAAGGGGCGTGGCCGAGTTAAGCCCCGCCCACTCTCAGATATCGATTTCCCATCAAAATTGGAAAAACGGGCGTGGCCGAGTTAAGCCCCGCCCCCTCTCAGAAATCGATTTCCCATCAAAATTGGAAAAAGGGGCGTGGCCGAGTTAAGCCCCGCCCCCTCTCAGAAATCGATTTCCCATCAAAATTGGAAAAAGGGGCGTGGCCGAGTTAAGCCCCGCCCCCTCTCATAAATCGATTTCCCATCAAAATTGGAAAAAGGGGCGTGGCCGAGTTAAGCCCCGCCCCCTCTCAGAAATCGATTTCCCATCAAAATTGGAAAAAGGGGCGTGGCCGAGTTAAGCCCCGCCCCCTCTCAGAAATCGATTTCCCATCAAAATTGGAAAAAGGGGCGTGGCCGAGTTAAGCCCCGCCGCCTCTCAGAAATCGATTTCCCATCAAAATTGGAAAAAGGGGCGTGGCCGAGTTAAGCCCCGCCCCCTCTCAGAAATCCATTTTCCCATCAAAATTGGAAAAAGGGGCGTGGCCGAGTTAAGCCCCGCCCCCTCTCAGAAATCGATTTCCCATCAAAATTGGAAAAAGGGGCGTGGCCGAGTTAAGCCCCGCCCCCTCTCAGAAATCGATTTCCCATCAAAATTTGAAAAAGGGGCGTGGCCGAGTTAAGCCCCGCCCCCTCTCAGAAATCGATTTCCCACCAAAATTGGAATAAGGGGCGTGGCCGAGTTAAGCCCCGCCCCCTCTCAGAAATCGATTTCCCATCAAAATTGGAAAAAGGGGCGTGGCCGAGTTAAGCCCCGCCCCCTCTCAGAAATCGATTTCCCATCAAAATTGGAAAAAGGGGCGTGGCCGAGTTAAGCCCCGCCCCTCTCAGAAATCGATTTCCCATCAAAATTGGAAAAAGGGGCGTGGCCGAGTTAAGCCCCGCCCCCTCTCAGAAATCGATTTCCCATCAAAATTGGAAAAAGGGGCGTGGCCGAGTTAAGCCCCGCCCCCTCTCAGAAATCGATTTCCCATCAAAATTGGAAAAAGGGGCGTGGCCGAGTTAAGCCCCGCCCCCCCTCAGAAATCGATTTCCCATCAAAATTGGAAAAAGGGGCGTGGCCGAGTTAAGCCCCGCCCCCTCTCAGAAATCGATTTCCCATCAAAATTGGAAAAAGGGGCGTGGCCGAGTTAAGCCCCGCCCCCTCTCAGAAATCGATTTCCCATCAAAATTTGAAAAAGGGGCGTGGCCGAGTTAAGCCCCGCCCCCTCTCAGAAATCGATTTCCCACCAAAATTGGAATAAGGGGCGTGGCCGAGTTAAGCCCCGCCCCCTCTCAGAAATCGATTTCCCATCAAAATTGGAAAAAGGGGCGTGGCCGAGTTAAGCCCCGCCCCCTCTCAGAAATCGATTTCCCATCAAAATTGGAAAAAGGGGCGTGGCCGAGTTAAGCCCCGCCCCCTCTCAGAAATCGATTTCCCACCAAAATTGGAATAAGGGGCGTGGCCGAGTTAAGCCCCGCCCCCTCTCAGAAATCGATTTCCCATCAAAATTGGAAAAAGGGGCGTGGCCGAGTTAAGCCCCGCCCCCTCTCAGAAATCGATTTCCCATCAAAATTGGAAAAAGGGGCGTGGCCGAGTTAAGCCCCGCCCACTCTCAGATATCGATTTCCCATCAAAATTGGAAAAACGGGCGTGGCCGAGTTAAGCCCCGCCCCCTCTCAGAAATCGATTTCCCATCAAAATTGGAAAAAGGGGCGTGGCCGAGTTAAGCCCCGCCCCCTCTCAGAAATCGATTTCCCATCAAAATTTGAAAAAGGGGCGTGGCCGAGTTAACCCTTTCGGTACATGTTTTTTTCTGTGGGTTTTAAAAATACTCTGTATACAAATTAATGATTTTTAAGCTATTAGTATTCATTTAAAACAAAAAAAAAATTGAAAAAAAAATTAAAATTTTTATTTTTTTTCAAATACGTCCACTGTGGTCCAGCTTTTTACTCAAAAAATCAAAATTGGGTCAAAAATGCACTTAATGGTGCACTGAATGAGAATAGAGTGTTGAAAATAAATAAATAATAAGACAATTAAAATTTTTTAGCATGATGCCATATGGCATCAAAATACCGAAAGGGTTAAGCCCCGTCCCCTTTCAGAAATCGATTTCCCATCAAAATTGGAAAAAGGGGCGTGGCCGAGTTAAGCCCCGCCCCCTCTCATAAATCGATTTCCCGTCAAAATTGGAAAAAGGGGCGTGGCCGAGTTAAGCCCCGCCCCCTCTCAGAAATCGATTTCCCATCAAAATTGGAAAAAGGGGCGTGGCCGAGTTAAGCCCCGCCCCCTCTCATAAATCGATTTCCCGTCAAAATTGGAAAAAGGGGCGTGGCCGAGTTAAGCCCCGCCCCCTCTCAGAAATCGATTTCCCATCAAAATTGGAAAAAGGGGCGTGGCCGAGTTAAGCCCCGCCCCCTCTCAGAAATCGATTTCCCATCAAAATTGGAAAAAGGGGCGTGGCCGAGTTAAGCCCCGCCCCCTCTCAGAAATCCATTTTCCCATCAAAATTGGAAAAAGGGGCGTGGCCGAGTTAAGCCCCGCCCCCTCTCAGAAATCGATTTCCCATCAAAATTGGAAAAAGGGGCGTGGCCGAGTTAAGCCCCGCCCCCTCTCAGAAATCGATTTCCCATCAAAATTTGAAAAAGGGGCGTGGCCGAGTTAAGCCCCGCCCCCTCTCAGAAATCGATTTCCCACCAAAATTGGAATAAGGGGCGTGGCCGAGTTAAGCCCCGCCCCCTCTCAGAAATCGATTTCCCATCAAAATTGGAAAAAGGGGCGTGGCCGAGTTAAGCCCCGCCCCCTCTCAGAAATCGATTTCCCATCAAAATTGGAAAAAGGGGCGTGGCCGAGTTAAGCCCCGCCCACTCTCAGATATCGATTTCCCATCAAAATTGGAAAAAGGGGCGTGGCCGAGTTAAGCCCCGCCCCCTCTCAGAAATCGATTTCCCATCAAAATTGGAAAAAGGGGCGTGGCCGAGTTAAGCCCCGCCCCCTCTCAGAAATCGATTTCCCATCAAAATTGGAAAAAGGGGCATGGCCGAGTTAAGCCCCGCCCACTCTCAGATATCGATTTCCCATCAAAATTGGAAAAAGGGGCGTGGCCGAGTTAAGCCCCGCCCCCTCTCAGAAATCGATTTCCCATCAAAATTTGGAAAAAAGGGCGTGGCCAAGTTAAGCCCCGCCCCCTCTCAGAAATCGATTTCCCATCAAAATTGGAAAAAGGGGCGTGGCCGAGTTAAGCCCCGCCCCCTCTCAGAAATCGATTTCCCATCAAAATTGGAAAAAAGGGGCGTGGCCGAGTTAAGCCCCGCCCCCTCTCAGAAATCGATTTCCCATCAAAATTGGAAAAAGGGGCGTGGCCGAGTTAAGCCCCGCCCACTCTCAGATATCGATTTCCCATCAAAATTGGAAAAACGGGCGTGGCCGAGTTAAGCCCCGCCCCCTCTCAGAAATCGATTTCCCATCAAAATTGGAAAAAGGGGCGTGGCCGAGTTAAGCCCCGCCCCCTCTCAGAAATCGATTTCCCATCAAAATTGGAAAAAGGGGCGTGGCCGAGTTAAGCCGCGCCCACTCTCAGAAATCGATTTCCCATCAAAATTGGAAAAAGGGGCGTGGCCGAGTTAAGCCCCGCCCACTCTCAGATATCGATTTCCCATCAAAATTGGAAAAAGGGGCGTGGCCGAGTTAAGCCCCGCCCCCTCTCAGAAATCGATTTCCCATCAAAATTTGAAAAAAGGGAGTGGCCGAGTTAAGCCCCGTCCCCTTTCAGAAATCGATTTCCCATCAAAATTGGAAAAAGGGGCGTGGCCGAGTTAAGCCCCGCCCCCTCTCAGAAATCGATTTCCCATCAAAATTGGAAAAAGGGGCGTGGCCGAGTTAAGCCCCGCCCGCTCTCAGAAATCGATTTCCCATCAAAATTGGAAAAAGGGGCGTGGCCGAGTTAAGCCCCGCCCCCTCTCAGAAATCGATTTCCCATCAAAATTGGAAAAAGGGGCGTGGCCGAGTTAAGCCCCGCCCCCTCTCAGAAATCCATTTTCCCATCAAAATTGGAAAAAGGGGCGTGGCCGAGTTAAGCCCCGCCCCCTCTCAGAAATCGATTTCCCATCAAAATTGGAAAAAGGGGCGTGGCCGAGTTAAGCCCCGCCCCCTCTCAGAAATCGATTTCCCATCAAAATTTGAAAAAGGGGCGTGGCCGAGTTAAGCCCCGCCCCCTCTCAGAAATCGATTTCCCACCAAAATTGGAATAAGGGGCGTGGCCGAGTTAAGCCCCGCCCCCTCTCAGAAATCGATTTCCCATCAAAATTGGAAAAAGGGGCGTGGCCGAGTTAAGCCCCGCCCCCTCTCAGAAATCGATTTCCCATCAAAATTGGAAAAAGGGGCGTGGCCGAGTTAAGCCCCGCCCCTCTCAGAAATCGATTTCCCATCAAAATTGGAAAAAGGGGCGTGGCCGAGTTAAGCCCCGCCCCCTCTCAGAAATCGATTTCCCATCAAAATTGGAAAAAGGGGCGTGGCCGAGTTAAGCCCCGCCCCCTCTCAGAAATCGATTTCCCATCAAAATTGGAAAAAGGGGCGTGGCCGAGTTAAGCCCCGCCCCCCCTCAGAAATCGATTTCCCATCAAAATTGGAAAAAGGGGCGTGGCCGAGTTAAGCCCCGCCCCCTCTCAGAAATCGATTTCCCATCAAAATTGGAAAAAGGGGCGTGGCCGAGTTAAGCCCCGCCCCCTCTCAGAAATCGATTTCCCATCAAAATTTGAAAAAGGGGCGTGGCCGAGTTAAGCCCCGCCCCCTCTCAGAAATCGATTTCCCACCAAAATTGGAATAAGGGGCGTGGCCGAGTTAAGCCCCGCCCCCTCTCAGAAATCGATTTCCCATCAAAATTGGAAAAAGGGGCGTGGCCGAGTTAAGCCCCGCCCCCTCTCAGAAATCGATTTCCCATCAAAATTGGAAAAAGGGGCGTGGCCGAGTTAAGCCCCGCCCCCTCTCAGAAATCGATTTCCCACCAAAATTGGAATAAGGGGCGTGGCCGAGTTAAGCCCCGCCCCCTCTCAGAAATCGATTTCCCATCAAAATTGGAAAAAGGGGCGTGGCCGAGTTAAGCCCCGCCCCCTCTCAGAAATCGATTTCCCATCAAAATTGGAAAAAGGGGCGTGGCCGAGTTAAGCCCCGCCCACTCTCAGATATCGATTTCCCATCAAAATTGGAAAAAGGGGCGTGGCCGAGTTAAGCCCCGCCCCCTCTCAGAAATCGATTTCCCATCAAAATTGGAAAAAGGGGCGTGGCCGAGTTAAGCCCCGCCCCCTCTCAGAAATCGATTTCCCATCAAAATTTGAAAAAGGGGCGTGGCCGAGTTAACCCTTTCGGTACATGTTTTTTTCTGTGGGTTTTAAAAATACTCTGTATACAAATTAATGATTTTTAAGCTATTAGTATTCATTTAAAACAAAAAAAAAATTGAAAAAAAAATTAAAATTTTTATTTTTTTTCAAATACGTCCACTGTGGTCCAGCTTTTTACTCAAAAAATCAAAATTGGGTCAAAAATGCACTTAATGGTGCACTGAATGAGAATAGAGTGTTGAAAATAAATAAATAATAAGACAATTAAAATTTTTTAGCATGATGCCATATGGCATCAAAATACCGAAAGGGTTAAGCCCCGTCCCCTTTCAGAAATCGATTTCCCATCAAAATTGGAAAAAGGGGCGTGGCCGAGTTAAGCCCCGCCCCCTCTCATAAATCGATTTCCCGTCAAAATTGGAAAAAGAGGCGTGGCCGAGTTAAGCCCCGCCCCCTCTCAGAAATCGATTTCCCATCAAAATTGGAAAAAGGGGCGTGGCCGAGTTAAGCCCCGCCCCCTCTCATAAATCGATTTCCCGTCAAAATTGGAAAAAGGGGCGTGGCCGAGTTAAGCCCCGCCCCCTCTCAGAAATCGATTTCCCATCAAAATTGGAAAAAGGGGCGTGGCCGAGTTAAGCCCCGCCCCCTCTCAGAAATCGATTTCCCATCAAAATTGGAAAAAGGGGCGTGGCCGAGTTAAGCCCCGCCCCCTCTCAGAAATCCATTTTCCCATCAAAATTGGAAAAAGGGGCGTGGCCGAGTTAAGCCCCGCCCCCTCTCAGAAATCGATTTCCCATCAAAATTGGAAAAAGGGGCGTGGCCGAGTTAAGCCCCGCCCCCTCTCAGAAATCGATTTCCCATCAAAATTTGAAAAAGGGGCGTGGCCGAGTTAAGCCCCGCCCCCTCTCAGAAATCGATTTCCCACCAAAATTGGAATAAGGGGCGTGGCCGAGTTAAGCCCCGCCCCCTCTCAGAAATCGATTTCCCATCAAAATTGGAAAAAGGGGCGTGGCCGAGTTAAGCCCCGCCCCCTCTCAGAAATCGATTTCCCATCAAAATTGGAAAAAGGGGCGTGGCCGAGTTAAGCCCCGCCCACTCTCAGATATCGATTTCCCATCAAAATTGGAAAAAGGGGCGTGGCCGAGTTAAGCCCCGCCCCCTCTCAGAAATCGATTTCCCATCAAAATTGGAAAAAGGGGCGTGGCCGAGTTAAGCCCCGCCCCCTCTCAGAAATCGATTTCCCATCAAAATTGGAAAAAGGGGCATGGCCGAGTTAAGCCCCGCCCACTCTCAGATATCGATTTCCCATCAAAATTGGAAAAAGGGGCGTGGCCGAGTTAAGCCCCGCCCCCTCTCAGAAATCGATTTCCCATCAAAATTTGGAAAAAAGGGCGTGGCCAAGTTAAGCCCCGCCCCCTCTCAGAAATCGATTTCCCATCAAAATTGGAAAAAGGGGCGTGGCCGAGTTAAGCCCCGCCCCCTCTCAGAAATCGATTTCCCATCAAAATTGGAAAAAAGGGGCGTGGCCGAGTTAAGCCCCGCCCCCTCTCAGAAATCGATTTCCCATCAAAATTGGAAAAAGGGGCGTGGCCGAGTTAAGCCCCGCCCACTCTCAGATATCGATTTCCCATCAAAATTGGAAAAACGGGCGTGGCCGAGTTAAGCCCCGCCCCCTCTCAGAAATCGATTTCCCATCAAAATTGGAAAAAGGGGCGTGGCCGAGTTAAGCCCCGCCCCCTCTCAGAAATCGATTTCCCATCAAAATTGGAAAAAGGGGCGTGGCCGAGTTAAGCCGCGCCCACTCTCAGAAATCGATTTCCCATCAAAATTGGAAAAAGGGGCGTGGCCGAGTTAAGCCCCGCCCACTCTCAGATATCGATTTCCCATCAAAATTGGAAAAAGGGGCGTGGCCGAGTTAAGCCCCGCCCCCTCTCAGAAATCGATTTCCCATCAAAATTTGAAAAAAGGGAGTGGCCGAGTTAAGCCCCGTCCCCTTTCAGAAATCGATTTCCCATCAAAATTGGAAAAAGGGGCGTGGCCGAGTTAAGCCCCGCCCCCTCTCAGAAATCGATTTCCCATCAAAATTGGAAAAAGGGGCGTGGCCGAGTTAAGCCCCGCCCGCTCTCAGAAATCGATTTCCCATCAAAATTGGAAAAAGGGGCGTGGCCGAGTTAAGCCCCGCCCCCTCTCAGAAATCGATTTCCCATCAAAATTGGAAAAAGGGGCGTGGCCGAGTTAAGCCCCGCCCCCTCTCAGAAATCGATTTCCCATCAAAATTGGAAAAAGGGGCGTGGCCGAGTGAAGCCCCGCCCCTCTCAGAAATCGATTTCAAATCGAAAATTAGAAAAAGGGGCGTGGCCGAGTTAAGCCCCGCCCACTCTCAGAAATCGATTTCCCATCAAAATTGGAAAAAGTGGCGTGGCCGAGTTAAGCCCCGCCCCCTTTCAGAAATCGATTTCCCATCAAAATTGGAAAAAAGGGCGTGGTCGAGTTAAGCCCCGCCCCCTATTAGAAATCGATTTCCCATCAAAATTGGAAAAAGGGGCGTGGCCGAGTTAAGCCCCGCCCCCTCTCAGAAATCGATTTCCCATCAAAATTGGAAAAAGGGGCGTGGCCAAGTTAAGCCCCGCCCCTCTCAGAAATCGGTTTCCCATCAAAATTGGAAAAAGGGGCGTGGCCGAGTGAAGCCCCGCCCCTCTCAGAAATCGATTTCCCATCAAAATTGGAAAAAGGGGCGTGGCCGAGTTAAGCCCCGCCCACTCTCAGATATCGATTTCCCATCAAAATTGGAAAAAGGGGCGTGGCCGAGTTAAGCCCTGCCCCCTCTCAGAAATCGATTTCCCATCAAAATTGGAAAAAGGGGCGTGGCCGAGTTAAGCCCCGCCCCCTCTCAGAAATCGATTTCCCATCAAAATTGGAAAAAGGGGCGTGGCCGAGTTAAGCCCCGCCCCCTTTCAGAAATCGATTTCCCATCAAAATTGGAAAAAGGGGCGTGGTCGAGTTAAGCCCCGCCCCCTCTCAGAAATCGGTTTCCCGTCAAAATTGGAAAAAGGGGCGTGGCCAAGTTAAGCCCCGCCCCCTCTCAGAAATCGGTTTCCCATCAAAATTGGAAAAAGGGGCGTGGCCGAGTTAAACCCCGCCCCTCTCAGAAATCGATTCCCATCAAAATTGGAAAAAGGAGCGTGGCCGAGTTAAGCCCCGCCCCCTCTCAGAAATCGATTTCCCATCAAAATTGGAAAAAGGGGCGTGGCCGAGTGAAGCCCCGCCCCTCTCAGAAATCGATTTCCCATCAAAATTGGAAAAAGGGGCGTGGCCGAGTTAAGCCCCGTCCACTCTCAGATATCGATTTCCCATCAAAATTGGAAAAAGGGGCGTGGCCGAGTTAAGCCCTGCCCCCTCTCAGAAATCGATTTCCCATCAAAATTGGAAAAGGGGCGTGGCCGAGTAAAGCCCCGCCCACTCTCAGTATCGATTTCCCATCAAAATTGGAAAAAGGGGCGTGGCCGAGTTAAGCCCTGCCCCCTCTCAGAAATCGATTTCCCATCAAAATTGGAAAAAGGGGCGTGGCCAAGTTAAGCCCCGCCCCCTCTCAGAAATCGGTTTCCCGTCAAAATTGGAAAAAGGGGCGTGGCCGAGTTAAACCCCGCCCCCTCTCAGAAATCGATTTCCCATCAAAATTGGAAAAAGGAGCGTGGCCGAGTTAAGCCCCGCCCCCTCTCAGAAATCGATTTCCCATCAAAATTGGAAAACGGGGCGTGGCCAAGTTAAGCCCCGCCCCCTCTCAGAAATCGGTTTCCCGTCAAAATTGGAAAAAGGGGCGTGGCCAAGTTAAGCCCCGCCTCCTCTCAGAAATCGGTTTCCCATCAAAATTGGAAAAAGGGGCGTGGCCGAGTTAAACCCCGCCCCCTCTCAGAAATCGATTTCCCATCAAAATTGGAAAAAGGAGCGTGGCCGAGTTAAGCCCCGCCCCCTCTCAGAAATCGATTTCCCATCAAAATTGGAAAAAGGGGCGTGGCCGAGTTAAGCCCTGCCCCCTCTCAGAAATCGATTTCCCATCAAAATTGGAAAAAGGGGCGTGGCCGAGTTAAGCCCCGCCCCTCTCTGAAATCGGTTTCCCATCAAAATTGGAAAAAGGGGCGTGGCCGAGTGAAGCCCCGCCCCTCTCAGAAATCGATTTCCCATCAAAATTGGAAAAAGGGGCGTGGCCGAGTTAAGCCCCGCCCCCTTTCAGAAATCGATTTCCCATCAAAATTGGAAAAAGGGGCGTGGTCGAGTTAAGCCCCGCCCCCTATCAGAAATCGATTTCCCATCAAAATTGGAAAAAGGGGCGTGGCCGAGTTAAGCCCCGCCCCCTCTCAGAAATCGATTTCCCATCAAAATTGGAAAAAGGGGCGTGGCCGAGTTAAGCCCCGCCCCCTCTCAGAAATCGATTTCCCATCAAAATTGGAAAAAGGGGCGTGGCCGAGTTAAGCCCCGCCCCTTTCAGAAATCGATTTCCCATCAAAATTGGAAAAAGGGGCGTGGCCGAGTTAAGCCCCGCCCACTCTCAGATATCGATTTCCCATCAAAATTGGAAAAACGGGCGTGGCCGAGTTAAGCCCCGCCCCCTCTCAGAAATCGATTTCCCATCAAAATTGGAAAAAGGGGCGTGGCCGAGTTAAGCCCCGCCCCCTCTCAGAAATCGATTTCCCATCAAAATTGGAAAAAGGGGCGTGGCCGAGTTAAGCCCCGCCCCCTCTCAGAAATCGATTTCCCATCAAAATTGGAAAAAGGGGCGTGGCCGAGTTAAGCCCCGCCCCCTCTCAGAAATCGATTTCCCATCAAAATTTGGAAAAAGGGCGTGGCCGAGTTAAGCCCCGCCCCCTCTCAGAAATCGATTTCCCATCAAAATTTGAAAAAGGGGCGTGGCCGAGTTAAGCCCGTCCCCTTTCAGAAATCGATTTCCCATCAAAATTGGAAAAAGGGGCGTGGCCGAGTTAAGCCCCGCCCCCTCTCAGAAATCGATTTCCCATCAAAATTGGAAAAAGGGGCGTGGCCGAGTAAAGCCCCGCCCCCTCTCAGAAATCGATTTCCCATCAAAATTGGAAAAAGGGGCGTGGCCGAGTTAAGCCCCGCCCCCTCTCAGAAATCGATTTCCCATCAAAATTGGAAAAAGGGGCGTGGCCGAGTTAAGCCCCGCCCCCTCTCAGAAATCGATTTCCCATCAAAATTGGAAAAAGGGGCGTGGCCGAGTTAAGCCCCGCCCCCTCTCAGAAATCGATTTCCCATCAAAATTGGAAAAAGGGGCGTGGCCGAGTTAAGCCCCGCCCCTCTCAGAAATCGATTTCCCATCAAAATTGGAAAAAGGGGCGTGGCCGAGTTAAGCCCCGCCCCCTCTCAGAAATCGATTTCCCATCAAAATTGGAAAAAGGGGCGTGGCCGAGTTAAGCCCCGCCCCTCTCAGAAATCGATTTCCCATCAAAATTGGGAAAAGGGGCGTGGCCGAGTTAAGCCCCGCCCCCTCTCAGAAATCGATTTCCCATCAAAATTGGAAAAAGGGGCGTGGCCGAGTTAAGCCCCGCCCCTCTCAGAAATCGATTTCCCATCAAAATTGGAAAAAGGGGCGTGGCCGAGTTAAGCCCCGCCCACTCTCAGAAATCGATTTCCCATCAAAATTGGAAAAAGGGGCGTGGCCGAGTTAAGCCCCGCCCCCTCTCAGAAATCGATTTCCCATCAAAATTGGAAAAAGGGGCGTGGTCGAGTTAAGCCCCGCCCCCTCTCAGAAATCGATTTCCCATCAAAATTGGAAAAAGGGGCGTGGCCGAGTTAAGCCCCGCCCCCTCTCAGAAATCGATTTCCCATCAAAATTGGAAACAGGGGCGTGGCCGAGTTAAGCCCCGCCCCCTCTCAGAAATCGATTTCCCATCAAAATTGGAAAAAGGGGCGTGGCCGAGTTAAGCCCCGCCCCCTCTCAGAAATCGATTTCCCATCAAAATTGGAAAAAGGGGCGTGGCCGAGTTAAGCCCCGCCCCCTCTCAGAAATCGATTTCCCATCAAAATTGGAAAAAGGGGCGTGGCCGAGTTAAGCCCCGCCCCCTCTCAGAAATCGATTTCCCATCAAAATTGGAAAAAGGGGCGTGGCCGAGTTAAGCCCCGCCCCCTCTCAGAAATCGATTTCCCATCAAAATTGGAAAAAGGGGCGTGGCCGAGTTAAGCCCCGCCCCCTCTCAGAAATCGATTTCCCATCAAAATTGGAAAAAGGGGCGTGGCCGAGTTAAGCCCCGCCCCCTCTCAGAAATCGATTTCCCATCAAAATTTGGAAAAAAGGGCGTGGCCGAGTTAAGCCCCGCCCCCTCTCAGAAATCGATTTCCCATCAAAATTGGAAAAAGGGGCGTGGCCGAGTTAAGCCCCGCCCCCTCTCAGAAATCGATTTCCCATCAAAATTTGGAAAAAAGGGCGTGGCCGAGTTAAGCCCCGCCCCCTCTCAGAAATCGATTTCCCATCAAAATTGGAAAAAGGGGCGTGGCCGAGTTAAGCCCCGCCCCCTCTCAGAAATCGATTTCCCATCAAAATTGGAAAAAGGGGCGTGGCCGAGTTAAGCCCCGCCCCCTCTCAGAAATCGATTTCCCATCAAAATTGGAAAAAGGGGCGTGGCCGAGTTAAGCCCCGCCCCCTCTCAGAAATCGATTTCCCATCAAAATTGGAAAAAGGGGCGTGGCCGAGTTAAGCCCCGCCCCCTCTCAGAAATCGATTTCCCATCAAAATTGGAAAAAGGGGCGTGGCCGAGTTAAGCCCCGCCCCTCTCAGAAATCGATTTCCCATCAAAATTGGAAAAAGGGGCGTGGCCGAGTTAAGCCCCGCCCCCTCTCAGAAATCGATTTCCCATCAAAATTGGAAAAAGGGGCGTGGCCGAGTTAAGCCCCGCCCCTCTCAGAAATCGATTTCCCATCAAAATTGGGAAAAGGGGCGTGGCCGAGTTAAGCCCCGCCCCCTCTCAGAAATCGATTTCCCATCAAAATTGGAAAAAGGGGCGTGGCCGAGTTAAGCCCCGCCCCTCTCAGAAATCGATTTCCCATCAAAATTGGAAAAAGGGGCGTGGCCGAGTTAAGCCCCGCCCACTCTCAGAAATCGATTTCCCATCAAAATTGGAAAAAGGGGCGTGGCCGAGTTAAGCCCCGCCCCCTCTCAGAAATCGATTTCCCATCAAAATTGGAAAAAGGGGCGTGGCCGAGTTAAGCCCCGCCCCCTCTCAGAAATCGATTTCCCATCAAAATTGGAAAAAGGGGCGTGGCCGAGTTAAGCCCCGCCCCCTCTGAGAAATCGATTTCCCATCAAAATTGGAAAAAGGGGCGTGGCCGAGTTAAGCCCCGCCCCCTCTCAGAAATCGATTTCCCATCAAAATTGGAAAAAGGGGCGTGGCCGAGTTAAGCCCCGCCCCCTCTCAGAAATCGATTTCCCATCAAAATTGGAAAAAGGGGCGTGGCCGAGTTAAGCCCCGCCCCCTCTCAGAAATCGATTTCCCATCAAAATTGGAAAAAGGGGCGTGGCCGAGTTAAGCCCCGCCCCCTCTCAGATATCGATTTCCCATCAAAATTTGAAAAAGGGGCGTGGCCGAGTTAAGCCCCGCCCCCTCTCAGAAATCGATTTCCCACCAAAATTGGAAAAAGGGGCGTGGCCGAGTTAAGCCCCGCCCCCTCTCAGAAATCGATTTCCCATCAAAATTGGAAAAAGGGGCGTGGCCGAGTTAAGCCCCGTCCCCTTTCAGAAATCGATTTCCCATCAAAATTGGAAAAAGGGGCGTGGCCGAGTTAAGCCCCGCCGCCTCTCAGAAATCGATTTCCCATCAAAATTGGAAAAAGGGGCGTGGCCGAGTTAAGCCCCGCCCCCTCTCAGAAATCGATTTCCCATCAAAATTGGAAAAAGGGGCGTGGCCGAGTTAAGCCCCGCCTCCTCTCATAAATCGATTTCCCGTCAAAATTGGAAAAAGGGGCGTGGCCGAGTTAAGCCCCGCCCCCTCTCAGAAATCGATTTCCCATCAAAATTGGAAAAAGGGGCGTGGCCGAGTTAAGCCCCGCCCCCTCTCATAAATCGATTTCCCGTCAAAATTGGAAAAAGGGGCGTGGCCGAGTTAAGCCCCGCCCCCTCTCAGAAATCGATTTCCCATCAAAATTGGAAAAAGGGGCGTGGCCGAGTTAAGCCCCGCCCCCTCTCAGAAATCGATTTCCCATCAAAATTGGAAAAAGGGGCGTGGCCGAGTTAAGCCCCGCCCCCTCTCAGAAATCGATTTCCCATCAAAATTGGAATAAGGGGCGTGGCCGAGTTAAGCCCCGCCCCCTCTCAGAAATCGATTTCCCATCAAAATTGGAAAAAGGGGCGTGGCCGAGTTAAGCCCCGCCCCCTCTCAGAAATCGATTTCCCATCAAAATTGGAAAAAGGGGCGTGGCCGAGTTAAGCCCCGCCCCTTCTCAGAAATCGATTTCCCATCAAAATTTGAAAAAGGGGCGTGGCCGAGTTAAGCCCCGCCCCCTCTCAGAAATCGATTTCCCACCAAAATTGGAATAAGGGGCGTGGCCGAGTTAAGCCCCGCCCCCTCTCAGAAATCGATTTCCCATCAAAATTGGAAAAAGGGGCGTGGCTGAGTTAAGCCCCGCCCCCTCTCAGAAATCGATTTCCCATCAAAATTGGAAAAAGGGGCGTGGCCGAGTTAAGCCCCGCCCACTCTCAGATATCGATTTCCCATCAAAATTGGAAAAAGGGGCGTGGCCGAGTTAAGCCCCGCCCCCTCTCAGAAATCGATTTCCCATCAAAATTGGAAAAAGGGGCGTGGCCGAGTTAAGCCCCGCCCCCTCTCAGAAATCGATTTCCCATCAAAATTTGGAAAAAAGGGCGTGGCCGAGTTAAGCCCCGCCCCCTCTCAGAAATCGATTTCCCATCAAAATTTGAAAAAGGGGCGTGGCCGAGTTAAGCCCGTCCCCTTTCAGAAATCGATTTCCCATCAAAATTGGAAAAGGGGCGTGGCCGAGTTAAGCCCCGCCCCCTCTCAGAAATCGATTTCCCATCAAAATTGGAAAAAGGGGCGTGGCCGAGTTAAGCGCCGCCCCCTCTCAGAAATCGATTTCCCATCAAAATTGGAAAAAGGGGCGTGGCCGAGTTAAGCCCCGCCCACTCTCAGATATCGATTTCCCATCAAAATTGGAAAAAGGGGCGTGGCCGAGTTAAGCCCCGCCCCCTCTCAGAAATCGATTTCCCATCAAAATTGGAAAAAGGGGCGTGGCCGAGTTAAGCCCCGCCCCCTCTCAGAAATCGATTTCCCATCAAAATTGGAAAAAGGGGCGTGGCCGAGTTAAGCCCCGCCCACTCTCAGATATCGATTTCCCATCAAAATTGGAAAAAGGGGCGTGGCCGAGTTAAGCCCCGCCCCCTCTCAGAAATCGATTTCCCATCAAAATTTGGAAAAAGGGCGTGGCCGAGTTAAGCCCCGCCCCCTCTCAGAAATCGATTTCCCATCAAAATTTGAAAAAGGGGCGTGGCCGAGTTAAGCCCGTCCCCTCTCAGAAATCGATTTCCCATCAAAATTGGAAAAAGGGGCGTGGCCGAGTTAAGCCCCGCCCCCTCTCAGAAATCGATTTCCCATCAAAATTGGAAAAAGGGGCGTGGCCGAGTTAAGCCCCGCCCCCTCTCAGAAATCGATTTCCCATCAAAATTGGAAAAAGGGGCGTGGCCGAGTAAAGCCCCGCCCCCTCTCAGAAATCGATTTCCCATCAAAATTGGAAAAAGGGGCGTGGCCGAGTTAAGCCCCGCCCCCTCTCAGAAATCGATTTCCCATCAAAATTGGAAAAAGGGGCGTGGCCGAGTTAAGCCCCGCCCCCTCTCAGAAATCGATTTCCCATCAAAATTGGAAAAAGGGGCGTGGCCGAGTTAAGCCCCGCCCCCTCTCAGAAATCGATTTCCCATCAAAATTGGAAAAAGGGGCGTGGCCGAGTTAAGCCCCGCCCCCTCTCAGAAATCGATTTCCCATCAAAATTGGAAAAAGGGGCGTGGCCGAGTTAAGCCCCGCCCCCTCTCAGAAATCGATTTCCCATCAAAATTGGAAAAAGGGGCGTGGCCGAGTTAAGCCCCGCCCCTCTCAGAAATCGATTTCCCATCAAAATTGGAAAAAGGGGCGTGGCCGAGTTAAGCCCCGCCCCCTCTCAGAAATCGATTTCCCATCAAAATTGGAAAAAGGGGCGTGGCCGAGTTAAGCCCCGCCCCTCTCAGAAATCGATTTCCCATCAAAATTGGAAAAAGGGGCGTGGCCGAGTTAAGCCCCGCCCACTCTCAGAAATCGATTTCCCATCAAAATTGGAAAAAGGGGCGTGGCCGAGTTAAGCCCCGCCCCCTCTCAGAAATCGATTTCCCATCAAAATTGGAAAAAGGGGCGTGGCCGAGTTAAGCCCCGCCCCCTCTCAGAAATCGATTTCCCATCAAAATTTGAAAAAGGGGCGTGGCCGAGTTAAGCCCCGCCCCCTCTCAGAAATCGATTTCCCACCAAAATTGGAATAAGGGGCGTGGCCGAGTTAAGCCCCGCCCCCTCTCAGAAATCGATTTCCCATCAAAATTGGAAAAAGGGGCGTGGCCGAGTTAAGCCCCGCCCCCTCTCAGAAATCGATTTCCCATCAAAATTGGAAAAAGGGGCGTGGCCGAGTTAAGCCCCGCCCCCTCTCAGAAATCGATTTCCCATCAAAATTGGAAAAAGGGGCGTGGCCGAGTTAAACCCCGCCCCCTCTCAGAAATCGATTTCCCATCAAAATTGGAAAAAGGGGCGTGGCCGAGTTAAGCCCCGCCCCCTCTCAGAAATCGATTTCCCATCAAAATTGGAAAAAGGGGCGTGGCCGAGTTAAGCCCCGCCCACTCTCAGAAATCGATTTCCCATCAAAATTGGAAAAAGGGGCGTGGCCGAGTTAAGCCCCGCCCCCTCTCAGAAATCGATTTCCCATCAAAATTGGAAAAAGGGGCGTGGCCGAGTTAAGCCCCGCCCCCTCTCAGAAATCGATTTCCCATCAAAATTGGAAAAAGGGGCGTGGCCGAGTTAAGCCCCGCCCCCTCTCATAAATCGATTTCCCATCAAAATTGGAAAAAGGGGCGTGGCCGAGTTAAGCCCCGCCCCCTCTCAGAAATCGATTTCCCATCAAAATTGGAAAAAGGGGCGTGGCCGAGTTAAGCCCCGCCCCCTCTCAGAAATCGATTTCCCATCAA
Organism: Chrysopilus asiliformis; assembly: GCA_964034945.1. NCBI lineage: Eukaryota > Metazoa > Arthropoda > Insecta > Diptera > Rhagionidae > Chrysopilus > Chrysopilus asiliformis. Next base: position 60,499,001 of record OZ035961.1, on the reverse strand, counting down.
AATTGGAAAAAGGGGCGTGGCCGAGTTAAGCCCCGCCCCCTCTCAGAAATCGATTTCCCATCAAAATTGGAAAAAGGGGCGTGGCCGAGTTAAGCCCCGCCCCCTCTCATAAATCGATTTCCCGTCAAAATTGGAAAAAGGGGCGTGGCCGAGTTAAGCCCCGCCCCCTCTCAGAAATCGATTTCCCATCAAAATTGGAAAAAGGGGCGTGGCCGAGTTAAGCCCCGCCCCCTCTCAGAAATCGATTTCCCATCAAAATTGGAAAAAGGGGCGTGGCCGAGTTAAGCCCCGCCCCCTCTCAGAAATCGATTTCCCATCAAAATTGGAATAAGGGGCGTGGCCGAGTTAAGCCCCGCCCCCTCTCAGAAATCGATTTCCCATCAAAATTGGAAAAAGGGGCGTGGCCGAGTTAAGCCCCGCCCCCTCTCAGAAATCGATTTCCCATCAAAATTGGAAAAAGGGGCGTGGCCGAGTTAAGCCCCGCCCCCTCTCAGAAATCGATTTCCCATCAAAATTGGAAAAAGGGGCGTGGCCGAGTTAAGCCCCGCCCACTCTCAGATATCGATTTCCCGTCAAAATTGGAAAAAGGGGCGTGGCCGAGTTAAGCCCCGCCCCCTCTCAGAAATCGATTTCCCATCAAAATTGGAAAAAGGGGCGTGGCCGAGTTAAGCCCCGCCCCCTCTCAGAAATCGATTTCCCATCAAAATTGGAAAAAGGGGCGTGGCCGAGTTAAGCCCCGCCCCCTCTCAGAAATCCATTTTCCCATCAAAATTGGAAAAAGGGGCGTGGCCGAGTTAAGCCCCGCCCCCTCTCAGAAATCGATTTCCCATCAAAATTGGAAAAAGGGGCGTGGCCGAGTTAAGCCCCGCCCCCTCTCAGAAATCGATTTCCCATCAAAATTTGAAAAAGGGGCGTGGCCGAGTTAAGCCCCGCCCCCTCTCAGAAATCGATTTCCCACCAAAATTGGAATAAGGGGCGTGGCCGAGTTAAGCCCCGCCCCCTCTCAGAAATCGATTTCCCATCAAAATTGGAAAAAGGGGCGTGGCCGAGTTAAGCCCCGCCCCCTCTCAGAAATCGATTTCCCATCAAAATTGGAAAAAGGGGCGTGGCCGAGTTAAGCCCCGCCCCCTCTCAGAAATCGATTTCCCATCAAAATTGGAAAAAGGGGCGTGGCCGAGTTAAGCCCCGCCCCCTCTCAGAAATCGATTTCCCATCAAAATTTGAAAAAGGGGCGTGGCCGAGTTAAGCCCCGCCCCCTCTCAGAAATCGATTTCCCACCAAAATTGGAATAAGGGGCGTGGCCGAGTTAAGCCCCGCCCCCTCTCAGAAATCGATTTCCCATCAAAATTGGAAAAAGGGGCGTGGCCGAGTTAAGCCCCGCCCCCTCTCAGAAATCGATTTCCCATCAAAATTGGAAAAAGGGGCGTGGCCGAGTTAAGCCCCGCCCCTCTCAGAAATCGATTTCCCATCAAAATTGGAAAAAGGGGCGTGGCCGAGTTAAGCCCCGCCCCCTCTCAGAAATCGATTTCCCATCAAAATTGGAAAAAGGGGCGTGGCCGAGTTAAGCCCCGCCCCCTCTCAGAAATCGATTTCCCATCAAAATTGGAAAAAGGGGCGTGGCCGAGTTAAGCCCCGCCCCCCCTCAGAAATCGATTTCCCATCAAAATTGGAAAAAGGGGCGTGGCCGAGTTAAGCCCCGCCCCCTCTCAGAAATCGATTTCCCATCAAAATTGGAAAAAGGGGCGTGGCCGAGTTAAGCCCCGCCCCCTCTCAGAAATCGATTTCCCATCAAAATTTGAAAAAGGGGCGTGGCCGAGTTAAGCCCCGCCCCCTCTCAGAAATCGATTTCCCACCAAAATTGGAATAAGGGGCGTGGCCGAGTTAAGCCCCGCCCCCTCTCAGAAATCGATTTCCCATCAAAATTGGAAAAAGGGGCGTGGCCGAGTTAAGCCCCGCCCCCTCTCAGAAATCGATTTCCCATCAAAATTGGAAAAAGGGGCGTGGCCGAGTTAAGCCCCGCCCCCTCTCAGAAATCGATTTCCCACCAAAATTGGAATAAGGGGCGTGGCCGAGTTAAGCCCCGCCCCCTCTCAGAAATCGATTTCCCATCAAAATTGGAAAAAGGGGCGTGGCCGAGTTAAGCCCCGCCCCCTCTCAGAAATCGATTTCCCATCAAAATTGGAAAAAGGGGCGTGGCCGAGTTAAGCCCCGCCCACTCTCAGATATCGATTTCCCATCAAAATTGGAAAAAGGGGCGTGGCCGAGTTAAGCCCCGCCCCCTCTCAGAAATCGATTTCCCATCAAAATTGGAAAAAGGGGCGTGGCCGAGTTAAGCCCCGCCCCCTCTCAGAAATCGATTTCCCATCAAAATTTGAAAAAGGGGCGTGGCCGAGTTAACCCTTTCGGTACATGTTTTTTTCTGTGGGTTTTAAAAATACTCTGTATACAAATTAATGATTTTTAAGCTATTAGTATTCATTTAAAACAAAAAAAAAATTGAAAAAAAAATTAAAATTTTTATTTTTTTTCAAATACGTCCACTGTGGTCCAGCTTTTTACTCAAAAAATCAAAATTGGGTCAAAAATGCACTTAATGGTGCACTGAATGAGAATAGAGTGTTGAAAATAAATAAATAATAAGACAATTAAAATTTTTTAGCATGATGCCATATGGCATCAAAATACCGAAAGGGTTAAGCCCCGTCCCCTTTCAGAAATCGATTTCCCATCAAAATTGGAAAAAGGGGCGTGGCCGAGTTAAGCCCCGCCCCCTCTCATAAATCGATTTCCCGTCAAAATTGGAAAAAGGGGCGTGGCCGAGTTAAGCCCCGCCCCCTCTCAGAAATCGATTTCCCATCAAAATTGGAAAAAGGGGCGTGGCCGAGTTAAGCCCCGCCCCCTCTCAGAAATCGATTTCCCATCAAAATTGGAAAAAGGGGCGTGGCCGAGTTAAGCCCCGCCGCCTCTCAGAAATCGATTTCCCATCAAAATTGGAAAAAGGGGCGTGGCCGAGTTAAGCCCCGCCCCCTCTCAGAAATCGATTTCCCATCAAAATTGGAAAAAGGGGCGTGGCCGAGTTAAGCCCCGCCCCCTCTCATAAATCGATTTCCCGTCAAAATTGGAAAAAGGGGCGTGGCCGAGTTAAGCCCCGCCCCCTCTCAGAAATCGATTTCCCATCAAAATTGGAAAAAGGGGCGTGGCCGAGTTAAGCCCCGCCCCCTCTCAGAAATCGATTTCCCATCAAAATTGGAAAAAGGGGCGTGGCCGAGTTAAGCCCCGCCCCCTCTCAGAAATCCATTTTCCCATCAAAATTGGAAAAAGGGGCGTGGCCGAGTTAAGCCCCGCCCCCTCTCAGAAATCGATTTCCCATCAAAATTGGAAAAAGGGGCGTGGCCGAGTTAAGCCCCGCCCCCCCTCAGAAATCGATTTCCCATCAAAATTTGAAAAAGGGGCGTGGCCGAGTTAAGCCCCGCCCCCTCTCAGAAATCGATTTCCCACCAAAATTGGAATAAGGGGCGTGGCCGAGTTAAGCCCCGCCCCCTCTCAGAAATCGATTTCCCATCAAAATTGGAAAAAGGGGCGTGGCCGAGTTAAGCCCCGCCCCCTCTCAGAAATCGATTTCCCATCAAAATTGGAAAAAGGGGCGTGGCCGAGTTAAGCCCCGCCCACTCTCAGATATCGATTTCCCATCAAAATTGGAAAAAGGGGCGTGGCCGAGTTAAGCCCCGCCCCCTCTCAGAAATCGATTTCCCATCAAAATTGGAAAAAGGGGCGTGGCCGAGTTAAGCCCCGCCCCCTCTCAGAAATCGATTTCCCATCAAAATTGGAAAAAGGGGCATGGCCGAGTTAAGCCCCGCCCACTCTCAGATATCGATTTCCCATCAAAATTGGAAAAAGGGGCGTGGCCGAGTTAAGCCCCGCCCCCTCTCAGAAATCGATTTCCCATCAAAATTTGGAAAAAAGGGCGTGGCCAAGTTAAGCCCCGCCCCCTCTCAGAAATCGATTTCCCATCAAAATTTGAAAAAGGGGCGTGGCCGAGTTAAGCCCGTCCCCTTTCAGAAATCGATTTCCCATCAAAATTGGAAAAAGGGGCGTGGCCGAGTTAAGCCCCGCCCCCTCTCAGAAATCGATTTCCCATCAAAATTGGAAAAAAGGGGCGTGGCCGAGTTAAGCCCCGCCCCCTCTCAGAAATCGATTTCCCATCAAAATTGGAAAAAGGGGCGTGGCCGAGTTAAGCCCCGCCCACTCTCAGATATCGATTTCCCATCAAAATTGGAAAAACGGGCGTGGCCGAGTTAAGCCCCGCCCCCTCTCAGAAATCGATTTCCCATCAAAATTGGAAAAAGGGGCGTGGCCGAGTTAAGCCCCGCCCCCTCTCAGAAATCGATTTCCCATCAAAATTGGAAAAAGGGGCGTGGCCGAGTTAAGCCCCGCCCCCTCTCAGAAATCGATTTCCCATCAAAATTGGAAAAAGGGGCGTGGCCGAGTTAAGCCCCGCCCCCTCTCAGAAATCGATTTCCCATCAAAATTGGAAAAAGGGGCGTGGCCGAGTTAAGCCCCGCCCCCTCTCAGAAATCGATTTCCCATCAAAATTGGAAAAAGGGGCGTGGCCGAGTTAAGCCCCGCCCCCTCTCAGAAATCGATTTCCCATCAAAATTTGAAAAAGGGGCGTGGCCGAGTTAAGCCCGTCCCCTTTCAGAAATCGATTTCCCATCAAAATTGGAAAAAGGGGCGTGGCCGAGTTAAGCCCCGCCCCCTCTCAGAAATCGATTTCCCATCAAAATTGGAAAAAGGGGCGTGGCCGAGTTAAGCCCCGCCCCCTCTCAGAAATCGATTTCCCATCAAAATTGGAAAAAGGGGCGTGGCCGAGTAAAGCCCCGCCCCCTCTCAGAAATCGATTTCCCATCAAAATTGGAAAAAGGGGCGTGGCCGAGTTAAGCCCCGCCCCCTCTCAGAAATCGATTTCCCATCAAAATTGGAAAAAGGGGCGTGGCCGAGTTAAGCCCCGCCCCCCTCAGAAATCGATTTCCCATCAAAATTGGAAAAAGGGGCGTGGCCGAGTTAAGCCCCGCCCCCTCTCAGAAATCGATTTCCCATCAAAATTGGAAAAAGGGGCGTGGCCGAGTTAAGCCCCGCCCCCTCTCAGAAATCGATTTCCCATCAAAATTGGAAAAAGGGGCGTGGCCGAGTTAAGCCCCGCCCCCTCTCAGAAATCGATTTCCCATCAAAATTGGAAAAAGGGGCGTGGCCGAGTTAAGCCCCGCCCACTCTCAGATATCGATTTCCCGTCAAAATTGGAAAAAGGGGCGTGGCCGAGTTAAGCCCCGCCCCCTCTCAGAAATCGATTTCCCATCAAAATTGGAAAAAGGGGCGTGGCCGAGTTAAGCCCCGCCCCCTCTCAGAAATCGATTTCCCATCAAAATTGGAAAAAGGGGCGTGGCCGAGTTAAGCCCCGCCCCCTCTCAGAAATCCATTTTCCCATCAAAATTGGAAAAAGGGGCGTGGCCGAGTTAAGCCCCGCCCCCTCTCAGAAATCGATTTCCCATCAAAATTGGAAAAAGGGGCGTGGCCGAGTTAAGCCCCGCCCCCTCTCAGAAATCGATTTCCCATCAAAATTTGAAAAAGGGGCGTGGCCGAGTTAAGCCCCGCCCCCTCTCAGAAATCGATTTCCCACCAAAATTGGAATAAGGGGCGTGGCCGAGTTAAGCCCCGCCCCCTCTCAGAAATCGATTTCCCATCAAAATTGGAAAAAGGGGCGTGGCCGAGTTAAGCCCCGCCCCCTCTCAGAAATCGATTTCCCATCAAAATTGGAAAAAGGGGCGTGGCCGAGTTAAGCCCCGCCCCCTCTCAGAAATCGATTTCCCATCAAAATTGGAAAAAGGGGCGTGGCCGAGTTAAGCCCCGCCCCCTCTCAGAAATCGATTTCCCATCAAAATTTGAAAAAGGGGCGTGGCCGAGTTAAGCCCCGCCCCCTCTCAGAAATCGATTTCCCACCAAAATTGGAATAAGGGGCGTGGCCGAGTTAAGCCCCGCCCCCTCTCAGAAATCGATTTCCCATCAAAATTGGAAAAAGGGGCGTGGCCGAGTTAAGCCCCGCCCCTCTCAGAAATCGATTTCCCATCAAAATTGGAAAAAGGGGCGTGGCCGAGTTAAGCCCCGCCCCCTCTCAGAAATCGATTTCCCATCAAAATTGGAAAAAGGGGCGTGGCCGAGTTAAGCCCCGCCCCTCTCAGAAATCGATTTCCCATCAAAATTGGAAAAAGGGGCGTGGCCGAGTTAAGCCCCGCCCCCTCTCAGAAATCGATTTCCCATCAAAATTGGAAAAAGGGGCGTGGCCGAGTTAAGCCCCGCCCCCTCTCAGAAATCGATTTCCCATCAAAATTGGAAAAAGGGGCGTGGCCGAGTTAAGCCCCGCCCCCTCTCAGAAATCGATTTCCCATCAAAATTGGAAAAAGGGGCGTGGCCGAGTTAAGCCCCGCCCCCTCTCAGAAATCGATTTCCCATCAAAATTGGAAAAAGGGGCGTGGCCGAGTTAAGCCCCGCCCCCTCTCAGAAATCGATTTCCCATCAAAATTGGAAAAAGGGGCGTGGCCGAGTTAAGCCCCGCCCCCTCTCAGAAATCGATTTCCCATCAAAATTTGAAAAAGGGGCGTGGCCGAGTTAAGCCCCGCCCCCTCTCAGAAATCGATTTCCCATCAAAATTGGAAAAAGGGGCGTGGCCGAGTTAAGCCCCGCCCCCTCTCAGAAATCGATTTCCCATCAAAATTGGAAAAAGGGGCGTGGCCGAGTTAAGCCCCGCCCCCTCTCAGAAATCGATTTCCCATCAAAATTGGAAAAAGGGGCGTGACCGAGTTAAGCCCCGCCCCCTCTCAGAAATCGATTTCCCATCAAAATTGGAAAAAGGGGCGTGGCCGAGTTAAGCCCCGCCCCCTCTCAGAAATCGATTTCCCATCAAAATTGGAAAAAGGGGCGTGGCCGAGTTAAGCCCCGCCTCCTCAGAAATCGATTTCCCATCAAAATTGGAAAAAGGGGCGTGGCCGAGTTAAGCCCCGCCCCTCTCAGAAATCGATTTCCCATCAAAATTGGAAAAAGGGGCGTGGCCGAGTTAAGCCCCGCCCCCTCTCAGAAATCGATTTCCCATCAAAATTGGAAAAAGGGGCGTGGCCGAGTTAAGCCCCGCCCCCTCTCAGAAATCGATTTGCCATCAAAATTGGAAAAAGAGGCGTGGCCGAGTTAAGCCCCGCCCCCTCTCAGAAATCGATTTCCCATCAAAATTGGAAAAAGGGGCGTGGCCGAGTTAAGCCCCGCCCCCTCTCAGAAATCGATTTCCCATCAAAATTGGAAAAAGGGGCGTGGCCGAGTTAAGCCCCGCCCCCTCTCAGAAATCGATTTCCCATCAAAATTTGAAAAAGGGGCGTGGCCGAGTTAAGCCCCGCCCCCTCTCAGAAATCGATTTCCCACCAAAATTGGAATAAGGGGCGTGGCCGAGTTAAGCCCCGCCCCCTCTCAGAAATCGATTTCCCATCAAAATTGGAAAAAGGGGCGTGGCCGAGTTAAGCCCCGCCCCCTCTCAGAAATCGATTTCCCATCAAAATTGGAAAAAGGGGCGTGGCCGAGTTAAGCCCCGCCCCCTCTCAGAAATCGATTTCCCATCAAAATTGGAAAAAGGGGCGTGGCCGAGTTAAACCCCGCCCCCTCTCAGAAATCGATTTCCCATCAAAATTGGAAAAAGGGGCGTGGCCGAGTTAAGCCCCGCCCCCTCTCAGAAATCGATTTCCCATCAAAATTGGAAAAAGGGGCGTGGCCGAGTTAAGCCCCGCCCACTCTCAGAAATCAAAATTGGAAAAAGGGGCGTGGCCGAGTTAAGCCCCGTCCCCTTTCAGAAATCGATTTCCCATCAAAATTGGAAAAAGGGGCGTGGCCGAATTAAGCCCCGCCCCCTCTCAGAAATCGATTTCCCATCAAAATTGGAAAAAGGGGCGTGGCCGAGTTAAGCCCCGCCCCTCTCAGAAATCGATTTCCCATCAAAATTGAAAAAAGGGGCGTGGCCGAGTTAAGCCCCGCCCCCTCTCAGAAATCGATTTCCCATCAAAATTGGAAAAAGGGGCGTGGCCGAGTTAAGCCCCGCCCACTCTCAGATATCGATTTCCCATCAAAATTGGAAAAAGGGGCGTGGCCGAGTTAAGCCCCGCCCCCTCTCAGAAATCGATTTCCCATCAAAATTGGAAAAAGGGGCGTGGCCGAGTTAAGCCCTGCCCCCTCTCAGAAATCGATTTCCCATCAAAATTGGAAAAAGGGGCGTGGCCGAGTTAAGCCCCACCCCCTCTCAGAAATCGATTTCCCATCAAAATTGGAAAAAGGGGCATGGCCGAGTTAAGCCCCGCCCCCTCTCAGAAATCGATTTCCCATCAAAATTGGAAAAAGGGGCGTGGCCGAGTTAAGCCCCGCCCCTTCTCAGAAATCGATTTCCCATCAAAATTTGGAAAAAGGGGCGTGGCCGAGTTAAGCCCGCCCCCTCTCAGAAATCGATTTCCCATCAAAATTGGAAAAAGGGGCGTGGCCGAGTTAAGCCCCGCCCCCTCTCAGAAATCGATTTCCCATCAAAATTGGAAAAAGGGGCGTGGCCGAGTTAAACCCCGCCCCCTCTCAGAAATCGATTTCCCATCAAAATTGGAAAAAGGGGCGTGGCCGAGTTAAGCCCCGCCCCCTCTCAGAAATCGATTTCCCATCAAAATTGGAAAAAGGGGCGTGGCCGAGTTAAGCCCCGCCCACTCTCAGAAATCGATTTCCCATCAAAATTGGAAAAAGGGGCGTGGCCGAGTTAAGCCCCGCCCCCTCTCAGAAATCGATTTCCCATCAAAATTTGAAAAAGGGGCGTGGCCGAGTTAAGCCCCGTCCCCTTTCAGAAATCGATTTCCCATCAAAATTTGAAAAAGGGGCGTGGCCGAGTTAAGCCCATCCCCTTTCAGAAATCGATTTCCCATCAAAATTGGAAAAAGGGGCGTGGCCGAGTTAAGCCCCGCCCCCTCTCAGAAATCGATTTCCCATCAAAATTGGAAAAAGGGGCGTGGCCGAGTTAAGCCCCGCCCCCTCTCAGAAATCGATTTTACATCAAAATTGGAAAAAGGGGCGTGGCCGAGTTAAGCCCCGCCCCCTCTCAGAAATCGATTTCCCATCAAAATTGGAAAAAAGGGCGTGGCCGAGTTAAGCCCCGCCCCCTCTCAGAAATCGATTTCCCATCAAAATTGGAAAAAGGGGCGTGGCCGAGTTAAGCCCCGCCCCCTCTCAGAAATCGATTTCCCATCAAAATTGGAAAAAGGGGCGTGGCCGAGTTAAGCCCCGCCCCCTCTCAGAAATCGATTTCCCATCAAAATTGGAAAAAGGGGCGTGGCCGAGTTAAGTCCCGCCCCCTCTCAGAAATCGATTTCCCATCAAAATTGGAAAAAGAGGCGTGGCCGAGTTAAGCCCCGCCCCCTCTCAGAAATCGATTTCCCATCAAAATTGGAAAAAGGGGCGTGGCCGAGTTAAGCCCCGCTCCCTCTCAGAAATCGATTTCCCATCAAAATTGGAAAAAGGGGCGTGGCCGAGTTAAGCCCCGCCCCCTCTCAGAAATCGATTTCCCATCAAAATTGGAAAAAGGGGCGTGGCCGCGTTAAGCCCCGTCCCCTTTCAGAAATCGATTTCCCATCAAAATTGGAAAAAGGGGCATGGCCGAGCTAAGCCCCGCCCCCTCTCAGAAATCGATTTCCCATCAAAATTGGAAAAAGGGGCGTGGCCGAGTTAAGCCCCGCCCCCTCTCAGAAATCGATTTCCCATCAAAATTGGAAAAAGGGGCGTGGCCGAGTTAAGCCCCGCCCCCTCTCAGAAATCGATTTCCCATCAAAATTGGAAAAAGGGGCGTGGCCGAGTTAAGCCCCGCCCCCTCTCAGAAATCGATTTCCCATCAAAATTTGAAAAAGGGGCGTGGCCGAGTTAAGCCCCGTCCCCTTTCAGAAATCGATTTCCCATCAAAATTGGAAAAAGGGGCGTGGCCGAAATAAGCCCCGCCCCCTCTCAGAAATCGATTTCTTATCAAAATTTGACAAAGGGGCGTGGCCGAGTTAAGCCCCGTCCCCTTTCAGAAATCGATTTCCCATCAAAATTGGAAAAAGGGGCTGGCCGAGTTAAGCCCCGCCCCCTCTCAGAAATCGATTTCCCATCAAAATTGGAAAAAGGGGCGTGGCCGAGTTAAGCCCGCCCCCTCTCAGAAATCGATTTCCCATCAAAATTGGAAAAAGGGGCGTGGCAGAGTTAAGCCCCGCCCCCTCTCAGAAATCGATTTCCCATCAAAATTGGAAAAAGGGGCGTGGCCGAGTTAAGCCCCGCCCCTTCTCAGAAATCGATTTCCCATCAAAATTGGAAAAAGGGGCGTGGCCGAGTTAAGCCCGCCCCCTCTCAGAAATCGATTTCCCATCAAAATTGGAAAAACGGGCGTGGCCGAGTTAAGCCCCGCCCCCTCTCAGAAATCGATTTCCCATCAAAATTGGAAAAAGGGGCGTGGCCGAGTTAAGCCCCGCCCCCTCTCAGAAATCGATTTCCCATCAAAATTGGAAAAAGGGGCGTGGCCGAGTTAAGCCCCGCCCCTCTCAGAAATCGATTTCCCATCAAAATTGAAAAAAGGGGCGTGGCCGAGTTAAGCCCCGCCCCCTCTCAGAAATCGATTTCCCATCAAAATTGGAAAAAGGGGCGTGGCCGAGTTAAGCCCATCCCCTTTCAGAAATCGATTTCCCATCAAAATTGGAAAAAGGGGCGTGGCCGAGTTAAGCCCCGCCCCCTCTCAGAAATCGATTTCCCATCAAAATTGGAAAAAGGGGCGTGGCCGAGTTAAGCCCCGCCCCCTCTCAGAAATCGATTTCCCATCAAAATTGGAAAAAGGGGCGTGGCCGAGTTAAGCCCCGCCCCCTCTCAGAAATCGATTTCCCATCAAAATTGGAAAAAGGGGCGTGGCCGAGTTAAGCCCCGCCCCCTCTCAGAAATCGATTTCCCGTCAAAATTGGAAAAAGGGGCGTGGCCGAGTTAAGCCCCGCCCCCTCTCAGAAATCGATTTCCCATCAAAATTGGAAAAAGGGGCGTGGCCGAGTTAAGCCCCGCCCCCTCTTAGAAAACGATTTCCCATTGAAATTGGAAAAAGGGGCGTGGCCGAGTTAAGCCCCGCCCCCTCTCAGAAATCGATTTCCCATCAAAATTGGAAAAAGGGGCGTGGCCGAGTTAAGCCCCGCCCCCTCTCAGAAATCGATTTCCCATCAAAATTGGAAAAAAGGGGCGTGGCCGAGTTAAGCCCCGCCCCCTCTCAGAAATCGATTTCCCATCAAAATTGGAAAAAGGGGCGTGGCCGAGTTAAGCCCCGCCCCCTCTCAGAAATCGATTTCCCATCAAAATTGGAAAAAGGGGCGTGGCCGCGTTAAGCCCCGCCCCCTCTCAGAAATCGATTTCCCATCAAAATTGGAAAAAGGGGCGTGGCCGAGTTAAGCCCCGCCCCCTCTCAGAAATCGATTTCCCATCAAAATTGGAAAAAGGGGCGTGGCCGAGTTAAGCCCCGCCCCCTCTCAGAAATCGATTTCCCATCAAAATTGGAAAAAGGGGCGTGGCCGAGTTAAGTCCCGCCCCCTCTCAGAAATCGATTTCCCATCAAAATTGGAAAAAGGGGCGTGGCCGAGTTAAGCCCCGCCCCCTCTCAGAAATCGATTTCCCATCAAAATTGGAAAAAGGGGCGTGGCCGAGTTAAGCCCCGCCCCTCTCAGAAATCGATTTCCCATCAAAATTGGAAAAAGGGGCGTGGCCGAGTTAAGCCCCGCCCACTCTCAGAAATCGATTTCCCATCAAAATTGGAAAAAGGGGCGTGGCCGAGTTAAGCCCCGCCCCCTCTCAGAAATCGATTTCCCATCAAAATTGGAAAAAGGGGCGTGGCCGAGTTAAGCCCCGCCCCCTCTCAGAAATCGATTTCCCATCAAAATTGGAAAAAGGGGCGTGGCCGAGTTAAGCCCCGCCCCCTCTCAGAAATCGATTTCCCATCAAAATTGGAAAAAGGGGCGTGGCCGAGTTAAGCCCCCCCCCTCTCAGAAATCGATTTCCCATCAAAATTGGAGAAAGGGGCGTGGCCGAGTTAAGCCCCGCCCCCTCTCAGAAATCGATTTCCCATCAAAATTGGAAAAAGGGGCGTGGCCGAGTTAAGCCCCGCCCCCTCTCAGAAATCGATTTCCCATCAAAATTTGAAAAAGGGGCGTGGCCGAGTTAAGCCCCGTCCCCTTTCAGAAATCGATTTCCCATCAAAATTGGGAAAAGGGGCGTGGCCGAGTTAAGCCCCGCCCCCTCTCAGAAATCGATTTCCCATCAAAATTTTAAAAAAGTGGCGTGGCCGAGTTAAGCCCCGCCCCCTCTCAGAAATCGATTTCCCATCAAAATTTGAAAAAGGGGCGTGGCCGAGTTAAGCCCCGCCCCCTCTCAGAAATCGATTTCCCATCAAAATTGGAAAAAGGGGCGTGGCCGAGTTAAGCCCCGCCCCCTCTCAGAAATCGATTTCCTATCAAGGGGCGTGGCCGAGTTAAGCCCTGCCCTCTCTCAGAAATCGATTTCCCATCAAAATTGGAAAAGGGCGTGGCCGAGTTAAGCCCCGCCCCCTCTCAGAAATCGATTTCCCATCAAAATTGGAAAAAGGGGCGTGGCCGAGTTAAGCCCCGCCCCCTCTCAGAAATCGATTTCCCATCAAAATTGGAAAAAGGGGCGTGGCCGAGTTAAGCCCCGCCCCCTCTCAGAAATCGATTTCCCATCAAAATTGGAAAAAGGGGCGTGGCCGAGTTAAGCCCCGCCCCCTCTCAGAAATCGATTTCCCATCAAAATTGGAAAAAGGGGCGTGGCCGAGTTAAGCCCCGCCCCCCTCAGAAATCGATTTCCCTTCAAAATTAGAAAAAGGGGCGTGGCCGAGTTAAGCCCCGCCCCCTCTCAGAAATCGATTTCCCATCAAAATTGGAAAAAGAGGCGTGGCCGAGTTAAGCCCCGCCCCATCTCAGAAATCGATTTCCCATCAAAATTGGAAAAAGGGGCGTGGCCGAGTTAAGCCCCGCCCCCTCTCAGAAATCGATTTCCCATCAAAATTGGAAAAAGGGGCGTGGCCGAGTTAAGCCCCGCCCCCTCTTAGAAAACGATTTCCCATTGAAATTGGAAAAAGGGGCGTGGCCGAGTTAAGCCCCGCCCCCTCTCAGAAATCGATTTCCCATCAAAATTGGAAAAAGGGGCGTGGCCGAGTTAAGCCCCGCCCCCTCTCAGAAATCGATTTCCCATCAAAATTGGAAAAAAGGGGCGTGGCCGAGTTAAGCCCCGCCCCCTCTCAGAAATCGATTTCCCATCAAAATTGGAAAAAGGGGCGTGGCCGAGTTAAGCCCCGCCCCCTCTCAGAAATCGATTTCCCATCAAAATTGGAAAAAGGGGCGTGGCCGCGTTAAGCCCCGCCCCCTCTCAGAAATCGATTTCCCATCAAAATTGGAAAAAGGGGCGTGGCCGAGTTAAGCCCCGCCCCCTCTCAGAAATCGATTTCCCATCAAAATTGGAAAAAGGGGCGTGGCCGAGTTAAGCCCCGCCCCCTCTCAGAAATCGATTTCCCATCAAAATTGGAAAAAGGGGCGTGGCCGAGTTAAGTCCCGCCCCCTCTCAGAAATCGATTTCCCATCAAAATTGGAAAAAGGGGCGTGGCCGAGTTAAGCCCCGCCCCCTCTCAGAAATCGATTTCCCATCAAAATTGGAAAAAGGGGCGTGGCCGAGTTAAGCCCCGCCCCTCTCAGAAATCGATTTCCCATCAAAATTGGAAAAAGGGGCGTGGCCGAGTTAAGCCCCGCCCACTCTCAGAAATCGATTTCCCATCAAAATTGGAAAAAGGGGCGTGGCCGAGTTAAGCCCCGCCCCCTCTCAGAAATCGATTTCCCATCAAAATTGGAAAAAGGGGCGTGGCCGAGTTAAGCCCCGCCCCCTCTCAGAAATCGATTTCCCATCAAAATTGGAAAAAGGGGCGTGGCCGAGTTAAGCCCCGCCCCCTCTCAGAAATCGATTTCCCATCAAAATTGGAAAAAGGGGCGTGGCCGAGTTAAGCCCCGCCCCCTCTCAGAAATCGATTTCCCATCAAAATTGGAAAAAGGGGCGTGGCCGAGTTAAGCCCCGCCCCCTCTCAGAAATCGATTTCCCATCAAAATTGGAAAAAGGGGCGTGGCCGAGTTAAGCCCCGCCCCCTCTCAGAAATCGATTTCCCATCAAAATTGGAAAAAGGGGCGTGACCGAGTTAAGCCCCGCCCCCTCTCAGAAATCGATTTCCCATCAAAATTGGAAAAAGGGGCGTGGCCGAGTTAAGCCCCGCCCCCTCTCAGAAATCGATTTCCCATCAAAATTGGAAAAAGGGGCGTGGCCGAGTTAAGCCCCGCCCCCTCTCAGAAATCGATTTCCCATCAAAATTGGAAAAAGGGGCGTGGCCGAGTTAAGCCCCGCCCCCTCTCAGAAATCGATTTCCCATCAAAATTTGAAAAAGGGGCGTGGCCGAGTTAAGCCCCGCCCCCTCTCAGAAATCGATTTCCCATCAAAATTGGAAAAAGGGGCGTGGCCGAGTTAAGCCCCGCCCCTCTCAGAAATCGATTTCCCATCAAAATTGGAAAAAGGGGCGTGGCCGAGTTAAGCCCCGCCCCCTCTCAGAAATCGATTTCCCATCAAAATTGGAAAAAGGGGCGTGGCCGAGTTAAGCCCCGCCCCCTCTCAGATATCGATTTCCCATCAAAATTGGAAAAAGGGGCGTGGCCGAGTTAAGCCCCGCCCCCTCTCAGAAATCGATTTCCCATCAAAATTTGGAAAAAAGGGCGTGGCCGAGTTAAGCCCCGCCCCCTCTCAGAAATCGATTTCCCATCAAAATTGGAAAAAGGGGCGTGGCCGAGTTAAGCCCGTCCCCTTTCAGAAATCGATTTCCCATCAAAATTGGAAAAAGGGGCGTGGCCGAGTTAAGCCCCGCCCCCTCTCAGAAATCGATTTCCCATCAAAATTGGAAAAAGGGGCGTGGCCGAGTTAAGCCCCGCCCCCTCTCAGAAATCGATTTCCCATCAAAATTGGAAAAAGGGGCGTGGCCGAGTTAAGCCCCGCCCACTCTCAGATATCGATTTCCCATCAAAATTGGAAAAACGGGCGTGGCCGAGTTAAGCCCCGCCCCCTCTCAGAAATCGATTTCCCATCAAAATTGGAAAAAGGGGCGTGGCCGAGTTAAGCCCCGCCCCCTCTCAGAAATCGATTTCCCATCAAAATTGGAAAAAGGGGCGTGGCCGAGTTAAGCCCCGCCCACTCTCAGATATCGATTTCCCATCAAAATTGGAAAAAGGGGCGTGGCCGAGTTAAGCCCCGCCCCCTCTCAGAAATCGATTTCCCATCAAAATTTGGAAAAAAGGGCGTGGCCGAGTTAAGCCCCGCCCCCTCTCAGAAATCGATTTCCCATCAAAATTTGAAAAAGGGGCGTGGCCGAGTTAAGCCCGTCCCCTTTCAGAAATCGATTTCCCATCAAAATTGGAAAAAGGGGCGTGGCCGAGTTAAGCCCCGCCCCCTCTCAGAAATCGATTTCCCATCAAAATTGGAAAAAGGGGCGTGGCCGAGTTAAGCCCCGCCTCCTCTCAGAAATCGATTTCCCATCAAAATTGGAAAAAGGGGCGTGGCCGAGTAAAGCCCCGCCCCCTCTCAGAAATCGATTTCCCATCAAAATTGGAAAAAAGGGCGTGGCCGAGTTAAGCCCCGCCCCCTCTCAGAAATCGATTTCCCATCAAAATTGAAAAAAAGGGGCGTGGCCGAGTTAAGCCCCGCCCCCTCTCAGAAATCGATTTCCCATCAAAATTGGAAAAAGGGGCGTGGCCGAGTTAAGCCCCGCCCCCTCTCAGAAATCGATTTCCCATCAAAATTGGAAAAAGGGGCGTGGCCGAGTTAAGCCCCGCCCCCTCTCAGAAATCGATTTCCCATCAAAATTGGAAAAAGGGGCGTGGCCGAGTTAAGCCCCGCCCCCTCTCAGAAATCGATTTCCCATCAAAATTGGAAAAAGGGGCGTGGCCGAGTTAAGCCCCGCCCCTCTCAGAAATCGATTTCCCATCAAAATTGGAAAAAGGGGCGTGGCCGAGTTAAGCCCCGCCCCCTCTCAGAAATCGATTTCCCATCAAAATTGGAAAAAGGGGCGTGGCCGAGTTAAGCCCCGCCCCTCTCAGAAATCGATTTCCCATCAAAATTGGAAAAAGGGGCGTGGCCGAGTTAAGCCCCGCCCACTCTCAGAAATCGATTTCCCATCAAAATTGGAAAAAGGGGCGTGGCCGAGTTAAGCCCCGCCCCCTCTCAGAAATCGATTTCCCATCAAAATTGGAAAAAGGGGCGTGGCCGAGTTAAGCCCCGCCCCCTCTCAGAAATCGATTTCCCATCAAAATTGGAAAAAGGGGCGTGGCCGAGTTAAGCCCCGCCCCCTCTCAGAAATCGATTTCCCATCAAAATTGGAAAAAGGGGCGTGGCCGAGTTAAGCCCCGCCCCTCTCAGAAATCGATTTCCCATCAAAATTGGAAAAAGGGGCGTGGCCGAGTTAAGCCCCGCCCCTCTCAGAAATCGATTTCCCATCAAAATTGGAAAAAGGGGCGTGGCCGAGTTAAGCCCCGCCCCCTCTCAGAAATCGATTTCCCATCAAAATTGGAAAAAGGGGCGTGGCCGAGTTAAGCCCCGCCCCTCTCAGAAATCGATTTCCCATCAAAATTGGAAAAAGGGGCGTGGCCGAGTTAAACCCCGCCCCCTCTCAGAAATCGATTTCCCATCAAAATTGGAAAAAGGGGCGTGGCCGAGTTAAGCCCCGCCCCCTCTCAGAAATCGATTTCCCATCAAAATTGGAAAAAGGGGCGTGGCCGAGTTAAGCCCCGCCCCCTCTCAGAAATCGATTTCCCATCAAAATTGGAAAAAGGGGCGTGGCCGAGTTAAGCCCCGCCCCCTCTCAGAAATCGATTTCCCATCAAAATTGGAAAAAGGGGCGTGGCCGAGTTAAACCCCGCCCCCTCTCAGAAATCGATTTCCCATCAAAATTGGAAAAAGGGGCGTGGCCGAGTTAAGCCCCGCCCCCTCTCAGAAATCGATTTCCCATCAAAATTTGAAAAAGGGGCGTGGCCGAGTTAAGCCCCCCCCCCCTCTCAGAAATCGATTTCTTATCAAAATTTGAAAAAGGGGCGTGGCCGAGTTAAGCCCCGTCCCCTTTCAGAAATCGATTTCCCATCAAAATTGGAAAAAGGGGCTGGCCGAGTTAAGCCCCGCCCCCTCTCAGAAATCGATTTCCCATCAAAATTGGAAAAAGGGGTGTTCGGGCCTAATTGCGCGAACAATAATTTTGTAGGTGCCGAATCAAATATACAATCAAGTTTAAACAAATGGTTTTTTATTTTCTAATTCCTACAATTTTCCTTAAGTTTATACAATACTAATTCAGTTCGTTTTCATGGATTTTCTCATTTCCCGGAACAAGTACTCAAATCTCCAATATGGCGGTTCCCTCTTTCTGTCGGCCTGGCGGCTATCTTATGATGTTGTCCACTTCCTGGAGTAGCGCCAATAAATATGGACAATCGGGGACTGCTTCGTTCTCGACGTCGGGCTCCGGCATTTGTTGACTTCCTGCTTTTGAAGGTAAGGAGATGCGGTATAACTCCCGCGGTGAGAGGCTATCTTCCTCTGATTTGCAGCTTAGCTTCTGCGGTGGTATGGTCTAACTACCATAGATTGAGTGGCGGAACTACCACTGATTTGCAGCTTAGCTTCTGCGGTTGTATGGTCTAACTACCATAGATTGAGTGGCGGAACTACCACTGATTTGCAGCTTAGCTTCTGCGGTTGTATGGTCTAACTACCATAGATTGAGTGGCGGAACTACCACTGATTTGCAGCTTAGCTTCTGCGGTTGTATGGTCTAACTACCATAGATTGAGTGGCGGAACTACCACTGATTTGCAGCTTAGCTTCTGCGGTTGTATGGTCTAACTACCATAGATTGAGTGGCGGAACTACCACTGATTTGCAGCTTAGCTTCTGCGGTTGTATGGTCTAACTACCATAGATTGAGAGGCCTAGCTTCCTCTAGTTGGCAGAAATAACTTCTGCGAGTGGACTTCAGATATTCGACCTAGTTAGTGAGGAATTTGGTTAATGGATGTTGTTAGTTGGATGTCGAAACTGAAGTGACTTGCTTTGAGCGGCGCTGTGGCTTTTATAGCAGCCGGAGCAGCGGGATGTTCTCATCCACAATAAAATAGTGGAGGGGATGTTCTCGTAATGGAGCAGAATTTGTAACCATCTTTGATATTATAATGATACGCTCCTTGTACTCTAGTAATGATAGTTTATCGTGGTACTCTAATAGCCTCTAGGGAATGGGGCTTTAGGACTAATGTTCGCTGTGGATGAGTGCTAATTTCATGACGTTTGCGCATGGATAATTTCATGACGTTTGCGCATGGATGGCAAAGTCGGTGGTTTTTTGTGCTATTTGTGGTGCGTGCTTTTTCCTGTCGGGGTCTGGTATCAAGGAGAAAGACAAGGCGAATCGATCCGATCTGGTCAAGAGCTACGGATCTATTGGAGCGGGGAACTCAAGTACTGGGGTATTTGAGTGTGGTTTGAGGTAAGTATTTGGTTTGTTTATGTTTTTGATCTTCGTTTTCTGTTTAGGTTATGGTTGTTCGGGCATGTTTCAACATTCTCCCCCCCGATGAAATCCCTAGGATTTCATGTGAAAATCCCGGCAAATGGTGAGACTTGGCGGAGTGGTAAAGAAAACAGAGAGTAAGTGGAATGCTTTAAATTCATTTTAATTCAATTCATTAATTCATTTTAATTCAATTGTTTTATTTTAAGAAGTTTGTTTGGATCACTTGTCCGGAAGCGAGTTTCCGGAATGTGACCTTTCCCTCCCGGCAAGTCAACTTTAATTTCTTGCCTGGCATAAGGCGGTGAGGAATCCGGAATAGCACCTCATAGATGGGTTCCGGTGGGTCTGCTGGTGCCGTGCCTGCTGGGGCTGCTGAAGGCGGAAACATCGATGATGCTGGTGCCGTGTCGATTAGTCGTGATGCAGGAGGTGTCGCCGGAGGTTTCGTTCCCAGGGGAGGTGCAGCTGAAGTACTGGTTGACGGTTGTTGTAGCTGTATTTCGTTGAAGTCTGATGGGGTTTCCGGCTGTTCAGATGGCGTCGAACCGGCAGTTGGTGACCTTTTGGGCGGAAGTTTGTGTCCTCCAATGTTGTGCTGCTGCGGTAGTGATGTTGGTGCGGCAACGATGAGATCCATCAGAGCAGGTAATAGTTTCTTTTTGTCTGGCCGGACGATCGCGGATCTCAGACGTGGCCGTTGTGTGGCAGGTTTCGGTGCGGATGGAGTCGTCCTTTGTTCTCTGCCTTGTTGTTTGGGGCTGCGGCCACTGGCTGTTACTGCTCCTCGGTTGGTGACGATCCGTGGTCGAGTTGTTTTTCGTGCGCAAGGATCAGTTTTAGGAGGCTCGATCAGAATGGTTTGACGCATGGGTTGCGTCCATTCTCGTTTCTCCTGCTCGTCTTCCGATGATGATGATAAGGTTAAATCCTGTTCTACTATCAAACTCATACTTGCTTGTTTTGTTTTCTTTTTAGATGTTTCGAAGTTTCGTCCTTGCTGGTTGCGCTTCAAATAGACCGAATTTTCAGTTGGATGTTCCGGTAAATTCAACTTTAACGGATTGGGAACCCGTTTGAATTTTGGTGAGTCCGGGTAGATATTTTTGGCTGGTGATAGTAGAGTTCTCGTATGGTAGGTGTTATTGGAAGTGAATTGGTTTTTAATTTAGAGGAAGTGGACAGATTTTCGTGATCGGTCGTTTGATGACGCCGTTTTTTGTGAAAATGTCCACTACTCTTACATGTCCGTCTGATCCTGGGTATGTTGTCTGAATTCTTCCCAGTGTCCATTTCTGTGGGGGTAAATTTTCGTTTTTTATGACCACCAAATCGTTTAACTTGATGTTTTCAGTTGGGTCTGTCCATTTTTTCCTTGTTTGCAGCTGATGCAAATATTCGAGAGACCATCTCTTCCAGAAGTGCTGGTTTAATCGTTGTATTAAATGCCATCGGTGGAGCTGATTTTCCCTTTGATCCAGTCTTGATGGTTCTGGTACGGAATGTAGTGAGTCTCCCACCAAAAAATGTCCTGGCGTCAAGGCTAGCAAGTCTTCTGGATCGGACGAGATGGGGGTTAGTGGGCGCGAATTTAAGCAGGCTTCAATTTGGGTTGTGAGAGTAGAAAATTCCTCAAATGTTAGGAGGCGGTCTTGCAGGACCTTTTTTAGGTGGGTTTTTGCGCTCTTAACCCCTGCTTCCCACAATCCTCCGAAATGTGGGGCTCCGGGCGGATTGAAGTGCCATTTTATCAATTCGTTTTCGGTATGTTTGGCAGTTTCTTTTTGAGCCGAGAGGAAGCTTTCCTTGAGTTCCTTGTCAAGGATTCGGGAAGCCCCGGTGAAATTGGTTCCACAGTCGCTGTAGATCTCACTTGGGAGTCCCCTCCGCGACGTGAATCGTCGAAACGCTGCCAGAAATGTTTCGGTAGTGAGATCTGATACTAACTCTAAGTGAATGGCTTTTGTGCTTAGACAGATGAACAGCGAGATATACCCTTTGTATGATTTGTGGCCTCTACCCTTGGTCGTTTTAACTTGGAACGGTCCGCAATAATCGATGCCTGTGTGTGTGAATGGTTTGCAAGGTTGGACTCGAGGTGTTGGTAATGCTCCCATCAGTTGCTGGCTGTGTTTCGTTTTTATTCGAAAACACCTGACGCATTGATGCAGGATTTGTCGAACTGTGTTTCGACAATTTGTAATCCAGTATTGTTTTCGTAAATGATAAGAGGTGACTTGAGTCCCTCCGTGTAAGAGCTGAATGTGTTTGTGGCGGATAAGAAGAGCGGCCAAGTGACTTTTATGTGAGATGATGATTGGGTGTTTTCCGTCAAAGTTTAATGTGGAATTTTGTATCCGTCCTCCAACCCGCAGTAGTCCATGTTGGTCTAAAAATGGGGACAAGGCCTTTAGCTTGCTGTTGGTTGGAATCAAACGGTTGTTCCTTAATGACTCTACTTCCTCCGGAAATGCAACGTGTTGGTTAGTTCGCAGTATAACATTCGTCGCTTGTTGAATCTCGTCCGGGTCTAGCCTCTCAGTTTGAGCTTGCGATTGGCGTTTGCATTTGTTTATGAATCGCAGTATGTAGGACATGACTCGAACTAAACGTGTGAAGCTGGAAAACCTTTCCATGAAATCGGGAATGAGGCGTGCATGTAACGTAAAGGTTTGGTTTTGTCTGCTTTCTTCTTCCGTGACATGTCGTTGGGTAGTCACTGGCCATTGTTCTTGAGGTTTTCGCAGCCAAAGGGGGCCATTCCACCATAGCTGATGCAATTTTAGTTCTTGGGGATTGAGCCCTCTTGTGGCGCAATCTGCTGGGTTGTCCTTGGAGCTAACATGGTTCCATACGGTAGTGGGCAAACGGTCTTTAATTTTTGCCACTCGGTTTGCCACGAAGCATTTCCACTTATTTGGACATGCGTTTAACCATGCGAGTACTATGGTTGAGTCTGACCATGCGAAAATGTTGGTTGGTTTTGTATTCAGGGCCGGAAGTGTTGTTTCTATGAGTTTTGTCAGCAAGGTGGCTGCACAAAGTTCTAGACGTGGTAGCGAAATAATTTTTAAGGGAGCAACTTTCGTGCATGCCGTTAGCAAATGCGTGACGTATTGGTTTGTTGCTTTGGGAATACGAATATAGAGTACTGCGGCGTAGGCCTTTACCGATGCATCACAAAAGGCGTGGATTTCATATTGGCTGTCGCTTGTCGTGTTTAGCCATCGAGGAACTTCGATTTCATTCACTTGTGGAAGTTGTTCGCGATATTGAAGATACTGTTCGCATGTTTGAGGTGGAAGCTCGTCATCCCAAGATGATGATAGTAACCAGAGTTGTTGTAGGAATATTTTTCCCATGATGACGGTTGGCGCGCACCACCCTAGTGGATCGAAGAGTTTAGCAATTTGGGATGCTACTACTCTTTTGGTAATTTTGTTTGGCAAGTGATCGAGAGTTAGTTTGTATTTTATTGTATCTAATGTTGGGTCCCAGCTTAGTCCCAACGTTTTTACAGTGTTGTCTGTTTTTATCTGTTTTAGGCCTGGCAGTTCAACGTGACTTGGAGGCAGATGCTCGATTAGTGCGCGTGCATTCGAGGACCATTTTCTAAGCGGGAATCCTCCAGACTCCAACAATTGGATCAGCTCTCTTTGCTGCGTTTCTGCTTCGGGAACCGTATCTGCACCAGCAAGAACGTTGTCGACGTAGAAGTTTTTTAGCGTTATCTGAGAGGCCCTTTGGAACTTCTCTCTTTCGTCCAGAGCTAGCTGTTGAAGAGTCCGGATAGCCAGGAAAGGAGCGGGTGCAGTTCCGAAGCTTACCGTTGTTAACTTGTATTCTCGTAAGTTCTCTTGTGGATTGGTTCGCCAAAGAATCCGTTGGTAATCCTGATGTTCTTTTTTTAGGGATATCTGCCGGTACATCTTTTCGATGTCAGCTGAGTAGGCGATCGGATAAGTCATCCAGCGCAAGAGGATTGTTTTAAGGTCATCTTGGATAGTGGGACCAACTAGCAGCAGTTCGTTTAAGGATTTCCCACTACTTGTTCTTTGAGAAGCGTTGAAGACGACGCGGAGCTTAGTGGTGGTACTGTCTGCCTTAATCACTGGGTGATGGGGCAGAAAGAACGTTTTGTCGGGAGGTGTTTTGTCCGGTGTGGCAACTGCTATCATGTGTTTTAGCGTTTTATATTCCTCTAAGCATTTTATATAGTCTGTCCGTAAATCGGGATTGTTAGAGAAGCGTTTTTCCAAGTGAGCGAATCGGGCAACGGCGACTGGTCTTGAGTTTCCTAGTTGATACGGCAACTTAGGGTTGAACGGAAGTGCCACGCAATATCGTCCATCTGCTTGTCTGACCGTTGTTCGTTTGAAGTGCTCCTCACAATATCGCTCGTCCTCAGTAAGAATGTGTTGAACGTCCTGATTTTCTATCTCCCAAAACCTTTTTAAGAGACCGTCCAACTCGTGGTCGTTGTTGGTGGTCACCACAAAACTATTGAGCCGTCTTTGGGGACTTGGGTTAGTTTGTCCAGACAAAATCCATCCCAATTGCGTGTTTTGGGCTAAGGGTGAGTTGGAAGTCCCAGGTTTTATCCCTTCCAGTAATATGGACGCGTATATTTCCGCTCCCAATAGCAAATCAATCGACCTTGGATGGTTAAAGTCCGGATCCGCTAAGGGCAGGTCTCTCAGGTGTGCGCAGGACTGCCTTGGTATAGTCGTAGAAGGGAGAAGACCTGAGATCTTGGGAATTACGTAGCATGATAATGTAAATTCCTGGTCGTTGTATCTGGACTTCACGATCAATGTAACCTTGCCTTTACAGGAGGTAGTCTTGTTGCCACCGATTCCTCCGATCGTAGCGTTGGTTTTGGATCGCGGAAGTCGCAGAAGTTGTGCTGCGTCTTCAGTTAAGAAATTAACTTGGGAACCCTGGTCAATCAGAGCTCGCAGATTATGGTTTCCGGTTCTCGTCTGCGTCTTTACTACTGCGGTGGCTAGCAACACTGTTGCTTCTCGTTGGCCACAGTGGAGCGCGTTCGCTGCGGTGCTTGTTGAGGGTTCAGCAGTAGTTGGACTTCGATTCGGTGGTCCGTTAGAGGTTTCCTGTGTTGAACTAGGCTCTGCAGTTTCTAGATGTAAGAGGGTGTGGTGTGAGCGATTGCATTTGAAGCATTTCTTTTTACTGTGGCAGTTTTTTAGTGAATGTCCATGGTCCAGGCAGTTTAAACACAGAGATTTACTTCTCGTTGTTTTAATGCGCTCAGGGACTGGTAGTTGTGAAAACTTGGGACATTGACGAATGTGGTGGTCCCCTTTGCAAAGACTGCATTTGGTTTTGCTGGTTGCCAGAAAAGTGTGTTTTTTCTGGTTTTGTTTTGACTCCGAGGAGTTTGGTGTACGTTGCGAATTGATCATCTCGAGTGAGCGAAATCTCGTGTCGAGAAAGGTCATCAATTCCGAGAACTTCGGGAGTTCTTGGCAGTTGTTAAGTTGTTGCTCCCATAGTTGTAGTGTGCGAGGGGGCAGCTTCTGAGTAATGTAGTAGACTAGGATAGGATCCCAGTTGGAAGTGTCTACTTCCAAATTTTGTAGTAGGTGGACACTTTCGTTAGTAGTGTCAATGAGCCGTCTCAAAGTGTCTGCTCGTTCGGTGCTTTCGGATGGTTGTTCCAAAAGTTTTCGTAATTGTGTGTTGACGAGGATTCGTCTGTTGTCGTATCTATGTACCAATGTTTCCCAAACGGAGGTGTAGTTGTTTGCAGATATTTCGAAGTGACGAATTAGTTGTTCTGCTTCTCCTGTTACGTTGCTCTTTAAGTAGTGCAACTTTTGTACGTTTGGGAGGTTGTTGTTCTCGTGAATGAGAGAGAGATATAAATCTCGGAACGAAGTCCAGGTCTGGTAGTCTCCATTGAATTTTGGTATTTCGATTCTAGGGAGACGGATGTCGAATGGTTTCGACGTATTGGTAGGTTGAGTTGGTGGTGGTTGTTGATTGGGCCTCAATGGAGGTTCGGTTGATCTTAGGAGTATGTCTTGTTGGTCCTCCAACTCGGTTAAATATTCTCTGTAAAATTCCGACGCGTTGGCGAAGATGTCCTCGGCGAAATATGGTAATGCGTTGTAGGTGTCGTCATAGTTAGCCATGATCGCTCTATGGGTATCTTGGATCTCTTTCCACAATACTTGGACGCTTGAGATACGGTTGAGGAAATAGTGTCCCATCTTGCGGGAAGCACCATCCTTTTTGTAGTTTTGCTTGTACTTGACAAGTAGGTTGTAGTTGTAAGTTTGTTGGCTCGTAAGAGTCTTTATGGTTGCGGGAACCATGCAGATGTCGTCGCTTTCCGGCATGGTGAAAACGTTGTATGTGTTGTGCAGTAACTTAGGTGTAAGAATTATTGATTGTATTTAATCCGGCTCGAAGGACCAAATGTTCGGGCCTAATTGCGCGAACAATAATTTTGTAGGTGCCGAATCAAATATACAATCAAGTTTAAACAAATGGTTTTTTATTTTCTAATTCCTACAATTTTCCTTAAGTTTATACAATACTAATTCAGTTCGTTTTCATGGATTTTCTCATTTCCCGGAACAAGTACTCAAATCTCCAATATGGCGGTTCCCTCTTTCTGTCGGCCTGGCGGCTATCTTATGATGTTGTCCACTTCCTGGAGTAGCGCCAATAAATATGGACAATCGGGGACTGCTTCGTTCTCGACGTCGGGCTACGGCATTTGTTGACTTCCTGCTTTTGAAGGTAAGGAGATGCGGTATAACTCCCGCGGTGAGAGGCTATCTTCCTCTGATTGGCAGCTTAGCTTCTGCGGTTGTATGGTCTAACTACCATAGATTGAGTGGCGGAACTACCACTGATTTGCAGCTTAGCTTCTGCGGTGGTATGGTCTAACTACCATAGATTGAGTGGCGGAACTACCACTGATTTGCAGCTTAGCTTCTGCGGTTGTATGGTCTAACTACCATAGATTGAGTGGCGGAACTACCACTGATTTGCAGCTTAGCTTCTGCGGTTGTATGGTCTAACTACCATAGATTGAGTGGCGGAACTACCACTGATTTGCAGCTTAGCTTCTGCGGTTGTATGGTCTAACTACCATAGATTGAGTGGCGGAACTACCACTGATTTGCAGCTTAGCTTCTGCGGTTGTATGGTCTAACTACCATAGATTGAGTGGCGGAACTACCACTGATTTGCAGCTTAGCTTCTGCGGTTGTATGGTCTAACTACTATAGATTGAGAGGCCTAGCTTCCTCTAGTTGGCAGAAATAACTTCTGCGAGTGGACTTCAGATATTCGACCTAGTTAGTGAGGAATTTGGTTAATGGATGTTGTTAGTTGGATGTCGAAACTGAAGTGACTTGCTTTGAGCGGCGCTGTGGCTTTTATAGCAGCCGGAGCAGCGGGATGTTCTCATCCACAATAAAATAGTGGAGGGGATGTTCTCGTAATGGAGCAGAATTTGTAACCATCTTTGATATTATAATGATACGCTCCTTGTACTCTAGTAATGATAGTTTATCGTGGTACTCTAATAGCCTCTAGGGAATGGGGCTTTAGGACTAATGTTCGCTGTGGATGAGTGCTAATTTCATGACGTTTGCGCATGGATAATTTCATGACGTTTGCGCATGGATGGCAAAGTCGGTGGTTTTTTGTGCTATTTGTGGTGCGTGCTTTTTCCTGTCGGGGTCTGGTATCAAGGAGAAAGACAAGGCGAATCGATCCGATCTGGTCAAGAGCTACGGATCTATTGGAGCGGGGAACTCAAGTACTGGGGTATTTGAGTGTGGTTTGAGGTAAGTATTTGGTTTGTTTATGTTTTTGATCTTCGTTTTCTGTTTAGGTTATGGTTGTTCGGGCATGTTTCAACAAGGGGCGTGGCCGAGTTAAGCCCGCCCCCTCTCAGAAATCGATTTCCCATCAAAATTGGAAAAAGGGGCGTGGCCGAGTTAAGCCCCGCCCCCTCTCAGAAATCGATTTCCCATCAAAATTGGAAAAAGGGGCGTGGCCGAGTTAAGCCCCGCCCCTTCTCAGAAATCGATTTCCCATCAAAATTGGAAAAAGGGGCGTGGCCGAGTTAAGCCCGCCCCCTCTCAGAAATCGATTTCCCATCAAAATTGGAAAAAGGGGCGTGGCCGAGTTAAGCCCCGCCCCCTCTCAGAAATCGATTTCCCATCAAAATTGGAAAAAGGGGCGTGGCCGAGTTAAGCCCCGCCCACTCTCAGAAATCGATTTCCCATCAAAATTGGAAAAAGGGGCGTGGCCGAGTTAAGCCCCGCCCCCTCTCAGAAATCGATTTCCCATCAAAATTGAAAAAAGGGGCGTGGCCGAGTTAAGCCCCGCCCACTCAGAAATCGATTTCCCATCAAAATTGGAAAAAGGGGCGTGGCCGAGTTAAGCCCGCCCCCTCTCAGAAATCGATTTCCCATCAAAATTGGAAAAAGGGGCGTGGCCGAGTTAAGCCCCGCCCCCTCTCAGAAATCGATTTCCCATCAAAATTGGAAAAAGGGGCGTGGCCGAGTTAAGCCCCGCCCCCTCTCAGAAATCGATTTCCCATCAAAATTGGAAAAAGGGGCGTGGCCGAGTTAAGCCCCGCCCCCTCTCAGAGATCGATTTCCCATCAAAATTTGAAAAAGGGGCGTGGCCGAGTTAAGCCCCGTCCCCTTTCAGAAATCGATTTCCCATCAAAATTGGAAAAAGGGCGTGGCCGAGTTAAGCCCCGCCCCCTCTCAGAAATCGATTTCCCATCAAAATTGGAAAAAGGGGCGTGGCCGAGTTAAGCCCCGCCCCCTCTCAGAAATCGATTTCCCATCAAAATTGGAAAAAGGGGCGTGGCCGAGTTAAGCCCCGCCCCCTCTCAGAAATCGATTTCCTATCAAGGGGCGTGGCCGAGTTAAGCCCTGCCCTCTCTCAGAAATCGATTTCCCATCAAAATTGGAAAAGGGCGTGGCCGAGTTAAGCCCCGCCCCCTCTCAGAAATCGATTTCCCATCAAAATTGGAAAAAGGGGCGTGGCCGAGTTAAGCCCCGCCCCCTCTCAGAAATCGATTTCCCATCAAAATTGGAAAAAGGGGCGTGGCCGAGTTAAGCCCCGCCCCCTCTCAGAAATCGATTTCCCATCAAAATTGGAAAAAGGGGCGTGGCCGAGTTAAGCCCCGCCCCCTCTCAGAAATCGATTTCCCATCAAAATTGGAAAAAGGCGCGTGGCCGAGTTAAGCCCCGCCCCCTCTCAGAAATCGATTTCCCATCAAAATTTGAAAAAGGGGCGTGGCCGAGTTAAGCCCCGTCCCCTTTCAGAAATCGATTTCCCATCAAAATTGGAAAAAGGGGCGTGGCCGAGTTAAGCCCCGCCCCCTCTCAGAAATCGATTTCCCATCAAAATTGGAAAAAGGGGCGTGGCCGAGTTA